>JACDOX010000359.1:277426-297872 GCA_014549065.1 Cardinalis cardinalis | reverse complement strand
CACCACAGCACAGCTGGTAAGTTCTTGAACAGATTGGTAACAATGTGCTGATAAAACAAGGAAGGAATAAGCAGTGTGGAATGTCTTCTACAGATCACTCTGCATCATAGAGATGAAAACCTGACTGAGACATGAGGACAAAAGGCAATCAAGGGCAAAATTAATCATGGAGTGATGAATTCACAACTCATAAGAAATGAAAAGGGGAAGGAGGGAGGAATAAAGAAAACATGGAAATGTGCTTTCTTCTCTTCAAGCCATTGATTCAGTGAATGGATTAGCACCATTTCAAAGGAAAGAAGTCTGAAAGAGAAAAAACAAATTTGGGGTGCAACAGCCCCGAAATGATTTTAATGCACTAGACAGGACAGAAGAGATCAAACTGCCTGGAACAAAAACATTCCTAATCCCAAGTACAAGGCAGTAACACACAGAGGGTGACAGCCAGAGTGAACAGGGACGCACACAAGCCAATGTGACTATGAAAGATCAAAAAAGCCAAAAAAATCCTAAATGGGAATGACAAACTGTGGCTGCCTCATCCCTGGCAGTGCCCAAGGCCAGGCTGGACAGGGCTTGGAGCAGCTGGGATAGTGGAAGGTGTCCCTGCCATGGCAGGGGGGGCACTGGATGGGCTCTAAGGCCCCTCCAAGTGATCCAACACCTGACCCACACAATCAACCCTTAAACACACAAAAAAATCAGAGGCAAACCAAGACATGGTTGGTGAAGTGCTCAAAAAGTTGAAATATTCATCTGAGTGTTTTTATTTTGGTCTCTACAGACTGTAGTGTGGCTGTGAGTGAGAAATGCAGAGCCCAGACCGAGAGCAGGGCAGTTCAGGGTTTAACCCAGCTCGGGGCTCTCAGAGCTCCTCCTCTGGTACCAGGTCTGCCTGAGGAGGCCTCAAACCCACAACACGTTCCTGGGTAAACACAATTGGACAAGCAGCAGCAGCAGCTTTTAGGGAAATTCTTCCTTTTCCTGAGACCAGACACCCCAAATATTTCCAGGAGCTGATCCAAATCAGCAGTGTGGGCACGAGGCAGGTGAAATGATCAATCTGGGTCTGTGAGCACATCTGGTTCCCCTCTGTCCCTTCCTTCTCCCCTCCATTAACCATTCACTTTGGGCTGACTCTTCAGGCTGACAGCRTCTCAACCTGCCTGCCTGCCCTCAGAGAGAGCCCAGCCAGCCCAGCCCTGGAGCTGGGTGCAGAGGTGACCACTGGAACACATCCCTTGGCCAGCAGCCCCCCGCACAGGGACAGACTCTGCCTCTGACCTGCCTTTGGGAGGAGCAGCAGTGATGGAAACWGAACTGGGGGAAGTGGCTTTATCCCAGCCTCTGCTTCCACTCTGGTTCTTTGGGCACAGCCCACACTACACGTGTGGTAAGGCAGCAGGAGAGGCCTCACTGAGCACTCCTCCAACCCAAATATCCACACAAAGCCTTCTCACAAAAACCCCAACCCGAGGCTGAGCTGATTCCCCTGCAGAAAAGCTGAATTTACAACCCTTATAAAAAACCCCTCACAAGTAACTTCTAGATTTAACTTTCTTTTAAGAACAGCACATGCCTGGTGTGGGGCTTCTGCAGGGCTCAGAGCACAACCCCATATTGACTAGAAGGAACTTGTAACCCATTGCTTTTTTAAGATGCAATCAACTGAACTGAACTGATCTGTGGACGATTTGGTAACAAATATTCGTGAGCAGGGTCTCTTTCCCAATTTCTGWGGGCTGTGGTTATTCCTACAGCCATAACAGTGACTGCATTATATCACACACTTACTGCAATATAATACTGCACTGTATTATAACCCCCACTGTAAAACAAGCTGTATATCCCATCTCCTTGTACAGACACTCCACAGGACTTCAGGCAATCTATTCTTTTCCTCTTCTCGTCTTTCAGAATAAAACACAAGAAAACCCACTCATCTAGTTTGGAAATATTGGAAAATTTTGACAGTATTTATAAAAAGAACAGATATTGCAGCTGATGGAACTATTAGTGTAATTCTAATTATTGGAAAAGCACCCAAGTGTGGTACAGTTACTCCAAGAATGTTATTTTTATACCATTTATTACATCAACTGTACTTCCTAAGAATGAATTTACAATTTATGCACACTGCCTTTCCTCTTCTACTCTTGAAAATTGCTTACAAGGCAAAGGCAGTAATTTGAACAAGGTAATTTGCAGCTTTAAACACTTCAGGTTTATGTTCATGAGACTATGATTCCTACTGAATTTAGGTCCTTTGGATTCTCTTCCATGTCAAGTGTTGAATCTTACTAAAACATTTAAACTGAATCTTACTAAAACATTTAAATTACTGTTGTGCACACTCAGACCCTTTCAGGATTCAGTTTATCTTCTGATCCCAGCAAAGGCAATTCTACTTGGAAGGCATCTGATGCTCTGAGTTTTCAACAACAGTGGATTTGTGTTGTTAATTTTTCTTGTTAAGGTTGTTCTGTGTTAACTGAAGAGCCAAAACTCACTCAGGTGCCTGAGCACTTGTCTACAGCAGTCATTACATGTGGAATTTTGACTTCAATTTAGAAACACAATTAAGCCACTGCTCAGGGCAAACTGAAACACCAAAGCAGTGATTTGGTTCCATTCATCACTGCACTATAAATAAATGTCACTGTGCTGCAAACACTGGAGGAGGAGGTTCTTTTATAAGCAAAGACTGGGCTCCCACCTTTGTTCTGACACAATCTCTTCCCACTCCAAGCACTGCAAGGTCACATGCAGAACACAATCTGTGCCTTGTATCTGCAGCTAAAGGCCAGCATTAATGCCACCTGGCCCTAGGGCACCCTTGTTCCCCCAGATCAGCTCTCAGCCATCTCTTCTGGCTACCCAGGGAGTGGGACCACCCTCACTGTAAATTGGAAAGAAAAAAGGAGGAGACCTGGGGCTCAGCCTGGAAGAACAGCAGCATCATTCACAAGGAACAGGGCACAGTGTTTGGGGGATATTTTTTTCCAAGGAGATACACAAAGGATGCGTAGTGCAGAGGAAAGAAAACCTGGATGAGAAAGTGAGGGAAACGTGTCGAACAAGGATCCTGTTGTCCTGTGAAACCAAATTCTCCTGCAGAGCTGCCCAGGTATGTGGACAGTGTTTTAATTAAGGCAACTGCTCTGCTATCAAGACAAATAATCACTTGTGCCAAAGTGAAACCATACCYTTTTTGGAGTAGCTAAGCTCAGCCATTCCTTCTGGACTCACTTCATGGTTCAAGGAGCTTATTAGCAATTAAACAATTGCTTCTGTATTATTTTTAAACAATATCTAAAAACAAACTCAAAGAGGAGTAATACCTCAGTTCTCCATGTGTGACACACMCCCCCCATCCTTGCTTTGACCACACTGAATTGCATCAAATTCTGCACTTCACACACTCAGGACAGCGAATATTTTGTCTGTGTCCACTCCAGTTGAGTACACCCAGGTGGCTGTTTCCTTCTGCAGCCTTGATTGAAATGTACCATATCTATCACTGAAACAGGAACATTCCTGGTGTACCTGTCCTAAGAAAAAGTCTTTTTCCATGTTTATTTAGAGGTCAGCATTACTGACCTCCACAGGAACCTTACACACTGGAAAACTCTGCTAAATGCAGCAAAATTAAAGATTATACATTTTTCCTTAAAGAAGCTGAAGGAACAAGGGGGAATGACTTCCAACTGAAAGAGATTAAGTTTACTTTGAAAATTAGAAAGAAATTCTCTGTAAGGGTGGGCGGGCCGTGGCACAGGGTGCCCAGAGCAGCTGGGGCTGCCCCTGGATCCCTGGCAGTGCCCAGGGCCAGGCTGGACACTGGGGTTTGGAGCAGCCTGGGACAGTGGGAGGTGTCCCTGCCATGGCAGGGGTGGCACTGGGTGATCTTTAAGGACCCTTTCAACCCAAACATTTCTACAATTCTGGGAAGATGAGGCAAACTTCAATTAGCTAAGGAGTCATTCAGATCCATCCTGTTTTGAATCTGCATCTGCAGGAGTCTGAATCTGAACATGCCTGTAAGGAGAGCAGTTTTTAACTGAAAGCCCCATCCCACCAGGAAGGTGAGTAGTTTTATCACTTGTGAATGTTCAACATTAAAGGAGGACAGAAGAGCTGCTCCAATGGTTGGGGAAACCACTCAAACACAGCTGAGCCCATGGAAGCTCCCTGACCCTCTCACAAAACAACCTTTCTGGCACACYTCCAGCTCAGATCCTTCCTCTAATAAAGCATTATTCTGATGTTTCAGAGTCCTTGCACAGCCCCAGAGTTTCCTGTTCCTGCAGAAGGCAGGCACAGCCTAGTGAATGCTGTGGGAACTCAAGAAGGAAGCTGGCTCCACTCACCTTGGGCCTGAAGCCACCAGTGAAGTCACTCCTACAAATCCACACAGTGCTAAACCTTAACTGGATCCACCACAGGTCCAAAGGCCACACAATCATTGAGCTTTGTTTATGAAATGACCCTTAAATGGACTTTTGTGTTCAGACAAGATATAATTGATACTGGAAACAGCTAGCTCAGTGTTATTCATATACTTGCACTGAATTCCAGCACTGCAAGAACTGGCAAAACCAAAATTAAGTCAAATTAACTCTTCTAGAAAAAAAGACAGATGTTAACAAGGTTGCAAATCCAGGTTTGTCCAGCTAACTGTGTCATAGCAGACATGTGACACTAATTACAGAATGTTTTAATTCAGCTCGAGGAACTACATTTAAAAAGGTGAGAACCATTCATAAAACAGGATCCTTGGCTTTCCTCCTGTGCCTCGCAGGATAAAACAGGGCTTTTGCTGGATTCCCCTTGTGAMACAAAAGGCAGCCATCTGGCAGGCACAGCCAGAGTGCCCTGGGCTGTGCCTGTGACCTGCAGGTGAAGGCTCCTGGATCCTGTTACCAGCCCCAGGCCCAGGAGCCATCACAGGGTATCAGTGTCTTGGGAGTGTTTGTGTCAGGGTCCAGCTGGGGCTGGACACATCCAGCAACAATTCAGGGATAYGCTGGACATTCTCTCTGCAGTGAGTGTTTCTCTATCCCAGCTTTCCCCTCCACCCTTTAGAGAGGTTAGGGAGGTTTCCATCTTCACACACACTCCCTTCAAATGATATTTAAACCGATATTTTAAGGGTCTCTAACACCAGCAGTGCAGTGGCAGGAGCCTGGAAGACAAAAAGGCTTAAAAATAGAAAGAATAAGCGTTATAAAGGCAGAATTGAAATTCCCTTTTCCAATCTCATGCCAGGAAATGGGGTTGCTAGCTCTAAGCCAAGCATCACATTAACAGTTTACATATATTAATTGCTATCTCCAACTACCATCAAGATGTTCAGAGGTAATCTTTGCTGGCTGGAAAAGCTCCTGCTTACAGCCACTCACCAAATGGAAAAACTGGCTCTCAACCACCATACATTTATTCAGAGAGCCAGAGCCCCTTTCTTTAGCCAACAATTCTTGTGTTAGAAACCTGCCTGGCTGCTGGGAGCTCATCCCACAGGTCAGCAAGTCCAGGCAGAACAGCAGGTCAAAGACTCAGCTTTGAGCCCACAGGGCTGTCAAAGCACTTCTGCTTCCACCACCTCCTTTTCAGCTTTCACTGGATCTGATTTTTTGTTTAAAACATCTTCCAGCCTCACCAGACGCTCAGCTGGCCATCTGCATCCAATTATTTTATCTCTCCCTGCAATGCTGCACAGTGCTCAGGCTCTTGGACTCCAAACACAAAAAGCTCCAGTCACATTCTCATGTTCTTTATGGTCTGTGCAGCCCAAGCAGTGCAGTTTGCCTGGGGGTAAATTCTGTAGCTTCATATATCTTCAGTGACTGAAGGCATGCAAGCAGATTTGGGATTTGCCTGGAGCTCACATGAAGCAACAGCCTGAACTGTGCTCAAATATTTCAAAATCATCAGTTTATACATTTTAAGATTCATCACTCCAGGATTTTCTAAAAAGTAACACATTCTACTAAAAACACTTCAGTATTCCCCTGTGATGAGAAAGGAAAGCTGATCACCTCCCAGATCCTTAATTGCAAACAGAGCCTTCAAAAATAACCAGCAAAGTTATGACTGCTGTGTCTATWAAGAGCTCTCACTTTAATTCTTCAATGGCAGCATTACTTGGTTCTGTTCTTCAGGAAAGCTTTCACTTTTGGGAATGACTGCTGCTTCAGCACCAGGCTCACTGGGGGAACAGAGGGAGAAGCTGTGGCTGTGAGCAATCCTCCCTCTCCTGGCCAGCCTGTCCATCCTGTGAGGACCATTTTCTGTCCCCACTTCATGCCAGGCAGCTGATTTTCCTGAGTCAGCTAGATTCTTCATCTAATTTGTATTATACACACCCAGGCAAACACCCAAATTAAACACTCAGCAGGAAATTTGTACTTGCTAAGGGAACCTGCTTAACTCTCACCAAGACTAAGAGTTCATCAACTCCCACACTCGAGTCAAAGCCCCAAGGCAATCCTGTCACAGATCTGGTACTTGCTGCACATGGCCCACAAGGACAATAAATCCACCTTCCTTCCACCTTTGTCACCTCAGCCCTCAAAGACACGTCATTGAAGCTGTGTGAAGAAAATACCCCAAAAGGACTCTGGGGGCTGCAACCCCAGACACCCCTCACCCACCTTGCCCTGGGCTGCCAGGATGTCCCAGGAAGGGACCCTCCATGGCAGCACTGCCCAGGAGCTGATCCTTCTTTGGGATTTCTCCTGGAAAGAGCCCAGCTAAAAGCACAGAGGGCTGACTTGCTGTACAGCTGACCTTCAGAGAAGGAAGCAGGAGAGCAATTGCCATGGACTGTTCTGACCTTTCAGGGTGAGCTGCTCAGCCACTCGAAATGAGCTCCACCAGCTTCCCTCCCTCACAGCTCCTGACACTCAGAGTGACTCCATGAGCCACACAAAACTCCCTCAGCTGATCCCAGGACATTTCCAGGCAGAGAACCCCTCAGAGTCCCCTTCCAGCAGGTGATGAGAACAGATGTGATCCACAGCAGGGTTCCCTGGGGAGCACAGTGAATCAGCAGCTCCTGGACAACGTGAGGCAGCAAGGAGGTGACACAGCATTTTTGTGACTCAACATCTGAACCAATGCTCCAAGTGCTGTCACTACACACAGAATAATTTGGGTTGGAAAAGACCTTGAAGTTCATCAAGTCCAGCCTCTGACCTGGAGCATCCTCACAACAAACCCATTTAAGAGCAGAGCAATCACCTTTCTCTCTCCTCTTTTGGGAACTTCCTTTCAGCTTGGACTTGGCCCACAGGTAGATGCTCCAAGGCTCACAGTTTCCAGAGGAGCTCCATGGAAAATTATTCCAATTTAAATTAGTTGTCCTTAAAAAGGCATGTGCCTACAGCAAACTTTGTAGAGATTCAGAAGTCCTCTTGCACATTCTGACAGCCTCTGAGCAGTGTAGTTACAAATAATGACTAATTGAACCCCTAGCAGAGCATTCCATGCCAAGGCCCATTTCCAGCACCATGCACAGCTTCTTTCAGGCAGACTTCTGGAGGGCTGTGATTGACAAGGTCTCTAATGAACTCTAATTGAAGCCTCAGCAGTCTGAAAAACCCAGCAACAGATGTGGTGAAAGGGCAAACCACAAACTGTTTTGCTAATGAATGAAAAGTGTCTGGGCTGATGAGGGCCAGTGACCCAAAAATTCTCTTCTTCCACCCACCCTTTTACTTCTGTTCAAGTTTGGGCCATTTCCCTGGTCAGCACAACACTTGGGGGCAGTCATGGACAGTCCTGGACACACTCCATGAATTCAGCTGGGTACCAAGATGCTCCTGCATGAGCCACAGGCAGCAGAACATGGAGAGAGTAAGAGGGACCTCAGAGAGGGAGCTTGGTGTGGTTATCCTTCCCCGGAGGAACACCAGCCCAGGAGTGATTCTGAACTGCCAGAGGGCAGGGTCAGACGGGATACTGGGAAGAAATTCCTTCCTGTGAAGGTCTGGCCCAGAGAAGCTGTGGCTGCCCCTGGATCCCTGGCAGTGTCCAAGGCCAGGCTGGACAGTGCTGGGAGTGAGGGGCTCTCMTGGAAGGTGTCCCTGCCCTTGGCAGGGGGTGGGACTGGAGGAGCTTTAAGGTCCCTCCCAGCCCAAACCATTCTGGGACTCTGGGAAGGAGATGCCTGCTCCTTACTGTGTCAGTTTTGGAAAACTCTACATACAATGACATTTCTGAGCCATCTTCTCCCCTCCAGTGGATCTTAAGCAATCAGCCATCATCAGTCTGGAGATTAAATCCTATGAACACACCATGGCTCACTGAGCTCAGACTTCAAGTAATACCTTAAACTTCACCCAAATATTGTCATGAGCCTCTGCTTCCCACCTCCTCCACTGTGGCAGTGGACTGAGCAGGGAAACCCAGCACAAGGGGCCCAAGAAGTCAGAGTGCCATGTTTTACAGTTCTTCCCCCCAGTTTAATGAACCTGCTCATGCTCATTGTGCATTTGGAGCCTGTCCTTTTCCCCAAGCAGGTTATTGCCTGCTAATGGGACAGGCAGCAGAATCAAAATGACAGATGTAAAGGTTGGGACGAAATTTGCCAAAAATGGTCAAAAATCTATTTGCTCCAGTCTGGCTCCTGATGTTTCTGGAGCCTTCAGAGGCAGCAGAGCACACACTGCTCTTGTCTAACCAGTGCACACTCCAGGAGCTCAGGCTGAGAGTGGCTGCAGAGCAGCTCTACAGGTGTCTCAGCAATAAAGGAATCGTGCTGGATTTAATAAATTATTTCATCTCAGCCCCAGAGGAGGGGCTGCAATGCCTCGTGTGGGGGACACAGACCCTCCTCCTAACAGGCCCCAAACTGGTCTGGTTCATGTTACACTGTGAAAAGGAGCCCAGGGAGTGTGTTGCTGATGGAAAGCATGTAGAGCACTAATGAGCACCATCCAAAAGTAATTCCAGCATTTAGAGGTACCCAGCAATTTTCTGAGTCATTAAAAAACCTCAGACCAATTACACAGTCAAGCTTGCCATGGCTGACCAAACAACTCCTTGTTTTGAGTGGTCCTGGGAGCTGCTCAGACCCCAATACCCACTCAGTCCTCCCAATTTCATCACAAAACCAACCATGTCACACCAGATCAGATCAGAGATTTAGTTACTTGTGTCCCACCTCCAGCCACARCCACAAAAATGATGCTTTAGGTTGCCAAGGGTTTTGGGGGCACAGATGTAGCCAATTATTAAATGGTTTCAAGAGAGAGAAACAATCCTTTCCTGCAGGAAATAATTTCTTTCCTGACCCCCAGAGCTCTCTTACCTGTACCTTGGCTTACATAAGTAAAAGAAATGTTTAGAGTTTGATAAATTGAAGTCAGCCACAACTTTTTGACCACAGTTTACCAACACCAAACCTCTACCTGGTGAGCAGCTGCTCTTCTGCACAAATTTAGAAGCTTAGGTCAGAAATAAGCAATCTACTTAGAGTGGACAATAGAACCCAGTTTTCCCACTAGCAGACCCTGTACAGATTAAATCCATATTTCAGTAACACCTTCAGTTACTGCAGAGGCAACTGTGCCACACTGTTTGAAGGGACATTTGGCACTGACCAGGTTATTACAGCCCAAACATGCATCACAGGATGTGCCACTTGCAACAAGCCTAGAAATCCTCCTTGCATCAGTTTTCTCCCTAGCAGTGTGCAAAGGACAACAAAAAGTTCCAGGGACAAGCAGAAAGAAATATATCAGACACAAGACGGGCAGCCAGGTTTGGTTTTTGACACTAGACTGCAGAACATCTGAGAGAGCACAAATCATAAATAGATTTGGGTGTTCTCAGATGCCCAGACCTTCTCAGCAGTGTCTTTGCAGCATGTGGGGCAGCACAGCCACTGCAGCTCCCAGAGCTCCACACAGCAGGCTGTTTATCAGGAGATAAAACCCAGGTGCAAGGGCCTGCACCCATCTGCACACACTGTCCCAAATTCCAAGCTGGCACCTGGGCTGAGCTCATTAGGAGAGCTGCTAATGACTGCTCACACTCACCAAGTGTCCCTGCACACACAGCCCAAAGCAATCCCTGCATTCCTGACATTGCTTGGCCAATGGTTGTTTGTTCAACCTTGCCCAAAGACAAGGGGACAGACAAATCACCAGACTGTCACTGGAAAAATTTCCACATCTTCTGGAAAAATCCCTTCACCAGGATTTCTTCTCCTGGGAAGCTGAGGAGCCTCAGAGAAAAATGAAAATAATAATGATCTGATTGCTTCTCCTGTGTTTGCTGCTTTGGAATGAGGTTGGAGACTGTTTATCCAACAGGTGCTTGTTTGATTGGTTACATGTGAATTGTTTTGCCTTAATGACCAATGACAGCCAGCTGTGTAGGGACTCCAGAAGCAGTCATGAGTTTTCATGATCATTCTTTGTAACCTTCTGTCTGTACCCTTTCTCTATTCTTTAGTATAGTTTTAGTATTGCAGGATAGGATAGGATAGGATAGGATAGAATAGAATAGAATAGAATAGAATAGGAGTCTTTTAAGAACATGGAGTCAGATTCTCAATTCCTCCTTCGTCCYGGGGACCCTGAAAATACCACACCAGACCTTCCAGTTGCCCCAGAAGTTGTTACATGCCAAGCCTTTGTCAACAGGCACTTCCTGGGAAGCACCCAGTACTCACCAAGTCAATGAGGTCACTGAGATTCTTCTCTATCTGCTGTGGAGGCAGGCGCCTCATCAAATCCAAGGCACAATCCAGCTGCTGGTCACTCTGCAGGAACAAGAAGAGCCCTTGGTCAAAGGTGGGCAGGAAACCCAACACACRACTCCCAGCAGCAGCATGCTTTGCATTAATACCAGTAAAATTCACTATATTTGATTGTGGATTATTGACTTGGCAACTTCACACCATGCAGTTGATAGAAAGGAGTGCAGTCCTTACCTCACCAAACTCCTTCCAATGTTTCTGTAAGAGTTTAATGTGCTGTTTTTCCACACTATCTCAATAATAACCTGGGTTAGGGAACTGAAAGTTCCTTCTCCCAAA
This sequence comes from Cardinalis cardinalis, assembly GCA_014549065.1. Classification (NCBI taxonomy): domain Eukaryota; kingdom Metazoa; phylum Chordata; class Aves; order Passeriformes; family Cardinalidae; genus Cardinalis; species Cardinalis cardinalis. The sequence goes on along the minus strand of JACDOX010000359.1, from coordinate 286,825 downwards.
GCAGGTTTAACACTTCCTCGTTTGCACTGATCAGCTTGAGATAACCAGCATCCAAGACAAACTCTGTTCCACCACAGAGCTCCCTCTGCCCTGCAGCTTTATCAGAAAACCTGAATGAAACAATGCACATAAAGCATTATCCATTATTTCCTTCTTCCTACAAAGCACACACCAAGAGCTGCCTGTATCTAAGAAATCAGGGATGTCAGTTCTTTAGAGCTAACACAGCAGCTTTCTGCAAAGGGCTCACTGGAGCTGCTCTCACACCAATTCTGACACAAAGAAACAACCTTAAACTCCACTTCAGGGTCAGAAAATGTGCCCCAGACACCTGAGGAGCTGAACCACGGTCCTGACATAACCTTTAGCTGCTTTTCCACCAACASACACAAACAGACACTTTCCTGCTGACCTAACAGCACCCAAAATCTGCACAAGTTCCTTTGATCCCAGGTCAGGTGAAGCACAACCAGTTTGCTCCCACTGCTCCTCTCCTCCTTTTTCYCTTTGCCATTTCCAGCCACCCAAATCCCACCAGCTGAGGTTTAATTTCACCCTCCCGTGTTCTGTCAAGCTCCCAAACTCTTATTTAAAAACAACTCCAACACCAACACAGTTCCATTATCACATTATCCACCACAGCAGCCCCCAGGACGGGGAGAAACAGGAAGCCAAGTTTCCTGCAATTAAGCCAAACCTGTGGAATGAGGGAAGGAGGGAGTTTCGTGGACATCCATTAGGAAGCTGCTCAGGAGATGGCCATGGGAAGGGAACTCCTCACTTTTGGCTACTGACCTCCCAGAGCCCAAGGACAGAGGCTCTGGAGGTGGCCCGTGCCTGCCCAGCTGTGCAGCCGCGCCAGGAGGGGATCTCCCTTCCCAGGGATCATCTGTGCCTCCTGCTGTGCCCTGCACCCAGGGAGGAAACCTGGCACATTGTCACAGACACTGTCCCAGCGTCCTGCTCCTCACCTGTGATCATGGGAACACTCAGGGAAGCGCTCTGTCCTCCTCTGCCAGCTGGAATTGTTCAAAAGACAAAAAAGCCTAAAAACCACCACTAAAGCTGCAACCCCAGAGTAAGTATTTTACAGGGAGGCAAACTGAAAATAAAATACACAGCATGGAGGAGAATGCACACTTGCAGTGTTTATGGATTAGCCAAGAGAACCTGGAGTGACCATTATTACCCAAAATATTCAGTAACAGCTGTAAAAGACATGAGCAGGATTGTTTAAGGCAGAGATCCTCCAAGGGGTTCAGACACAGCTGACATCCATGGCTGTGTGCAATGGAAAAACAGAAATACACAGGCCCATACAGTGCCTGGTACAGTGCATTTCCCTGGTAGCAGGAGGGAAAAGCAAGGCTGAGCAGCAGGACTCCTCAGCTTCTCACAGAGCATTTAGGTAATTAAACAGCTTGCCAGCAGATCTCCTAAAGCACCAAAATAAAGGCAGGTTCTGCTGCAGTTGTGTCCCTAAATCCACAGTTATTCAGCCACTTTAATCCAGCATAAATCCAGCTGGAATGGTCAAAAAGGCAACACAAGCTGACAAATCACAGAGCAAAGTGGTGCCCTGGGGTACATCCTAGTTCAGAACTGAACAGGGAAGTGAACCAGGACCTTCTGCTCCTGGTTCTTCCTCTGCAGGTGAAGATTTACAGGCAGGCGTGTGGTCAAAGGCAGGCTCTGGCTCAGCCTGGAGCAGCTGCAGGCAGTGCCACACAGGGACAGGGAGCACACCCCAGGCGCCAGCAGCACAGAGCTCCCTGGTGCCACAGAGGGTGAAAATGCCAGCACGTGCTGCCACTGCAGCTCTGCCAGCGGCGCTGGATCCGCGGAGCTGAAACCCCCCCAGGCCTCCCCCAGCCGTCAGAGGAGGGGGCTCTGGGGGAGCTCAGGACAGCCAAACCCCACCGACRCTGACACATCCTATGAAAATCCTTTCGCTAGGATTTTTCTCCTGAGAAGCCTCAGAAAAGAAACATAAACAATAACTCTCTGAYGGCTGTGGAATGTGGTCTGGAGATGGTTTACCAACAGGTGCATCTTTGACTGGTCCCATGTAGATGGTTTTTACTTGATGACCAATCGTGATCCAGCTCTGTCAGACTCTCTGGKCAGTCATAAGATTTTATTACTTATTCTTTTCCAACCTTCTGATGAAATCCTTTCTCTTTCTTTAGTATAGTTTTAGTATATAAATATAATTTAATATCAATTAAATATTAATTTTATATATTTCTATTATAGAAATATTTAATAAATATATAATAGTTTTATTTGTTTACAATATAATATTAATATTATATTATATATAGATTATATAAGTATTTTATTTTATATGAATAATATAATATAATATAATATAATATATATCAACCTTCTGAAACATGGAGTCAAGATTCCCACCTCTTTCCTCATCCTGGAGACCCACAAACACCCCCACACGCCAGCTACTTCTCTCAACTTCACCTGTCCTGGATTCCCATTTGCTTAATTCTCTAAAATCACATGCTGAAGACCAGGTTTCTTAACAAGCCTCCAGACAAAACATTTCCAAGGAATTTTTGCCTTTACCCAAGCAGAGGCTCCTGCTCCCTGGGCAGGTGATCAGACAGGCTGTCTCCCAGGCTGGGCTGCTCCCACAGCCAAGCTCTTTGAGCTTGCAGCACTTAATGAGCTCAGTGTTTACCTGACAGGAGGTCCTTTTCCATCATTCCTGTTTCATCCAGCCCAGAACCTCCTGTGAAGGAGCAGGGAGTTCAGACAGAAATTCTAAATGAAGTTTTATTACAGCTGAAGTCACTGAAGGATTTAGAGATCATAGGAATCTCAAAAGACTAAAAATATTAGCTTAGATGAAAGCTCTTTAATAAGTTTCCTTTAAAGATGTTTGCCTATCTAGAATCTCCACTTAAGCACCTGCTACAGCATTCCCATGGCACTGCCCCAGGGAAAAAGGTTATGAGGATGTCTGTACTAGTTATTTTACAGCTTCCTTCGTCTGCACCTCCTCTTCTGTTTGGTCTCTTTGCTGTATTTAGCTTATTTACAAAAGAGAAACCCTCTCACAACRGCCACAGGTCACGTGGGCACTCTGTGTTAAAGCTCAAATGTGCTGAAAAATTTTAAAAAATAATTGTATAAATGTGCAGCTGTAAAGGGGCACAGCTGTGCACCTTAATTTTAAAGGCTGAGTATGGGCAGATGTCATTCAGTGCAGAAAACACAAATTAAAAAATCCCACGTAGTTACTACAGGTATGGAAATCACAAAAAATGAACCAGGCAACAAGGTGGACTTCCTTCTGACTCCCACTTGCCATGTCCAGGGCTCCTTGGGGTGAGGGGCACAAGGTACCGTGTGCTGGAATCCCCAGCAAACAGGAGCCGAGCCAACCCCGGCCAAAGCCGGGAGCACAGAGCTGCTCCTGGCACCAAACCCGCAGCCCTGGCACCGACCAAGGAGCTCTTCTGCACCAGGAGGCACATCCAGAGCCTCTCCAGCTCCAGCAGAACCAGGAACACTTCACTGAAGTGTTCACCTGTTTGCTTTTTTCATCAGACACCAACCAGCACTTGGCTGAGTTACTACAGGTATGCTGCATTTCTGAAATATTTTGACACGTGCTTTTGAGTGCACACACTTACAGAAAGCCACAGGCTTCATTCCCAAGTGTGGCAATGGACAGTTCTCCACTGCCAGTTACCTGAGACTTCACCTATATTCCATCTTCCAGGAGGGCTTACACAGACCTGCAGCTCTCCCAAGGCCATTCCACTTGAAAGGAGGTACAAGACTCATTTAAAGCTCCTGGCCTGGCAGTCTGCAGGAATTTGCTCCCWTTATCACAAAGGCCTGTGGATTGAATCTCCCTCCACACCTCTGCTGGGACACTCCTGCTCATCTGAGCCTGTTATTGCTGAGCACAAACAGAGCTGAGCAGTGCTTTCAAACAGGAACCCAAGCTGGTTTCACTTCTGGGCTCTATTTCTGTACTAGCCCCACCTGCAACTCCCTGAGCCAAGAGCTGAGACAGCTCCGTGCTACAGCAGTGGGAGCTCCTCCCACTTCAGCCCTTCCTGGAAAACAAATAATAAATAATAACACAGTAAAATAATACTAAAAATAATAAAATTAATCATACTGATGATGACGACGACGACGATAATAATAATAATAATAATTATTATTATTATTATTATTCTTTGGGCCACCAAATCTTTTCCACCAGCAAACCCAGTACAACATTTCTGYTCCAGGCATGATGGTGCTCCCAACCCCCTTTTCCATCTGTGACATTGGCTGAGAACTGAGGGACCCAGAAATTACTGCAGGTGAAAAAGCCACACCCCTGATGTGACAGATAAACATCTTGGGACAATTCACACCCAAGTTCCAGTCAAGACCTGCATCTGAAAGGTTACCCAAATTCAAAGTACAAGCAGCATCTCAGTGTTCAGACAGCAAAAATATAAGGTAAAAACCTCAAGAGACACTGCAACCAGAACAGCTGCTCAATGCCATGCAATTCAAAGCAAGCACACACCAGATCACTCTGGTCACTGGTCAGTTTGCAGGCAAAATATCTCTGTAAACTAATCCAGGGCCAGAAGTACACAACCAGAAAATGACTCTTTTTCCTTCCTTTCAAGCTGCAGACATATCCAAGATTGTAAATCACATATTTCCTGTCAGTTCTCCCAACAGGAATGTCTGACTAATGCTTCAGCTTTGTGGTACTACAACACTAAGTTTTTTTAATTGAAACAGATACCCAGCTTCCCCTCCTGCTTGCCATTTTAATCCCTGCCAACTTCCAGAGCTGCAAGGGCAGAAGATTCCCTTTTCCAATTACACAATAGGATAGTATTACTGCTAGAAGCTGCAGCAAGGCTTGAATTATTGTAACCCTTGGGTAATAAAAAGTACAGTAGTATGTTAAGTTGCAAGGTTCCCTTCTCAGCTGTCAGCATTCACTTTTTAGGATATTAGATGGGAACTGTCTGACCTGGGAAAGCCCAGAGAAGTTCTGCACTCATGACATTTCCATCAGCTRCACATATTCCTCACAATCTGTTTTTCCACATGACTTTTCCCTTGACTATTAACCCTCCTCTGGCAGATCCTATCTAAAACCATTTGTAATGGACTCATAAATCACAGCTCTGTGACAGCAAGGTGCGCTGGGGAGAAACAGCAATAGCACAGTTAGGAAACAATCAAAGGTAATAAAACCTGAACACAGAGTCTGCTGTGGACTGTCATAAAAGGTCAGAGATTATTAAAAAACAAGACACTGATGCAGACCTCATTCTCCTTCTCTTCAGCCACTTTTACCTTTGTCTGGTTTTGGTTGGGATGGATGCAGTGATTTTTATCATCTCAAACACTTCTGAGCACATGGAATGCTCAGGAATGAGCTCAGCCCAATTTGCTGCGGTCAAGCCCAAACAGYCCCAAGTGAAGCCACCCCTTGCTCCACGAATACCAAGTGAGAAGGATTAGAGATTAAAATAAAAGCAAGAAGTGATGGATCAGAAGGTTTTAGCAGAGGCTGCTGTGCTCTGGCTCCCCTGTAATCTGTATTTATTTACAGAGCAATTGTACAAGTCACGTCACAGCTTCTGAGTCAGCAAATCCTCCTTGGAGATGTTCTCCTGCTCATTATTCACCTCATTCTGCAGTGCTCCAACTTCTGAGTACAACTGAGCAGTACCAGCCCCAATTAATGACTGAACACACTCTCACAGCTTGTTCCCTGAGTTCAGGTGCTGGTGTTGTACACACTGCAAACATAGCCAAAAACCCACAAAAACACTGAGCAGCTTTTGTCCTCCACTGCTCCAGGAATGGAACTCGGGTGAAATTCAGAGGGACAGGAGGGACCTCTTTAAAGAGGTTCTCTAGGAACAAGTAGCTCATACACCTGCCCTGAAGCCTCATGAACTAAAATAATCCAYGGGCAGGAGAGAGGCCAGGCAGCTTCACTGCCTTTGGCACCTGAGTGCTGCTGACATGGGATACTTCTCACCACTTCAGGCTGCCAACCCAGCCAGGGCAAGTCCTGCACAGATTAAAGGAGCAGCAACGGGATTCTAGGGCAGCTACCAAAGAGATCTTCTCCTCCTCCAGACAAGCTCAAGGACCAGTGTTTTGCCAAATCCTTGGTTATCCCTTTAGCCTCCAGCAGCTCTTCCAAGCATCCTGTGCCTGATCTCCCTTCCTCATTCCCACTTCCAAACCAGGCCAGTTCTCTGCCCACAGGACAAGCCCCATCACCCCAGCCCAACTCTAAACAATTATCAAGTGGGTTCTAATACACTGAAGGCACTCCCATCTGTGAGCTTCTAAATAATCCAGAGCTGCCTGCAGCCTGATCTCATGGACCAACCAGTTGTTCAAAACATTTTACACCCAGGGAGGAGGAACCACAACCCCTGATAGCCTGGAGCAGGGCACTTGTCTGTAATTCCCTAACTGTTCACAAGTAAGGATCAGGCATCTCCAGGAGCACATTCTGCAGGTGTGGGTGTTTCCTGCAGGTGTTCTCTGACCAGACACAGTTCCTGTTAGCACATCCACAGAGGTGCACAGGACACAGGGAAAAAATTAACATTTCCTTGGCACTTCCTTCCCAGCAAGGATGTATTTCCAGATGGCACAAACTTGGGTCTACTCTCAAAACTAATGTATCCCTTTAGTTTATACAAATCCAGGGCAAGTCTCCACTATGTGCCCAAGGAAAAGAGGCATCACACACCACCAGAAAAGCAGGATGGAGCAGCACCAAGGCTTTCTGGGAACAGCTTCTCACCCCAACCTTTTGCCAGGATCACTAATGATTTCTGCACTAGCATTTGTCTTCTGGGTAACAGAAACAATGTTTTATTTATTAAACTTGTCATTGAACATGACAATGCAATTTACTGGCTTTCATCTGGCGCCAAGAATTCCTGTGAAGCATAAAGTTTGCAAAAAGTCACTTCCCAATAAATCGTGGCAGTGAGTGACTATGCAATCTGCCAGCCCCACATGAAAGAGGAAAGTGGGGCTACAGATAAAAGTTGCACAGATTGCAAAAAAAAAACATGCTAAAATTCTAATAAATGGATTAAAGACATTGAAGTTGCCTGTAGAACTGATCAACTTTGCCAACAGGTTTTATGATTAATGTTACTGCACAGTGGGGGATTTTCCCCATTTTAAGTCTCAATTTCACAAAAATAAYATTTTCTATGTTAGCTCTAACTACAGATAGGAAATCTTAGCTAAACAAAATGCAAATAACCCATTACAGCACAGCACTGAGAGACAAGAACTTGGCCTGATTTTGCAAACTCTTCCTGAGGCAGCTRCAACACCTGGTTTCACTACCAGGAGAGATGAACACAAACGTGTTTGTGCCCCAAAATGTTTTGAAATCATCCCATGCAGTAGGTCTGAGTCAGTTCACAAGTCTGGTGACCTGTTTTTCACACTGTCTTCCTGCCTTCCACTCAAATCTTCTGAGGAAGAGCCCCAGTCCATCCCTAGAGAAGGGCTGCCTCATTTTTACAGGGGTCACTTCTTTCAATTTTTTTTAATTGAAACCATAATTACTACAAATACAGCAGCTCTGAGATTCAGCACTGCCATTTGCCATCCTGACCATCTGCAAACATGTCATTTGTGATGCTTTCTTTTACTCCTGCTAATGCCCAGTGACCTTTTCAAATGCTCTTTTCTTCTATGCACTCCTGTTTGCTTCATGTCCCAGTCAGGCTGGTCACAAAAGTTTTAGAACTGCTCAATTAAAATGGAGAAGCTTTTTTGCGCAGAAAGAGCCAAGTTGGGCAAGTTGGTCTTGGCCTGACAGATCCAGGTTCTTCTTCCAGTCAACTGCAACTTAAATGCAGTTTTGTGAGAAATCACATCAGAAACATTGGAGAAAATGCACACTGCAGAGCAGCAGGGAGCATGCTGTATCTGAAGGGGACAGCAAACACCCTGTGCTTACTGACAGCAGAACTAACACACTGTCAACATCCCAAATTCAGCATTTGCTCTATCCCAGCTCTCTGTGGAGCCAACAGCTGCCTGGCTTTAGGTGCAAAGTCAGCACTTTCCAGCTCCTGGAGGCTGCAGCCAGGGTTGTAAATTCAGGAGATAACTCTGGCAAGTAACCGGATGCCTGGCAAGGCAGGCAGGAGACAGAGGATCTCTCATTAGCCCTCTTCCCTGAAAGTTCTCCCATTCCTCAAAGGTCAGAAAAGTAGGTTAATATGCCTTCTGCTTGGATCTTGCATGACATACCTCAGTGACTGCCCTGCAGAGCTCCCAACAGCCCAGTTCTGCCCCAGGAATTCAAGGTTTAAAGGAGGAAGCTCCTGGTTTTGCACAACTATAGCCATAGGAATATCACTCCTAACAACATATCACACCTGCCAGAATTCCCTCCTTTGCTGGAATCCCCAGACCTGCCCATCCTTGCAGGTTTTTCATGCCTTCCTCATCACTTCTGAACCCACGTGAGCTGCCCTCCATCACTCCTGCACACAGGCAGCCAGCTCCACACAGGCTCTGTGGCCATTCCCAGCAGGGTGACACTCYCTGTGGGAGCAGGGCTCACCTGGCACACCCGTGCCAGCCTCAATCCCCATCAGGTTTTCCTTCACTCCCACACGAAGTTAACAGTTATTACACCTGGCACTCTGCACCTTACCAAGCTCTGGATTAGCCCTGCCTGKTCTCATGGCTACCTGAAGCTGCTTTTGGCCACCCAGTGGAGCACCATCAATGCTGAGCCAAGATCACACCCAAACCTCTSTCGATGACACCTGGATCTGCAGGGGGGCAGCACCTGGTGGATAAATACAGCTGTAGTCAGCACAATGCAGCTGATATTTTACCTCATTCCTCCATTTCATGCCTCTCTCCTCTCTTGAATTAACACACCAAAAGCCCCATCTCTTGTTTCCTGAGCCTGTCTCAGGTTGCAAGCCCAGGCTGGCAGCCAGGCCTGACAGAAGCTTTTTAAATCCTGGTATTTACCAAGGCAAAAATGTCCAGGGAAGGCAGGTAACACAACATCACTGTCAAACTCAGCAGTTTGTCTAATGGAAAAGAGAAAAAGTATCACCTAAAGAAACACAAACAAAACTCCCTGAGAGAATAAAGAGCATTTTATTTATGGTGGCTTCAGGCAACCACTAAGCTTCTGTCTTCAGTGCAGTCTCAAACATTTTTCCTTCCGCACAAAATCCTCTTACTTAAGTGCTGTTTTCAGCCTTGTTTCAGCTGATGCTGCTAAAACTGTGAGCTCCTGAGTTCTGCTTTCACCCAGGCTCGTAACACACCCACTTTGCAACAAGGACGTGATTGAAATTCCAAGGCAGAGCAGCAGCAAAGGAC
>JACDOX010000359.1:250578-265910 GCA_014549065.1 Cardinalis cardinalis | reverse complement strand
CACACAGGGCTGTCCCTTGGGTGTCACAGCAGGCACACAGGGCTGTCCTTGGGTGTCACAGACAGGACAGGCACACAGGGCTGTCCCTTGGGTGTCACAGACAGGACAGGCACACAGGGCTGTCCTTGGGTGTCACAGACAGCCCCCGTTTCCAGGGAAGTGCAGCTTGGCCCTGGATCGGGTTACAAAGGCAGAGACAGGGCTGCAGCACATGGATTTGCACCACAATGGAGCCCATGCAGACAGAACAGCTCTCCGTGATGGCAGAAACAAAATGAGCCCGGAAGGGTGGAGAGAAAACAGCAGAACGATGTCAGGAAAAACAGGAGCTGTATTACTGCACAGAAACACAAAACCACATCAAACTCCATCCAGAGCCAGAACCAAACAACCCCAAAGGTGGGAAATTATCCTTCCACATCTGGGAGAGCAGCCCCATGACCTCAGAAGGCTCAAGAGAGTCCAAATTCAGTTCTTTGCCACTACTCCTCAGCCTAACCTCCTTGACTCTGCTTTGGAAGATGGAGCAATCCCAAATGGCTCCTATTTTGCAGCTCCCAGATCCTCCTCCAGTCCTTGCATTCCCTCCGAGCTGCCTCCCAGCAGTAATTAAGAAAAGCAAACCTGTTCATTACAGGCCAAATTATTCATTCTTTTTYCAGGGATGCACACATCTAATGTTCCTCAGGACTGGGAGGCCAGAACTGATAAATTTGAAAATGCCTGTTCTAAAATTCCCTCTTTCTGTCACAAAATTCATGCCAAGTACTCAATGACAACTCTACTTGTAGCAGCTTTTAGTTTTGAACAGAAACAGCTCCTAGCTGCTTGCTGGAGCAGCACAGCAATAGCAGAATTAGGCAGCCCAGTATATTTCAAACAATTTGAGCTCTAAACRAATGTCAAGGCCAAGAGGATGTTTTTCTTAGTGGAAGAAATACAAGCATCCTGGATTTTGTTCTCCTGCTAATAGGTATAAAGAAGAATAAACAGCTGCTTTTTGTTTTCCCAAAAATATTTGCATTAAAATATTTGCAGATTCATTTTGAAATTGATGTCACATCTTTTTTCAAATGAGGACCAGCTGTTTGCTTTGCTTGTTTATAGCAGGCCACGTTTCAGGGGTTTTTTGTTGTTTATTAAGATGCAGGACCAGAGTGCTGCAGTTTGGTGTGGGGAGTGGATCCCTGCAGGCAGAAGGTCCATGACTGTCACCACCATCCCACCTTCTGTTGGGATTTGTGGAGGGGTTGACACCAAATTCAGGGGTATTCCATAATCCAGGTGCTGTGAGGTGGGTTCCCTGCGCCCCAGGCATTTCCCAGACCTGCTGGCATGGATCACCCACGACAGGAAAGAGCTCTCCAAAGGGCTCCTGCAGGCACTGCCCCTCTCTAAAAGGAGGGTCTATAAACAAAGGAAGCAAACAATGATGTCAGTTGACATCTTAACGGCCCCACAACATCAGATTCATGTGCAATTAATAACAAGGCTTTTGATCCTGCAATCAGCAGCTCTAAAATCCATGTGCTTTCCCTGTACATTTGATTACATTCGAGGAAGCAAAAGGATAAACACTTATTAGCATTACAAAGTACTTTTCACATTCAGCCAGAACTTCCTGAAGCATTTGTGGTCCAGCACGATGTGGTTTTTATTTTATCCTCCTGCATGTGTGGTGAAATGCTATTTATTTTGTTTATYCCAGCATTTATCCAGGACCAAGGGTGACTGTGAGAACATGCAGAGGAACAAGGTCTGAGAGAAAACCTTCATGCTTCACTGAATAGTCAGKTTTTGTAATACAGAAAGAAACATCTTGACTTTTTTTTTGTTTTGGTCAGATTGCCCATTTTCTTTCGTGGCACTTGAAAGATGTGTAAACTTTTATTAGGAGTTCTCATAAATTGAATTTATTGCTGCAAGACTCTCCCAGCAATGGTAAAGTTTAGCTTGCTGGGTTTTATTAGTCAGAGTCAGTAAAACAGCAGCATCACTTGGTTTGAGGCTGAAAACCAAGTGTTTCTTGGAAACTAATATAGGAAAAAGGTACCTACAACCAATGTCTTGGAATTCTATGTTCAAGCCACAGATAGTTCTCACTATGGAGATCTCTGTACACAGTGTCAAAATAGCACACAAACAATAAAAAAGTCCCCCATCCTGAATCCAAAGCAGCTTTGCTGAGTGTATTCTTGGAATTTAAAAGTTTTTAGAGTTTCCCCATTTCCTGCATGAACTGATGAGTAACTCCAAATACCAGGTTTAAGGAAAAACAACATATCACCCATTTAGTGTGAGGTTTGAGGCATTCCCCTCCCTGCACTAAGAATGTTGAACCAGACTTTCTTCCACTCCACCAGCACCCAAGCAGATCTGCTCCTTTGGTTAATGGAAAGGATAAACCCAGCAGCACCCAAGGTGTCCATACACTGCAGGACTGCTGGGAGCCCTCTGTTCCAGCACATCCCCCTTAGCTGCAGATCCTAGGACACTGTTCATTCCTCTTCTTGCAGCTGCTCCTTTAACTTTGTATTTTCACCTCAGAAAACTTGAGAGACAGAGTCTTTAGCCTGAGCAAAGAGAGTATTGAGGGCATTCTTGTCAAACTTGGTCATTAACTTGCAATAAAGTCTGTGGCTTTTCATTAAAAAAGAATCAAGGAGAAGCTGATTAAACACAGCAGAAAGAAACAAAACTTTCCATTCCCTTACTTTTTCCTTGACACGTTGCACTTCATTTGAAGCCTGCTAATATACCAGCCAAAAGAATTGTAAGGGCCTGCCTGGATTCTTTCTTAATACAATGGTCACGGTTCAGTAGTTAGAATCTGTATGGAATTAGCCAGAGACATGGACGAATGGAAAAACATACTACAAGGCTAAAAACCAGCACTTGTTCATGGGCTCACTCATTAGAAAAACTCATCAATACAGCACACRTTTTCTCTTTCTACTATTCTAAAAAATGATCACAAAATAGTACAAAGAAAATAAAGACACGAAATGTCAGAGCACTGCTTTTGCCTGGAATTTCAGAGCTGGCAAAAACTCAGGTCAGTGTTTCCACTTCCAGAGCAAGTGCTCTCCTGCCGAGCTTTTTGGGGCAAACCTCATGTTCACAGCACAAGCAGCCTAGAGCAGAATTAGCACAAGGAGCTATGACACATCTTGTCCCATTTCTCCAAGTTCTACTTCAACCAGCCACACCTGACAGCTGGAAGCAGCAGCAGCACACACAATCCAAGCAGAGTGGTGTGGAAATGCAGCAGCAGCAGCACAGACCGTGCTCATGCATGGGATGTGGTCCCCATGCAAAGCCTGAGGGTGTGACCGTGTCACAGGGGCCCGAGGATGAGGGAACAGACAGGATCTGACTCCATGTTTCAGAAGGCTTGAGTTATTATTTTATTATATATGTTATATTAAAACTATACTAAAAGAATAGAAGAAGGGATTTCATCAGAAGGCTGGCTAAGAATAGAAAAAGAAAGAATGAGAACAAAGGCTTGTGTGTGGGACAGAGAGTCTGAGCCAGCTGGGCTGTGATTGGCCATTAATTAGAAACAACCACATGAGACCAATCCCAGATGCACCTGTTGCATTCCACAGCAGCAGATAACCATTGGTTACATTTTGTTCCTGAGACCTCTCAGCTTCTCAGYGTTGGGGAAGATGAAACAGGAAAGCCTTACAAATATGATTGTCTGGCAAAAGATTTTGAGAAKATAGAAACTATAAGCAAGATTGAAATGAAAGCAAGCTTTGAGATCACTCAGTTACTGAACAATTGGAAAACAATGGTGTGGCCAGCTGAAGGCAATCCCCTTTTGATGGAACAACACCCTCTGCTTGCAGACAGGCCCAAGGGTCAGAGCAGACCCTACAGCTTGGCAGAAGGGGCCCAAAGAGGAGTTTTTAGGGTTTAAAATGTAGCACAGTATGGTAATGTAGTGATTCTTATAARCTGTATAGAAATGCTGTRAGATTTGTATCTTGTACTAAATTAGTTAGTGAGAATCAGAGTATTTAACACAAAAGACAATTTATTGTATTGTAACAGGAACTTCGCTCCCTTGCCTCTTACCCCGTTTATTCTCTCACCCGTTTTACTCTCTCATGCTTTTGCTCTCTTACCCTCTCACCCTCTCATCCTCTCTCCCCCTCTTTTCTCTCAGCCTGCTCTGAGCTGTGTTTGGCAGCTCCCAGCAGGGCCCTGCACTTGGCCCTTTGCAATAAACCCCAAATTCCACGAGCTGGCTGCAGAGATCCCTCGTCTCCATCCATCCCCACCGTCCTACCCCCRACGCTYCTACACTCAGGAGGAAAAATCCTACGGAAAGGATTTTTCATAAAAGATGTCTGTGACATGAGGGATGTTCCACTGCAGCACAGGCTGTCCCTCCTAATGCAAGTCAGCTCAGCCTCAGAGCATTGCTCCCCCCACTGCATCCACATGCTGCCCACTGAAAATCAGTAAGGACAGCACAGGAGGCTTAATGGAATTGCTGGCACCTTTCCCATTCCAGGGCAAAGTCCTGCTGAGGAGGGGTTTTTTTCTCCTCAGCCTTTTTTTTGTTGGTGTTGTTGCTCAGATAGCTAAAAGGTTTCCAAAGAGAGAAAGAAGCATCAGTGTCTGTTGGTGAATGTGGCTTATGTTCGGAGGAAAAACCCAACACAGCAGAGTGGAGATTGAGAGCTGGAGGTTCCCACCCAGGTCTGAGCTCTCTGTAACATGAAAGAATTGTTCTGGAAGTACAGGAAACAGGGAGTGGGGGCCCACACTCAGGCTGTGTCAACCATTACAAGCAGATAACTCCTACACTGCTGCCTTCCTGTGCAGATCTTGGCAGAAAAATAAATAAAAAATAGATGTGTGGGAGGTGATTCATGTTATTTAAATCTATGGGAGAAGCTGCATGTGTATTCTTTGGAAAAGAGGAGAGCAAGAGTGTGTTAGTATCCAGTGGGGAAATGACACAAGGGATGCTTTAGGAGTCTTTGAAAAAAATAGGACAAGAGGTGATATTCTCAAGCTGGGAAAGGTTCAAGATTTAAAAGAAACTTGCTGGGAACTTTTGAAACAAAAACTCATCCTGCTCTATGGACAAGCCAGAGGTAACAGTTGAAAGGAAGTCTGTTCTGTTGAAAAGGGTTTGAATTCCAGCTGGTGCAGTTCCAGAGGAGCTCCTGACCTCCAAGTGCAGCAATGGAGGTTGGAAAAGCCCTCCCAGACCATCCAGTCCAAGCTGTGACCAGTCCCCATCTTGTCCCCAGCCCAGAGCACTCAGTGCCACCTCCAGTCCTTCCCTGGACACCTCCAGGGATGGGCACTCCAAGCCTCCCTGAGCAGTTCCAAGGCCTGAGCACCCTTTCCATGCAGAAATTCCTGCTGATGTCCACCCTGAGCCTGCCCTGGCCCAGCCTGAGGCCGTTCCCTCTGCTCCTGTCCCTGTTCCCTGGAGCACAGCCCGACCCCCCCGGCTGTCCCCTCCTGGCAGGAGCTGTGCAGAGCCACAAGGGCCCCCTGAGGCTCCTCTTCTCCAGGCTGAGCCCCCTCCCAGCTCCCTCAGCCTCTCCTGGGGCTCCAGCCCCTTCCCAGCTCCCTCAGCCTCTCCTGGGGCCCCAGCCCCTTCCCCAGCTCCATTTCCTTCCCTGGACACGCTCCAGCCCCTCCAGGTCCTTCTTGTGGTGAGGGCCCAGAACTGGACACAGCCCTGGACATGGCCTCCGCATGGATCTTCCACAGGACACCAAGGAAGCAGCAATTTGAAGAATAATAATGGCACTAATTCATCTGAGATCCCCAGTCCTGCTTCTGCCTTATCTGCTGCAAACCCAACCTGTGCCTAACTCCTAGTGAGCAGTTCTTAATTCCACACACAACTCAGCCAGGTATTGTTAACAAAACTGGGGATACAAGGGCTGAACCTGCTTCAACTAGAAGGTGACTTCCACCAGAGAAATACAGGGCTCATTTTGAAGCTTTCTGGCTTCATTCCCTCCATTTATTCATTCACTTATTTACTGGAAAGAAAGGAGAGGAGAGCACAAGGGAGGGAAGGAATCCTGGGACAGCACATGCTGGGCTGTAAAATGCAAAGGAGGTTTTTCAAAACCGCGTGTTCCAAACATCACCTTGGAGTCCCACAATAATAAATACTTGATATTACACTGCAAGGGCCCAACTGCCAAGTAACTATAGCAATGAAAAGAAAAGCCTGGCTTTGGACACATTCCCTCCTGCCTTAATTTTTCCCTGGGGTGGGGAAGGGGTACAGAGAATGTGCTCTAGATCCTTAATGGATAACGTTTTCCAGAGCCCCCTCTGATCACTCGGTGACTCTGGGATTTAAAAGCAGCAGAGTGAATTCTCCAAAGGAAGCTGAACATTCAAAACAATTACYCTGAACTATTCCATCCCCTTGGAAAGGGTTTAATGCACCAGGTCCTGAGGTGAGGCTGTCAGGATCCAYTGAGACACAGCAACACAACCCTTTATGAAGTGCCTCACAATGCAGCTGCTCACCAGCGCTTCCTTCATCCCAAAAAGCAGTGTTTTCCAGGGAGCCCAGCAGCCTGAAAATGAGTAAGTGTGAAGTGAGACTACACTGGCCTGCACTGAGCATTTGTTTTTGCCAACAGAAGACCACATTTCTGGGCTGGTTTTAAACACTGCCTTCTGGAATYTAATTTTCAGGATGAAAATTAAATAATTATTTTGGAGGCTTCAAGTTATCTTTCCCCTCATGATATTTTCCAGAGCTGTTTGGAAACGGGAGGGTGGAGCTGGCACCGCTGGGGCAGTGGTTTCAGAAAGCACTTCTGGAGCTATTTGGGGAAAAAACTGCTGGATCATGTTGGTATTTTTATAAGTAACTTGATGCGTGGTTCTATTTTGGATACCAACTATGCAGCAATGCAGATTGATTTGAGCAAATTGCAGGGGGAGGAAGAGAAAAGGAAGATCCCCTTGCAGAACAAGGGCTGCCTTCTCCAGGGAAACCTCCTGAACCTCCAGGGGCTCACTTTAAATAGTGCCTTTTAAGAAAAGTTTTTTAAATCCATTTAGATTTTATAAGGAAGAGAAAATAATGGTTAATTGTGATTGTTCTGTGATATGTGAAGGAATTGAACCAAACCAATGAAAAGTAAAACCTTTCCATCCTGACTCTAGATCAAAACCAGTTGCACTTTTAAGATAAATTAAAGACCTATACCAAAAATAACTTAATGAAATTTTTGCCAACTTCATGAATTTTTCACTCCTGTTTGTGGCATTAGTCTGTAATTGACTTGCAAAAGAACTTCCAGTTTTATGAAGCAGCAGAGCCTCCTCCACCTCCATAAAGAAAATTGAACTTGAAGAAATCAAAACAAGTAATCACAGCTAAAAATTGCCTCCCAGTGTGAATGGGGACATCAGCAYTTGACAAACACCCTGGGATTTTTTCACAAGGCTCCTAGAGGATGCCTTCCAGGCAGCCTACACACCATTTGCAACACAAGAATTCATTCTAGGACGTTTGGAGACATCCAGAGTTGTTGCTGGCCCCATAAAGCTGTAGCAGGATGGGCTGAAGCCCCACAGGTCAGTGGGAGCTCTTCCCACAACCTCCTCCCCCCAAATTAGGAAATATATAGGTACAGATTAGGAAATATATAGGTATTAATACCTATAGAGTGAAATTTAAAAATATAAAAATATACCTAAGGGTGAAATTCTTCCCTGTGAGAGTGCTGAGGCCCTGGCACAGGGTGCCCAGAGCAGCTGGGGCTGCCCCTGGATCCCTGGCAGTGCCCAGGGCCAGGCTGGACAGGGTTTGGAACAACCTGGGACAGTGGAAGGTGTCCCTGCCATGGCAGGGGTGGCACTGGATGGGCTTTAATATTCTCCCAACCCAAACCATTCTGCAATTCTGTGATTCTCATTATCAACCTACTGTGTGGAATAACTTCTTGAATGGGACTGAATCATCTTGCTGAAATTATTTGGCTCCTTTTCTCAAATAAACAAGAATGTGGGGGGCCCAGATTGCTCTTCCTGGGATATTGATAGGGATTGACGCCAGCTGTCACACACCTGTATCTCATTTCAGGCCCTGAAGAGCAGCCGAGGCCAGAGAGTCAAAATCCCAGAATTATTAGGGCTGGAGGGGATTTCTGGAGATCACTCGTTTCCACCTCCCTGCCAAGGCAGGTGACACAGGAATGCGTCCAGGTGGGTTTGGAATGTCTCCAGCGAGGGAGACTCCCCGCCCTCCGTGAGCACCTGTCCAGAGCTCCGCCACCCTCCCGGAGCGTTCTTCTCCTGCTGAGGTGACGCAGGAGCTGTGCAGGACKGAGGACAGGGAACATCTACACGGGAGTGTGTGTCCAGTACTGTACCCACCGCTGCAGTGASAAACTCGGCCCTGCAGCACAGCCCGGCTCTTACCATGGATGAGGCGAGAGCCCTGCGGGCAGGGGCGCGGCGGGCGCGGGCCCAACACAGGCGCCTGCGAGGAGGGAGGGATGCTGCCATAGCCTGAGGGAGACGAGGACTAACAAGGACACAGCGGGAGCTCTAGACGGAGAGATGGAGTCCGGGACGGGCTGGGGACGTGGCGAGCCCAGTCCTACGGGGGGAGATGGCGTTTGGGCCGGATCCTACGGGGAAAAAGGGGATTTTGGGCCGAGCCCAAGGTCGGGCACGTCGGCCATGACACCCTCCAGTTGGTTACCATGGCAACGACAGCGAAATCTCGCGAGATCTGCCGGTGCGGGCGATAGGTGGAGCACCAGGTCTCGCGAGAGTTGCGCGGGGGAGGAGGTGAGGGGACGGGCAAGATGGCGTCGGAGGGCGACCTGGGCAGGAAGTGGGACCGGTGTGTGGCAGACTCCGCCGTCAAGCTGGGTAAGGGCGGTGCGGACACGGCGGAGCGGGAGGGCCGGGGGAAGACCGGTGGTGGTCCCCCCGGGCTCCCCGAACCTGGGAGAGCGGCCGCCGGCGTGTCCCCGCGGCGCGGGGCCCACTGTCCCCCGCCGCCCCAGGTTCGCCTTAGGGCGGTTGTGAGCCCGGGAGGGGCTCGGGGTGTCCGGAGGATCCGCCCTCATGGCTGCCCCCGGCGTCGGGTAGAGCCGGCGGCCCCGGGCCTGGCAAGGTGACCTTGGCCGCGGGCTCGGACCCCTGGCGGGCCCGCTCCCCGCTCTGCGCCCCGGCCCGGCCCCGGCTTACCGCGCTCCGGCCGTGTTTGGCCTCTGGCTACTCCCTGTGCTGAAGGTAAGGGGTGTCCGTGGGAGATCTGCGATCCGCAGGAAATCTGGGCGGAATGAATGAGCGGCGGGCAGGCACCACCGGCTCCTGGCGTGCCCGGCCTCGGCTGCCTTCGGCTTTAAGCGCCGGTGGGTTTGGATCGSTGTGTGCGGAGCTGCTCACCCCGCTCCGTGTGCGAGGGGCTGCGTTTATGAAAGGCAATAGGCAGCGTGACACGCTCAGGGCTTTGGCACGTGTCATCGTACAGCGTGTGGAGTGTGACATTGAGAAGCGCCGTCCCTGTCCCAGCCCTGTAGCTCTGCCTTTTCGTCAAGCAGGGGAACAGTTCTGGTGTTCTTTTCCCGTATTTATTTGCCCTTAAAGTGAAAGTTGTGCACGTGCCTCGGTTTTCTGCAGCAAAGCGCTGCCGAGGTTGCCCTGGGCGCTGTGAGGTGCAGGGGTGGTGGTGGCTGCGGTGGCAGCGCCATGCTCACCCTGTGACCGCCTGCAAAGTGACACCAGGCGGAGCTTGTGGCTTCACAAAATGTGTTTACAAAGCCGAGTCTTCAAATGCAGGGTGCACAGCAAGAAATGCAGTGTCTGACACAACGTGTCGTTCCATGTTGGTGCAGATGTCTCTTTTAGAACCRTAAATAATATCTGGGAAAATGTGAATGTTTATTTCTTGAGGCTGCAGGGGCCTTGTGCTTGAAAGCTGATGAGGAACTCGGGGGTTTTAGTTGCCTAATACTTTTCCATTAGAAAAGATGTTTAATAATTTTAAGTAAACTGAAACTTCCATTGTTTATAACAGACCTTTGAAAAGTGTCAAGTGCTCCAGAGCAGTGTTTTTCCTTATGAAATTCTACTCAGGTTTGTCTGACAAACATATCTGGACATGTTTATATTTCCATAGCATTGGTTGCTTTATCATAAAATATTAAGTATGCCAAATTATAAACAAGAACTTGTTCCATGGTGCAGCTGTACATGTCAGAATCCTGTACATCCTCTGCCCTGGAGGCTGAAGGAAGTGGATACAGTGTTGATTTCACAGAATCCCAGAGTGGTTTGTGCTGGAAGGGACCTTACAACTCATCTTTTCCCACCCCCTGCCATGGCAGGGACACCTTCCACTGTCCCAGGGTGCTCCCAGCCCCTTCCAGCCTGGCCTTGGGCACTGCCAGGGATCCAGGGGCAGCCACAGCTGCTCTGGGCACCCCGTGCCAGGGCTTCCCCACCCTCACAGGGAAGAATTTTTTCRCATTATCCAACCATATCCTGCCTCTGCCATTGGGAAGCCATTCCCCCTTGTCCTGTCTCTCCAGGCCCTTGCAAACAGTTTCTTTCCCTCTTTCCTGTCARCTCCCTTCAGGCACTGGAAGGCTGCAATGAGGTCACCCCAAAACCTTCTTTTTTCCAGGCTGAACAATCTCAGTTCTCTCAGCCTTTCCTCCCAGCAGAGCTGCTCCATCCCTCTGATCTTCTGGTGCCTCCTCTGGACTCTCTCCAGCAGCTCCAGGTCCTTCCAGGGCTGKGGTCTCACCTGAGTGGGGCAGTGGGGCAGGGTCCCCCATTTCCTGCTGCCCACGCTGGGGGATCAGCCCAGGGCATGGGGAATTTCTGCCTGGGTCGTGTCCAGCCCTCACCCACAGCACCCCCAGCTCCTCCTCATCTCTTCATCCCTCAGCCTGGATTGATCCTGGGGGCTGTCCTGACCCACGTGCAGCACCTGCTCTTGTGAAACCTCATGGGATTCCCATGGGCCACTCCTGGAGCTTGCCCAGGTCCCTCTGCACAGCCCTGTCCTTCAGGTGTGTGCAGCACTCAGCCTGGTGTCTGTCCCCTGCCTGCTGTCTGTCACYTGTCCCCTGCCCTCAGCCTGGTGCCTGTCCCCTGCACCCCTGGCTCTGCTGTGGCCTTTCATTTGGATTTGCTGTTTTCTTCCAGCCTGAAGGGGCAACAGAAGAACGAGAACCTTCTTTGCCTTGTGCGCTGGGGCTCTGCTCTGAGGATTCCCAGTGTTGGCATCACGAGGATGCTGAGGAGAGATCTCAGGCAGATTCATGTTTCCCATCAGGCTGCCCAGAAGGGTCACCTGTGCTGCATCTCTTTATCTTCCCACCAAACCCCGTGGGGTGGGCTCAGGCACGTGGTTCTCTTCCTGCATGAGGGCACTTTTCTGGTTTGTGTGCTTTTACAATTGATCAGTAGCTGAAGCATTTGTGCTGGCAGCCTCCTGCGTGAATTGTTGCTGACAACACACATTTTTCTATGGTATCCCAGTGGGAAKGATTGTTTTCTCTGCAGGGACATTAAAACTGTGAGTGGTTGGGTTGGTTGGTTTTGTAATATTACTGCAAACTTTGCTGGAGTTTCCAATATGAATTATCAAGGGTGGTTGTTGTACTGGAAAGAAAGAAGGAAAGAAAATAATTTTTTTTACTTGAGGATTTAGTTGTTACATGGGATACAGGGCTTGGTAAACTTTGTCAGACTTTTCCCTTTGSTGGCCACAATTTCCTTCCCAAGCACTCCTTTACATCCTTCCCAAGTGCTACAGCCAGGGAGATCTTCCCAGCCAATGGCTGGGGAAAAACAAACATTGTGATTAGCCCAGTGTTTTCCCATTGCAGACTCCCTAAATAAAGGAAAGCACTGACTTTTTGGAGCTGTGCGTGCACAACATTTCCCAGTGTCTGTGAGAGCTGTGGGCAGATAACTCCTGTGGATTAGTTTGAGGGCTGGTGGGACATGGGAAACAGAAAAGGGTGAGAAGGGGAGGTAGAGCTCCCAGGCTGGCTTTATTAGCAAAAATGTGGTTTAAATTCCAGCTGGGGCTGTGCTGCCTGTCCTTAGCCCATCAGGATTCCCTGGGTAAGTCAGGGTTTGTCCTTAGCTCTGTTTGTAGTTGTGCAATACTGTTTTAGTTGGAGACCAGGCTCCTGAAAAAAACTTGATCTCCTGCCACTGAAGCTTCCAAAATAAATATTTATCTTGTGTTGCATCTTTTGAAATGCTGTATTATGTTTTTGAGTTCTTGGTCACTACCTGTGTGGATCTTGTAATTTAGTATTAACTTTTTCCTGTTAGTTGCAAACAGAGGATGTTGTCAGGCGTTGTTAGGACAGGATTTCATTTCAAAGAGTAGGTAAACCTTTTTATGCCTGCTCAGAACATTGAGCCATTGTTAAATGGAGCTTGTGGTCACCTCGTTTTTATTAGCATGATATTTATTTGTTTTGCTAATGATGAGGCTGTATCCAGGTGGTTTTGTTCCTCTTCCATTCCAGAGGTAGTTGTGAGCTCGGTGTGTGCAGAGCACTGGCTTGTGCTTTCTTAGCTGCCCTGGGGGTTTCTGACAGACAGTGCAGGTCCTGCTGGCTCTGGCTTTGCACCATCCTCAGGGCTTTTCACCCAGGCAGTCATTTAAATAATTTACCTTTCTGTTCTTTTTTTTTCATTCTGATACTGATTTTGATGCAGAAAAGCTACTTGTTACTTTCTTACAGAAAATCTGTTTGTTTGGCGGGTGGGAACCGAGACTTGAACTGGCCTGGCTTTCTTTTCCTTCCCAGCTTGCAAACCTTCCTCAGTTCCTGTGTCCTCTCCAGCCTTCACAGCCATTTCTTCCTTTTCATCAGTAGAGCTCTGCAGAGGAGGGCAGATGAAGTAAACACTGCCATGGTCTTCCTCCACCCTGCAGGCTCCAACCCCTGTTCAAAGGCTTGATTTGTTTGTTTAACTGATTGATAGTTCATGGCTGTTTATTTGGAAGGACGTTACTCACAGAAGATTGACAGAGGTGTTTTTTTTTGTTGAAAGGCTGTAATTTTGGACAAATTATTATTATGTGCTGTTTCCAGGGGACAGAGAGGCAATAAAAAGTAGTGTGGAAGAGACGGAGGTTTATGTGCCCTCATGCCTTGGATTGTTTTGAAGCTGTTGTTGTTTTAAATGAATTGAAGGCTGTAATTTTCCTGATACTGGAAGGTAATCCTAGGGAAGCTGTTTGCTTCTTGACTTGCRTGTGTGTGAAGTTAATTTTTTTTTCAGGAGAGAAATGTTTTGGTGTATGTCTGTGATTGACCAAAATTTAGCCTGGAAGCTCGTAAATAACCCAGTGTAGTGATTTCATTTTCCTCTAATCCTCTGTTTTGACATCTGAAAATAAAATGCTTCTAATTTCCATTTAATAGAGATTTTTTTTAAAAGAAAAGGGCACTTTGAATTCTGCAACTGTTAACATGMTTTCTTGTGCCTTTCATCATCTGGTCTGCTTGAATAGCTGTTCTGTTAATGGCAAGGATGAAATTGTATTGTTTGTGTCATTCCACAGACTGGATATTTCAGAAGGAATCATTGTATGGATTGTAATGTCAGTATTTTTAAATAATCCTTCACATGGTTATGAGTAGGATAAAGTCGGTCTATATAATGATAAAACTTGATTACACTTTCTGAAAACTGGATTAGACTTTGTCTAAATATACAAAAATCCTGAAATTCCTGTTTTGAAGTGTTTTTTTGCTTGGCAGTTGTATCATGGCCATCCAGTCTTGGCTACCAGGCCAGAAGGCTTGTTCCAAACTCCTTTGGGGTTTTGTTTTTAGTGCTGGAGAACATGGATACTRTGTGAGCACACAGCTGCATTGTTGTGTGAGCTTTGTTGGAACCCTGAGTTATTTTTCCTGGTTGTACAGAAGATCCAGCTCTACTAGTTGTGTCTTGCAGCAGACCCARTAGTGTAAATATGAACTGCTCATGGCTCAGGCTGTGCAGGGAGGCAGTACAGACAATAAAAAATGTTTTCCTTGGAAGAGGTGGGCAGTGCTGCTCTGAGAATAGGCTTTTAGTCCAAAATCTAACAGCAATTTTTAGTAATGATGTTAGCAGAGCTCTGAATACAATGTCCATTTACAAATTAATGGAGTATTATCTTCTGCTGGAAGAAAAAGGCAGGAAACTCTTCAGGAACCCAGGTCTCCCCTGAGTGCATTGTGCCCTGCTGTTCCCTTGGTTGGCTCTGGGTGAGTCAGGGAGCTGTGCCCTGCTGGGTGTGCCCCCCCAGCCGTGCCAGCCTGCTCTTGGTGGCCCTTGGAGCCACCAAGAGATCCTGAGAGCAGAGCTGTGACAATCCATCTGCAGCCTCTGCAAAGCCCAGGCCTCCTGAGCTCTGCTCCACGGSAAACGAGCCCAGAGCACCCCAAGTCCCTGAACCTCAGCACTGGTGCCCTGATGAGGTGCCAGCTCTGCCTTTTTGGAGGYGGCATGCAGTGCCAGTGCCCAGGGGAGAGGGACTGCAGCCAAGTGATATCCTGAAGTTTGCTCCTTGAGAACTCACAGCAGTAGGTGGGAACAAGACTTTGCTGGTTTTTTACATCAGAAAYAGTTTTCTGAGAAAATCCTTCCAGGGCTGCTGGCACATCCTTGGTGATAATAAATGAACAGGGAGAGGTTTGAGAAGGATCAGGCTCCTTTTCTCTCCACTCCTGCCAGTGAGACACCCCTGAAACTCTTCTTGCTCTCTCTCAGTTGCCTCTATTTCTAAGCTGGGCCAGCAGACGTCAGTACTGGCCAGCCTGTGCTGGGTGGGTGTGAAGCAGCAGCATTGCCAACCCTCACAGCTGGGCTGCAAAAGCCCTGAGAGTGGTGTTCACTCCTGCTAAATCTTTCTTTTCAGCAATGTTACTGTTTTTATTAGCAGAACATATAATTGAAGTAAGACGAGGTAAAGTTTCCTGTCAGAGGGGTATTTTCTGTGTTATGAGAAAATTGCTGATTTCTTATCCAGGAGCTTCTAAAGCAAGCAGAGCCCTGATTTGTCTAAAGGCTTGGTGCATCACTGATCACAGAATCCCAGAATGGTTTGGGGTGGGAGGCATCTAAAGCTCATCCAGTCCAACCTGGCCCTGGACACTTCCAGGGATGGGGCAGTCCCAGGTTCGCTGGRAAATCTGTGCCAGGGCCTCCCCACCTTCACAGGGAAGCTGCAYTGTGTGAGAGCAGCTTCCACTCCTGTCCCCTTCCCCTTTAAAGGAGGGAGAAAACGTTTGTGCCCTCAGGACTCAGTTCATTCACCAGTCTGTGGGGTGAGG
>JACDOX010000359.1:223727-243456 GCA_014549065.1 Cardinalis cardinalis | reverse complement strand
TGTGAGTCTCTCCCGTGGGCAAACAGTGCTCCCAGCAGTGCTGCAGTGTGAGTCTCTCCCGTGGGCAAACAGTGCTCCCAGCAGTGCTGCAGCATGGGTCACTCTGCCACAGAGTGCAGCCCTCCAAGGACAGGCTGCTCCAGCCTGGCAGCAGGGCCCTCCCCATGGGGACTTCACTGGAACACAGCCCCCTCCAGGCACCCACCCTCTGCAGTGTGGGCACCTCTGCCACGGACTGGGGAGGGATCTCTGCATCCCCCAGGGGTCCCCATGGGCTGTGAGTGGATCTCTGCATCCATAGTGGATCCCCACAGGCCACTGGTGGATCTCTGCATCCCCTGGGGATCCTCAAAGGCTGTGGATGGATCCCTGCATCCCCTGGGGATCCCCACAGGCTGTTAGTGGATCTCTGCATCCCCTGTGGATCCCCACAGGCTGCACAGGCACAGCTGCTCCAGCCTGGCCTCACCACRGCTGCAGAGGAATCTTTGCACCAGCACCTGGAGCACCTCCTCCTCCCCCTCGTTCTCCACTGGCCTTGGTGTCTCCATGTTGTTTCCCTTGCATGTTCTCACCTCCTCCTCTCCTCTGGCTAGAATAAAAGCTGTGCACTTTTGGTTTTCTTCTTAAGTCTGTTATCACAGAGGCATTYCCATCATCTCTCCTTGGCCCAGCCCTGGCCAGCAGCCTGTCCCTCTTCAGAGACATCAGGGACTGGCTCTGCTGGGCATGGTGGAAGCTTCCAGCAGCTTCTCACAGAAGCCACCTCTGTGGCCCCTCCACTGTCAAAAAACAGGCTGTGCAAAACCACCACACAATGCTAGCTGCCATTGCTTGGTAACTGCTTTATTATAAGCCACATTATCCATTTACATGGATATTCCTCTGCCTTTCCCAGAGGAGTGCTAGTAGGAAGAAACTTGTGTTGCCAAAGCTGGAACGTTCCCCTGTTCTTTAATATCTGGTGTGTTTAACAGTAAATTTACTAGACTGAATACATGGAATTGGCTTAACATATCCTGCAAGTAGCTTTTCCCACAACCTGAAAACACAATAAAGTACATGTCAGAAAAGCAGAAAAACTAAACTAGTATTAAGGTTCTTCAGACTTTCAAAGAGATGAACTGGGAGGAAACTGAGAGTCATGTCAGGCAYGTCAGGTAGATCTGCCTGTGGAAGCAGATCTTTGATCTTCTGTTTGGTTTTGGGGTTTTTTTTCAATATGAAGACACTGATCACTTGTRAGTTTTGTGGTTTGTTTTTCTGTGTAGTAATGCAGTAGTTGTAYGCTGTAAGCAGGTTTGAAGAGGATMATTTCAATGAGTTGAGTATTAACACTGAAGTAAAATGTTTTAAAATATTTTACCATGCTGAAGTAAAACTTTTAAGAATGGATTAATTAGCAGGAACCATTTGKGCAGTGAGAAACTGGCTGCAGTGCACCAATCCACAAACTGACTCCATTAGTGTTTCCTTGATTTCTTCATGTGTCAGAGCTGGGGCTGTTCTCAGGGTCATTTATCCCTGTGGCACCTGGAAACAGAAGGAATATGTCTGTGTGTGTGTGTTTTGGATCCACAGAGCCATGGCCTGGTTTCAGTGCYGCTGGTGGAGGGGCATCACCAGGACATATTTACAGTTACTTTAGCACTTCAGAAAGTCCCACGGTAAAATATTCTGCCAGGAGCTTGTCCTGCAGGACCCAGAGTGCAGAAATCCCTCCTGGATGGCTCCTCTGCCTGCTCAGGAGGCCTCCAGGTGTTTCCAGGCTTCTCCTGGTGCTTGTAGATCTACAAGTTGAGCCCAGTCCTCCTTGATTTACTTTTTTTGCAGATGAGCTTTTTTACTTTTTTTTACAGTCCTTCTTTTTTACTTTTTTGCAGATGAGCTTTGGCCAGCCTCCTGCAGCCCCACCAGACATACCTGCTTACAAATATTCTCTCCAGCTGCCTGTTAAACGGAAATAGTAACAAGATTCTTCAACAAATAAAATCTTTGGAGAGCAGTATAGAGAAACTGACTTGGATGCAGCTGATCAGCACTGCCAGCTACTGCCCAGAATAAAAAATCTGTGCTCTTCTGGCTGGATGTGTTAACATTAAAATGTGTTAGTACTCCACACCATCCTGAGGGTGTTCCTCCAGTTTATGTCTCCAAAAACAAGCTGGAGTGACATGTCAGTGGCTTCATGTGAGTGCAGATGCACTGCTCACATGTTCTGAGAGAGCATTTTTCATTCAAGGATGCTTGTTCCYAGGGATGTTGGGCAGCAGAAAACAGTGTCTGGTCACCCTAGGAAGGGATTTTCTTTGGATTAAGGACTAATCTGGARCAGGGTGGTCTTTGGAAGCATGAGCTAACTGGAAGGACATGCATGGCACAAGACAAATAGTTTCCAGTGCACTGTCTCCATGACTTCCTCTGGCACAAAGAGGCTGWGAGAGGGAAAACATGGATGAAGCCATCTAATGGTTAATGTCATTAATTCCCTCCCAAATGTCATGTCATGGGTAATGGCTCCAGGGTTATTACAACAAAATTATTTCATTTCTCTTGGTTAGGAACATGGAAGATATTGTTGCATTATCACTCATCTGTTTTTTTCCCTAGAAAAATTTGCTATAACTAAACTTTGTAGGATTTCCTGTACAAAACTGAGTTCTCTTCAAATGCTAACTTGTCAAAATSATAGAATCTGCAAGAAAATTGCCTTTATTAGAGAGAAATATAACATGGATTAACTTGGTCAAAATTATTTCTACTTTTCTGAGTCTGTCAAGTTCACAGGATCACAGGAGAACTGGAGTTGGAAAGGACTKCAGGGAGGTCATGGGGGTTAGCTGTGAGGTCAGACCAGGTAACTCAGTTGGGATTGTTGATTCTTCAGGATCATGTTCTTAATTCTGAGTCCTCAGTCAGAATGAGAGAGGACAGAGAACCTTTAAGATACTGAATAATCAGGAGATGTCATAGTGACTTTGCAGCTGTTGTAACTTGGGTCATCACACTGCTCATCCTTTGKGTTAGGAATTCCACCATGAAACCCCAACCCCAGTGCAGGAGCCATTCATCTAGACCAAAAGAATACTTAAAAGTGCAGCAGAGTTCTAATTTGTGGTCAGAATATTCTGAGGCTTTTTAAGTTGATCAAGTGGTTTTCACTGTGACTTCAGCAGAATTTAAAATCAATGTGTCACAATTATTTCAAGGCTTAAAATGCTATGGCTGTGAATTACACAGCCTAGATTTCCTCGCAAAATGGAAAATACCCTAGTTTTCAGGTTATTTAGCCTGTATTAGCACCCAAACCTCACAGTCCTGTACTTTGATAGGAGTGTGGATTTATGTTGACATACAAGAAGGCAACTGCAGCCTTTCTTCTTGCTCTTTGTGGCTTTGATTTCAGTCTGATTTCTCTTCAGCCTGTGAAKAGTTAACCTGACCAATAATGAGGGGTTTCTTGAAGTACCCAGTTTATCAGAATGGAGGGTTWTGCATGAAAACAGCTGCTTAATTCCTCCATATACAACCTCTTGCTTTAGCAAAGGATGAAACTCTCCCTTACCCTCTTGAAATGTTACAGAGCTCCGTGACTTGCTTTACATCCTGCAGCACCTTCCATGTAAGGAACCCAAATGGCTTTTTAATAATATAAGCCTTCTTGCTTTACAGGAACAGTGACTAATGGCTAAGACTATCCCAGTGGGAAGGAAGGAGAAATCAATGATTATTCCTCAGGAATACTGAAGTGCCCCTGGAATAAGCCAACATTCTTCAGTAACGATCACCAGTAACTCTTTATACTCCAACAAACTGTTTCTGTCTATGAAACAAAGATCTGTTGCTYGTTTTGTATCGTGTCTGAAAAGTGCAAGGAAGAGCTCTTCTGGGAAATAAATAAAAGAAAAATGGCCTTCTCTGGTGTGTTGACTTTGTATGTGAGTGAGAGAGAGGGAGAATGGAAGGAGAGAACTTCATTTGGAGTAGCCAGCAGCTGGGACCACCTGGGCCACTGGGAGAGCTCCTCAGCAAAGCCAGCGTCGTCTGTTCCTCCCCAGTCCCGAGAGCAACCCCCATCCAGCATCCAGTTCAAAGAAGCATTCCCACCTCATAAATCACCCACTAGACCCCTGCTGCTTGTGTCGGTGTTTGGAGAGGAATATAAATACTCCTATGTCCTGTTTGTACAGTTGCCCTTTAAAATTGGAATTCTGTCCTCTCAGAAGAGGCAGAATCCAAACTGTGTGACGGATGCAGCAAGGCCCTGCTGTCTCTTGTAGCTGTGGGTCATGGAGTGACCCCTGTTTGAAACTTCCCAGGACAGTGGGTGAGTTAAACACATCCTCGTGCCATCTGGCTCTCAGCTTACCCTTTAGGCTGATTGTTTTTGCACCCCTCTTCTGTGGGAGAGCAGAGAGGTTTCAGTGTCTGGCAATGGGTCACAACTACTTAAAGCTCTTCATTGCCTTGGCAAGACACTGCTCCGAGCACTCCCTTCTTTACATCCACCCCAGTCCTCGAGCTGCCTTTTGGCACATTTCTGCTGCTCTTCCCCTGGCTCAGAAGCTCGTCTGCACCGCTTTACTCAGCACCATTTTCTAGCTCTGGAGATCCTCTCAAGGATCTCTTTTCTTTGTCCCACACCTGTGTGCTGTCCATGTAGCACCAGGAGTGAGTGCCCGTCTCCAGAGGGAAGGGGAGTGGCGTAGGTTGATGCAGAACTTCCCTGCACTGAGAGCCTGTTGTGCTGCATGCTGAGTGCTGAGAGATGGGAAAGTGACCGAGCAACTCCTCCTGTTTTGCACAGCAAATAGGAGAAAGGAAAACAAGTTGTGCGATAGTTGTTTTTAAAACCGTGCCAGGAAAGGAAGGGGATGGACCGAGGGGTAAGCTGGAGTTCAGAGGGCTTGAGAAGCTCCTCATCTTCCAGGCCTGAGGTGTGGGTGCTGCTGCAGCCCTGCATCCCCACCTCTCCWGGGCACTGCTCTGTGGATCCTCTGCTCTGGAGGAACGTGTTGAGCTGTGCCCAGAGTCAACAGACACTGAGGAGCTCGCCTGGAGCAAAGGACTTGTGAAATAGAAGAGCTCCAGTGCCAGAGCAGCATTAAGATTGTCAGAGCATGATACCATCCAGGACCATTGCTCCAGCATGTCCTTGTTTTTCCACCTCCTCCCTTGCCGGACTGCATTCATCAGTCAGGTCAAAACAGCTTATTGAAAACAGGATATCTTTCTTTCTTCCCAATTTTGAATCATTTTATCCAGCCCCAATTTTTAATTTGAACTATGTACTTTGGAGCCATAGCTCCTCTGTGGTTTGGAATGGGGTTTTATTGWGTTCTCTGTGTGTGTGCTGCAGCCTGGGAAGCCAGTGGGATCTGCTGGAGAGAGGAGCAGCAGCCTGGGCAAGACCCAGGAGAACCAAAGGCGGTGGCAACACCTCACACAGTGACTGTCAGTGTGCAGAGAGAGCCTCAGCTCCTGCTCTGTCCTTCGGGCTGATGATGAGTTCAATTTTTATTGGTGTCCCTGGTAACGACTCATCCTGCCCTTACATGCTCTGCTCCAGCTCAAATGTGACTTCCTAGAGTTAATTCTTACTGTGGGCTGCTGTGGCCTGTGAGCAGGTGGTTCTTCTGGCCCTGGAACTCAGAGATACCCAYGGTAGATATCAATTCCCAGGGTGTCCTTTACTGCTAAAGTGAGAACAGAACAATCAGAACAAAGGTGATCAAGTCAGCATGGGTGAGTGTGGAAAAATGCACAATTCTAAAAGTGGAATTTAAATTTGTCACTGCTCTTTAAATAGGATAAAAGCTTAACCTTTTGGTTTTCTTCACAGCTGCCTTGCTTCTTGTTGTCTGTGTTGATGTATATATATATATATATATATGTGTATATGTATATGCACATATAACTACCACATGAAGAGTCTGTATTTGTTTTGCTTTATTTAATTAAAGATGTATTATCCCAAACCTATTTTTGAACCTGTCCATGTAAGCTGTGCAAAATATCTTCTTGTGAGGAGAGGTCTCCTTTTTCCTTCTGTGGGAAGGAGCCTGTACTCTTCCCAGCTGAGGCTGGAGTAGGAATGGTTTCCTGCCTCTTAATTTCTAATTGCATAAATGGAAGGGGGAAAAGTGGAAATTCTAAGTACCAAAAGGCATGTTAAATTTAGTATAATACACTCATCTGGAAACTATCACATTTTTCCTTCTTTCTTAAGCCTGCTGAAATCATTGCTTCATCTGTGGCGTGATTTGGATCGGGACCAAAAAGTGCAAACAAGATAGGGCTGAAAAAGGCAGGTGTCCCTACCCAAAGTTAATGAGACCTTCTAGGAGAGAACTTGTATCCCAGTTGTAATTGGAGTATACAGTGAGTAAGGAAACCATATCACTACCCAAGAGAAGGGAAAAAAAAAAAGAAGCTGTTTGCTGACTAGAACTGGTTTTGAACGTTTAACAACTCCCCAAGTGCTCGACTGACCACAAATCTGCCTCTTTAACAGCTTGATTAGATGTGTGCTGAGGCTTTGAGATGGATAAACAAGTCACGGAAAAGCAGAGACAGCGGGGAAAAAAAATATCAAGCTGCTTTTGTATTGTTTATCCGAGTTGTTCGTGTTTGATCAAGATACCGTCATTGCTTTGTGTTCCAATCCTGCCTGGAGCCGTGGCCAAGAGCAGGACCTGGCTGTATGTGGTGCTGTACACACAAATAAAAACCAGCCTCTGCCCTGGAGAATTTACAAACTAAACAGATGGGCTGCAGGGAGGTAGGAGGGTTTGTAATTCCCATTTTAGAGATGGGAGAAGCTGCAGGCAAGGTCGGGGAGAAGTCGTGCAGGGAATGTGGTGTGCGGCCAGGACCCTGACTGCAGTCCAGCATCCAGCAGCCCATCCTTCCCAACTGGTTTTCCACGTGGTGGTGGAGTCTCAGGGGAAGGCTGCCCTTCACAGGCTGGGAGACTCCAGAAGTGTTTGTGCCACCCTTTGCTATTTTCAAATTGCCCCAAATTCTTACTGGCAAATCCCTGAGAAAGTTAGCAATGATGTTTTACTGTCCAGAGGCTGATATCTTATGGAATCACCAGTAGGTGTAAACCACTGTGATCCTCAGTATTGACTTTGGTGATAATCTGAATCTGATAAGCAGAGAAAATACTGAAATGTATTCCCAGTCCTTTGTGCCTCAGGGACAAGGACACTGCTGTGTTATCAGAACATAAATACAATACCAGAAGAAAGTTAATGAAATCTACCTTAAATATGAATTTAGGCAACAGATTGAGAAAGAGGGAGCATCAAGGAGACAGCAGCATTCCAGTACCATTGAATCATGGAGTGGTTTGGGATGGAAGAGACCTTAAAGCCCATCCAGTGCCACCCCTGCCATGGGCARGGMCACCTTCCACTGTCCCAGGTTGTTCCAAGCCCTGTCCAGCCTGRCCTTGGRCACTGCCAGGGATCCAGGGGCAGCCCCAGCTGCTCTGGGCACCCTGTGCCAGGGCCTGCCCACCCTCACAGGGGAGAATTTCACCCAGCATCCAATTTAAACCTACTCTCTTGCAGTTTGAAACCATTCCCCTTGTCCTGTCACTCCAGGCCCGTGTCCAAAGTCCCTCTCCAGTAGTGGAAACAGAGCAGTGATGGTGTAACCCAACTCTTCCAGAGAGTTCACAGGGAGGATTCTCCAAAGGAGGAGGAATTGGTTTCCCAGCTGTTTTTCTTGGGTTCCCTCTGAGTTTGGGAGCAATGCAAAAGAAATGACAAAGGTGCTGGTTTGCAAATGCAAATAGTGGGTGCACAAGTGGACTGAAGGTGACAGGTTGTTGTGGTGGTGATGTGCCACGAGGTACAGGCAATGCTGCAGCTGGAAGGGAGAGGCTTGTGGAGCTGGGGAACCCCTGATCCACGAGTGACCTGCTGGGAGAACCCCATTTTCCAGCAGGTTCTGACCCAGCAAGGCACTGCTGACCCTTCTTCCACTCAGAGCTGGCAGGGTTTGGTACCTACCCCCACACCACACACACCCCCAGTAAGAAATAAACTTTCTCCTCGTCTCCCACCCCACTCCTGCCTTTGGAAGTAGGACTGGTGGAAATTTTGGCATGCCAGCTCTGTAGGCAGCTGGATGCAATGTGCAGTGTGTCTGTACTGCTCCGAGAGTCCAGCCTATAGCCCACCCACAGTGAAATGCTTAACTGAGATTGAAGCTAAATGGGAGCACAGTTTATGGAAATTCAGCTGTGGATGGCCCTGCTCTYGTGCCTTCTGGCTGTCAGCACTTTGCTGTACAGCACTGCAGGCTGCTGGAGCTGCATTTTCCTCATGGTGCTGGATACCCACCTCCTGGAGCTTATAAAGATGCTTAGAAAGTTGCTGGTGACTAATAAATCACTCTTCATCTCTAGGCTTTATTGGTGGTGCTTGTAAAGCCTCCAGCTCTGCATTAGGAGTGGATGCCCCTTCCTGGAAAAGGTCACGCCCTGATCAGTTCAAATTCAGTTCATAAATCATGCAAAGGAGTGTGTTTCTTTTTTAGAGGTTTTAGAGGATATTCTTCCTCCCCCTCAGTGCTGCACTTGAAGTTGTTAGCAGTGATAAACAGCTAAACCCAAACCCATGACCGCTCCCCTGAGCTCTGCATTCCCTGTGGATTTGGACTGAAGGACCTGGAGCTGCTGGAGAGAGTCCAGAGGAGGCACCCAGGGCACCGGAGGGAGGGAGCAGCCCCACTGTGGGGAAAGCTGGGACAACTGGGATTGTTCAGCCTGGAGAAGAGAAGGCTCCAGGGTGACCTRAGTGTGACCTTCCAGTGCCTGAAGGAGCCAACAGGAAAGGTGGAGAGAGACTGTGGGCAAGGGCCTGGAGTGCCAGGACAAGGGGGCAGGGTTAGATGGGATCTTGGGAAGGAATTCTACCCTGTGAGGGTGGGGGGTGGGGAGCCAATAGAGCAGGTTGTGTTTGTAATTTTAGCTAATTATCTGGAAGTAAATATGAAAGGGTGGCAGACAAATACCTGCTATTGGTTGGGATGCTGTGTAAGTGAAAAAGAAAGTGGGGCAATGTAGGTTTTGGCCCAGACAAATGTGAGGTTCAGCAACCAGGTGCAACAAACACKGGTAATACCTGGAGATGGCACAGCCTGGGGGTTATGGAACCCTGGGAACTGAAGGGATTGCTGCAAACAGGGAGAGGCACAGTGAGAAGAAAGGGCTGGAAGCTGAGGCTTGACCCCTGCAGATGAGCAGTGAGGCACTGAATTACAGACTGGAATGAGCTGGGAGAGCCTTGGGAGGATTTTCCAGCTCCCCGCGTCTTAAATGGAAGTTACTGGGCTCCACCTGGGAGTGACTGGGTGAAATCAAATGACTGTAACACACATGGATCCAGATCTGATGATCCAGCTGTGTTTGTTGGCTGTAAATCCTCTGAAACTTGTAAGGCCACAAAGGTTGCCTGCAGAATTCCTGGGCTCTGTCCTGTGGCCTAATCTGAACTAAAGGCAGAGTGTTTCTAGCTGGGGGACCCTGCTCGTTAGACACTCCCTGAAGATGTCCCTGCTGTGGACCTGAGAGGGAACACAACCTATTTCTGTGCTGTTCTTGCTGCTTTGTTCCTCAGCTCCTCCCTTTTGGACTGTTTTCCTTGGGTTTGTTTGAGGGAATGGCTGATGGTGTGAGCTCCCCTCGCTCCTTTTTCCAGGCACAGGGCCCATTTTCTGTTTCATTCTCTCTGAAGATGCCCAGGTTCCCTAGATAATCTGTCCAGAGATGGGTATTTCATATGTCAATAAATACATCTTTGGATGATGGATGGAGGCCTGGGGCTGGAGCTGCAGGGGGTTATTGGGATGGGAGTGGAGCTGCTGGAATGGCTGCAGGGAAAGCCCACATGGTCCTGCTGTTTGCACCACAGGCTGGGCAGGCAAAGTGACTGCACCGCGTTCTTTTAAGGCCTGAGAAATAATTCCTTTAAATCTTTGGGAGCATCCTAGCAGGCCACATGCTTGTGGGAGGCTCCAGTTTACTATCTGCAGAGTCATGGATTTTATACCCATATTAGGTATAAATAGAGGTAGGCTGGCAGATAGAGGCAAGGTCACTGTGACTCCTCCGAGCACCGGATGAGCCCACGATTATTTCACTGGGGCTGCACATTTAACTCTTGTCATGCACTGCAGCAGCCACTGCTGCCAAAATTAAAACCTGAATGATGCAAAGTTGGGCTGACACAGATGTCTCAGCCTGTTCAGGAAAGCTGTGATAAGCTGAGAACTCATGGCCACTTTCATTTTATTCCTCATCACTCCAGTAATAATCTCAAAAATCCCAATCCTGCTCCAGGGCAGGAGGAGAGGGAGGCAATCCACAGATTTCTCAGGGTCCCACATTTCTGATGTTATGAACCAGACCCTTTAAATTATGAAAATCCCATTATCACTTTAAGAATAGTATTTGCATTTGTATTTTGGAAGGGAGGGGGATTGTGAGCTGAGGGCTTTAATCTGCTAACAAATGCAGATATATTTTTTTTCTTAGTTATCCTAATTCTAGACAACACTGACCCTTGCTGTAAGAGGATTTTGAAAAACTGGCACTTTAAGGTCTCTGATTTTTCTTCAGGTACTTTTCTTCAAGGCCAGAGAGTTTGTGCATGAGGCTGTTCCCATGCAAGAGCAGTGCAATATTGCTCTGTGAGTCACCCCGTTTCAGGCGGGTGCTGGTTTCCTCTCAGTAATGTGCAAAATGTTCCCTGCACACATGTGGATGTTCTAAGTTTGTCCTGCTGGTTGACAGTTTGGAGGAGCTTTGGTGCCAGAACTGTCTCTGAACAAACACAAGCACCTATTGTGAYGAGGCCTGAGCTTGGCTGGGGCCTTCAGGCAGTGCTGCAAGAAAAATAATTAATATAATAAGAGGTTCTGAGTGATTGCAGCAGGGGGAAGTTGTGCAGCAGAGAATAAGATGGTTATCAGAGGGGATTTAACTGGTTGTAATGGAGGTGGAGGAAACTGGTTATTTTTGAAGTAGAAAGGAAAAAAAGCTGCTTGAACTCATAGGGATGAGGGCACCTGCAAATAAAGCCCAAGAGCTCAGAACTGCCCCTGCAGACATGAACAGAATGAGAGGAGGATTCTGCATGGCCTGAGCTGCTGGGGAAGCCAGGGAGGGAGGGATGGAGGGGCCTGCAGTGCCTGGGAGCGGGGAGTGCTTGGGCAAGGTGGAAAATGGAGTGATTGAACACACTTGGACTTGCTCGGGGATGGGAGGGGAAGGTTTTTACTGCTGCYCCAGGGCCCCAAAATGCATTGGCTCAGCGCTAGAGGGAAACAACTAATGCCAGTGACCAAGGGAGGGAACGGGACTCTCTGCAGAGTGGAAGGCAGGGCAAGGCAGGGCTGATGGGATTAGAGGAAGCAGCTGGCTGGAGTCGCAGCCTGCAGGAGCTGCATTCCCGGCCCGGGCAGGAGAGGAGCACCCCGCTGCCCAGCCGCATTCCAGGGCACTGCTGAGCCCAGATGTTTGCTAATGGCCCCGATGAGAAACCKTCTCCTTCACTCCTGAGCAGTCCCTGGCAGCCAGGTCTGCCCCCAGGCCTGGCCCTGCAGCCCAATCCAGCCAGATTCCTCCAGGGCTGCTGCTTTTCCTCGGCTGCATGGGGGATCCACTCTGGGCTCCTCAACCTGATGGAGGCTGCTCCACATTCCTGCCCTGGCTGAACCTCCCCTCCATGGCTCCACATTCCTGTCCTGGCTGAACCTCCACTCCATGGCTCCACAATTCCTGCCATGGCTGAACCTCCACTCCATGGCTCCACAATTCCTGCCCTGGCTGAGCCTCCACTCCATGGCTCCACAATTCCTGTCCTGGCTGAACCTTCCCTCCATGGCTCCACAATTCCCGCCATGGCTGAGCCTCCCCTCCATGGCTCCACAATTCCCGCCATGGCTGAGCCTCCCCTCCAGCCTCTCCTTCCCTCCCTGCACGCTGTGAAGCTCAGGGGGTGCTGCAGAGGTCTGAAGGAGCAGTGGGTGATAAAAACGAGCGCAGGCTCCCGGTGCTAAAGTGATTTCAGCATTTATTATAATAAAAGAAAGGCCTAAAGCAGGGGGCCCGGGCGGAGCAGGAGCATTCCCGTGGAGGATGGAGCAGCGCCGGCGCTGGGGCTGCTCAGCAGCGATGGCCCCGATGATGGCCCCGATGCTCCAGGTGGAGCAGCACAGCTTCCCGGGGTCAGATGCCCCTTTTTATCCTGYTTTWTGTCCCTTTGGATTGGTTTCTGTTTGRATCCTTCATTTTCATGAAGGTTTAAGGCACTTGATTGGCCATTACAATTCGGTCCAGGCTGGCTCGTGGTGCTCTTTACTGAGGTGTGTTATGGTACATTGAGTACCATATTTCCTACAACTATCATTTTAACYCACATTTTACAATTTAACAACCAAACTAACAGTACATGCTTAACAATCTATCAACTATTTTACAACAGTTTCGAACCTATTTTTAACAGGGGGGCTGTTGTACCCACGGGCTTTGGGGCAATCTCAGGAAGCAAGAGCCGTGCTTGTGAGGTCAGATTCACCCCTGCCCCGGGTGCTGGGGCTGCACAGATGGGAGGGTTTGTGCTTGCAGCACTGAGAGGATGTGGCCCTCACACCCTTCCTGCCACCACTGTCCCTCCCTGCTCCTACCTGAGGTGGAGAGGGGAAATCATCCCTCAGCTTTTTTAGTTGTTAAATCTTTGTGTCTCTCKTCTGACACCAGTGCTGCTCCAGTCACCCAGGGTGTGTATGCCCTTACATAGCAGTTTGGGGTCCTGGTACCTTGGAGATGTGTTCTTGTTTATTAGGAACCAAAAAGCTGGAGTTTAACCCCAGCAGGTGATGGTGTGGTGAGAGAATCATGGAATGGAATCCCAGAATGGCTTGGGTTGGCACAGACCTTAAAGATCATCTTGTTCCAGCCCCTGCTAAGGGCAGGGGTGCCACTCACACTGATTCAGGCTCCAAGCCCTGTCCAGCCTGGCCTTGACCAGCTTTGATCCAACCTCCCTCAGAAGGGAGCTGATAAAGAGCTGTCTTCATTTCAGGGAGCAGCAGTGCAATTCTGCACCCATTTGCAGATCAGATGCAGAGGTGAAAGGGGCTGCTCTGACATGGGTGCTCCATGGCCCCCACGTCCCTCATGGGTCATGCAAGGGGCTTTATCCCCTGAGAGCCCTTCCTTGAACCCCGTGTGGTTTATCTCAGGGATAGTGAACAGAACACCAGTGGGGAGGAGATGGAACTCAGGCCCAGCTGTGGGGTATGTGCAGGGCAATTGTCCCCACACTGCAGCCCTTCATGGACACACACACTCTCCCCCCATKTGTCTTCCAGCCTCCCAGTGCGGGAGCTTTGGGCTCTGCACTGACACAAATAAAAGAAATGGTTTTATTTTTGACTTACACATCCACCCTTTTCATTCTCACGCCCACAGTGCCAGGTCCTGTCCTGACAAGCGGGGAGCCCCTGGCGCTGTGGGTGTTTGTCAGCAGCCCAGAACAGCAGCAGAGGGTGAGGAGGGACATCCTGGCTTTCTGCTGTGTCCCAGTGCACAAAGCCCTGGGGATCCAGCAAAAGGGAAAGGGCTGAGGGGAAGGAATGGGGAGAAGGGGTGTTTTGGGCACAAGCATCCTGTACACATCTGCTGTGTGTACCTGGTGGAAAACCAGCATGGAATGGGCTGTTTGTGAGGGAGAGAGAGGARCTGTGTCACTGTGGGAACACATCACTGTGCTTTGGCTGTTCAGGGGCAGGCAGCAAACCCCTCCTGCCTGAGGGGAGTGGGAGCTGGTAAAACACAGAGTGATGTGTGGARCAAGAACCCAAAGCTGCTGCTGAGGGCAGAGCCCTGGCTGGGGAAGAGGGGCTGAGCCCGGCTCCTGCCCTCCCTGCAGAGCGGCTGCCTCTGCTCTGCGCCTCAGCCTGTCCAAATGACATCTGCAGGCACCAGATCATCCCTCCTGGTTCTGGCTGTGATATCACATTGCCAAGGAGAAGGGAAAAAGTCCTGGGCCAGGGCTTTGACAGCCTTTCAGCAGCTTCTTTCATCCCCCAGCCAAGCCGCTCTGTCCTACAGCACCTCTGCTTGTTCCTCCTGACACCAGAAAACCTGAACCCTGCTCCTCCTGCCTCCCCACCCCCAGATCCACTGATTGCTGCTTCCCTTTCATGCTGTTTACAGAACTGGAACAGGGATGAATAGTAGGAAGCAGTGAATGAACTGCATGCTGGCTCGCAGCTCCTTGCAGAGCAATAATACCCCAGTGCTGAGGATCCCACAAATCCCATCCAAATACTGAACCATGGACCCCAAACACTGAACTACGGACCCCAAACACTTGGCTGAATTTCASCACAATGCCCATGGTCTGTTGCTGTGTAGCTGGTTGCAGCTAAATCTTACTTTTCCTTGTGAGAACTCGATTCAAAGTCTCAGATGTCTCTTATTTCACTCATATTATTCAGAATAAAGCAGGAGTTAACTGCTGGTCAGGCYGGCCATGGGGAGCAGGTAGAGCATTGGTCAAAGGCCTGGGTTYAGCAGTGGGTGAAAATGCTGGAGAACCAGATTTTGGCTCCTGTTGGGGTGTGTGGTCATGGCTAGAGGCTGTTCCTCTTGTTGGCCCTTTTGGAGTTGAGCAGTGCAGTACAGTTCAGGGCTGGGTAGGTTGCATTTAGCAGGATAAGGCGATATTGGAAGCAGCTTTTTGCCACCCTATTTACAAATCCTGTTATCCTGGAGCTGGAAGGAACTGGGCAGGAGGAAACCATTCCTTCAGTGGCAGCCTGCAGCCTCCTCCAGCAAACACCCAGCCCCAAARCCTCTCCCCACAGCTGCTGCCCGGGCACTGCCAGCACTTCTCCCAGCACAGCTGCCGCTTCTTGCCATCTCCCCTTCCTGCTTCTCTGATCTCTATGCAAATCCTCGCACCAACAGCAGCCAGCAAAACCCAGCCAAGCCTGGCAGGTATCTTTTGATTTGGGTAGTGTTTAATGTGGGGGCCTGTTCAGATTAATTGTGCCTTAACAGAAACAGAGCCCTCGGTCTCCAGCAATTATCCTATCTGAAAGAAAGCCGTGAATGGGGCTTCACTGGCGTTTGGCTGTTTTTTAATGGGAAAGGAAAGAGGGAAAGAAAAAAGAAAAAGAGG
The DNA here is from genome assembly GCA_014549065.1 of Cardinalis cardinalis. Classification (NCBI taxonomy): domain Eukaryota; kingdom Metazoa; phylum Chordata; class Aves; order Passeriformes; family Cardinalidae; genus Cardinalis; species Cardinalis cardinalis. The sequence continues at coordinate 228,250 of JACDOX010000359.1, read as the reverse complement.
AGAAAGAGAAAGGGAAAAGAAAAGAAAAGCAAAAGAGAAAACCGTTGTCTCCAGTGCTGGAGAACCTTCCCAAAGTCTTTTCTGCAGCCGGGACTCTGTCCCACGGATTCTCTATCACGAATTATGTTTCAATAAGAGTTGTTGGCGTTCAGTGAGCCCAGTCCAGACTGTTTATGCCACCGCAGGAGCAAGTGCTGGGACATTCCCTTGGGCTCTCCTGGCCGAGAGAGCCCCCTCGTTTTGTGCCCGGGCGCTTCCAGCGGGCTCTCCCCGTTAGCTCGAGCACTTGCCGGGGGTTCCACGGCCCAGGTCGGTGGGTGAGCTCCGTGCCCGGGTTCTTGGGGTCCCGGCTCTCCTCTCCGCGGGGCTCTCGGTGCTCCCGGAGCCCGGCGGGGCGGGCGGGCGGGCGCTGCCGCCGCCGCTCCCTCCTCCCGCCGGCCGTCCCTCCCTCCTTTCCCCTCCTTTCCTCTCCCTTCCCAGCCCGATTGTGCAATCGCGAGCGGCGGGGCCGGCGGCACCGCCCGGAGCCCGGCACCGGGGGGAGGGAGGCGGCCGCTCCCGCCCGCCCCGCGCCTCCTCCGTGGCCGCCCCGCCGCGCCGGGGATGCGGCAGCCGCCGGGCACCGCCGGGCCCCGGACCCCATGGGATGCGCCCGCCGTTCCCTGGCTGGTGAGTAGCCCTTGGCTTTGTGTGCCCCCCGCCCCGGACCTGCCGCTTTTTCCCCGCACCAGATTTTCCGTCTCTTTTCCTCTCGCTTCTCTTCTCCCCCCCCCGCCGGTGATGGATGGCCGGGAGGATGAGGATGTTGCCACGGGCAGAAATCGGTTGCAGATGAGGCGGACTTGGGGGGATCTGCTCTGCAATCGTTAAACTATTTCCACCGCCGCTTTAGCTCGAGTAGAATAAAAGCCGGGGAGCCGCGCTGTGTCGGTCGCACATCTGTGGTACAGAGTCCTTCCCTCCTTCCCATCCCTGTCGGGTTTGAAACAAAAGTGCCGAGGGAAGAACGGGAACGCTCAGTATCGATTAACCACACCACAGCGGACGCAGGGTAGTTCAACGATCATAAAAGGAAGAAGTTTTCCCGATGGCAAGGCAGTAAACTTTTGTTCCTTGAAAAGTTCATCCCGGGGATTAATTTACATCCTTGTTTCATGGAAATACTTTAGGCACTTACTGTAAAGCTTATATCTGACATATCCCTACCTGTTTTTTGAACCCCAGCGTAGCATTTCAATTTGTCTCAGTATTTGTAGCAGTTTTTATTTGTTCCATACAATAGTCTCTGCATTTTAAGATCAGTGGAGATTTCTCTTTCTCTCTGGTAGGTGTTTTGGGAACAGAACATGCTTTAGCTTGCTTTCGGGCTGCATTACAGTTGATTTGGACAATCCCTTATTTCCTACTAACATTTCTCTTACGAGGGCACCAGCAAGTTCTGCTCCACTCCACAATCTAACTTTTACATATAGGATTAGCCCCATCAAATTAAAAATTCAGCCTGTGTGAAGTGTTGGTGGATTTAGGACATGGTAGCTTTTGCATGCGTTTTTTTTTTTGGGAAAAATCTGAACCTTGCTGAAACAAGTGGGAAAGATCCTAGCGATATGGAGAGACCCAGATTTTCCCTTGTGTTTTTAGCCGAACAACTCAGTGCTTTCTTTGCAATGTCCAGCCAGCCAAAAATCAGCTGCATCCACTGGGCACTTGTGCCTTTTGAAGGCAGGCTCCCATCTCGTAAAAGGCTGCTCGCCTCAAATTTGCAGACCGCARGATGGGAAATGGAATTTGCCTTCAGTATAAAAATCCCAAGTGTTTGCAAACAGCCCTGAGAAGAATCCGGGCTCTTGGCGTGACCTCCCAGTGCTGGATTCCAGCTCGGGGAGTTTGCGGTCTCACAAAAAGGGCAAATGAGCAAAGTCCTCCCGAGTGCCCGCTCGTCTTTCCAGAGCAGGGAAAACAGTGGAGCTGGAGGGAATTTTGGGTGCTCTGGAGGTGCAGAATCGGGCCCTGAGCCAAAGTGCTTTTCAAGGAGCCTTGAAGAGCTGCCCGCGTTGGAGTGACTTTGCTTGCGGCGTGCGTTGGCATTGCCGAGGGCGGATTAGGCTGGTGCAGCCATGGGAAAGCTGCCCAAGGAGCAGAGGAAACTCCTGGGCAGTTATTCCTGCCCAAACTCCGTGCTGTTCCCATTAAAGCTTTAGCAGTTCCTCTGCCAGATCCCGTATCCGACCACGGGGCAGGCAGAGCCAGGTTCTTGCTCCGTCCTTGGGCCTTGCTCCTGCTCTTTTTGTTTTGAAGACCGCTGGAAAAAACCACCCTGTGACAAAGCAAGGAGCACAGTAACAAGGGTCCAGCACGGCTGAGGGCAAAGAAACTTCACAACCGCTCAAACCAGACTCTTAAAAACCCAAACAGCCGATAAAATTGTCCTTCTGGGGGAGTTCTGCAGTGAGAGCGAGGGGTGGTCTGTCCTCTGTTAGCCCTGGCAGGGCTGTGCTYGCTGCTCTCCAGACCTTTGTTTCTTGTGCAGCGCTGTTTAGAGAGGGAGGGCCGTGGGGGCCAGGGCTTTCCTGGACATAAATTAGCACCGAGGGTGGGAAGGGAACAGCCCAGCACCCATCACAGCAGTTGTGGAGTTGGCTGGGCTGGGCTGGGCTGGGCTGGGCTGAGCTGCTGCCCCGTTCCAGCCAGGATCGCAGCCCTGCGGAGCTGAGCCTTGGAAATGGCGTCAGGATGGAGCCCCTGCTTGGGTCACTCGTAGATGTGGTTTAAGCCTCCTTCTTCTCTGACACAGAGCTCAGGCAACCTGTCCAGAGGGGGGAAGGGAGYGCTGTTGGGGTCACTGTGGGATTTCTTTGTGGGCCCAATCCTGCAGTTTTTGGAGAAATGGTCTAAATGTCAAGTGTGAGGTCGGCCCTTGTAGCGACTGAAAATACCAGCTGGGCCATGGGCTGTTGCATTACCTCCAAACCCCTCTGGCCTTGCACTTCCATGTGTTTTTCTGCTTTGGCCAGTGCCATGGGTAAAGAACACAGACATTGGGTTTGTGCCATCAGAACTGAAGAGGCTCCTGTGGTGTAAAGCAGAGACTAAAAGAGGGCAAAAACGCATCAGGTCAGTGAATTTCTGCTGCTGTCACCAAGATATGGCCTGAACGGGTATGAAGGGAGAGGGAGACAGCAGGGAGGATCCTGAAAGATCCACAGCTCCATCCACAAGCTCTTTTCTCCTTTCCTCTTTCCCCTTCTTGCTCCAGCAGCTGGGAACCTGATCCTGCAGGCGCAACCCCGCTGYGCTGGGATTTTATGCAAGTTTGGTAATGAATGACTGAGCCAGGGAAAGCCAGCGTGGTTGGCATCTGAGACAGCTCCCCTCGCTGCCTGCAGGAATTAAAAAAATCATCATCCTGGTGGCCACTCTGCACTGGAACTGGTTTTATCTGGTTCCAGTTAGGCTTGTTTTGAGTAAGATGAGCGGTGCCAGATTCTGATCTCATTTGCACCAGTGGAGTCATTTGGAGGAGCCGGTCCCAGTTTACCTCACTCCAGGCGAAAGCAGAATGGGCCCTGCTGGGAGAAGCTCTCTCTCCCGGGGCAGTGCCTGGTGCCTGCCCGCAGATCCATCGGCGAAAAGCCGCGGCTCCCGAGGCTCCGGGGCTTTCCTGCCCTCCTGAGAGCTGTGCTCGCACAAGGACGGGCCAGGCTGTGCCTGCGGGGACCCGAGGGACCAAGCCCGGTGCTCTGGGAGGGATGTGCTGGGGAGGAAGAGGAGGCGATCCTCCTGTCCACACTGGGTGGGGAACTCGCAGGGGTCGGGGATAGCGTTGGAGAGAGCAGCACAATGCCTGTTACCCACGAAGGAGCTGTTGGACACCCTCGTGCCTGTTGGGCTGCCCTTGGCCCAGGCTGGCTCCGGGCTGGGCCTGGCTCTGTGGGAGCACCAGGCCCGGTTCTTGGGGGAGCACCAGGCCCGGCTCTGTGGGAGCCCCAGCCCCGGCTCTGTGTGAGCACCGGGCCCGGCTCTGTGGGGAGCACCAGCCCAGCTCTGTGGGAGCCCCAGCCCGGCTCTGTGGGGAGCACCAGCCCCGGCTCTGTGGGGAGCACCAGGCCCGGCTCTGTGGGAGCCCCAGCCCCGGCTCTGTGTGAGCACCGGCCCCGGCTCTGTGGGGAGCACCAGCCCCGGCTCTGTGGGAGCACCAGGCCCGGCTCTGTGGGAGCACCAGCCCCGGCTCTGTGGGGAGCACCAGCCCCGGCTCTGTGGGAGCACCAGGCCCGGCTCTGTGGGAGCACCAGGCCCGGCTCTGTGGGAGCACCAGGCCCCACTCTGTGGGAGCCCCAGCCCGGCTCTGTGGGAGCACCAGGCTCGGCTCTGTGGGGAGCACCAGGCCCCGCTCTGTGGGAGCACCAGGCTCGGCTCTGTGGGGAGCACCAGGCCTGGTTCTTGGGGAAGCACCAGGCCTGGCTCTGTGGGAGCCCCAGCCCGGCTCTGTGGGAGCACCAGGCCCGGCTCTGTGGGAGCACCAG
>JACDOX010000359.1:157741-223303 GCA_014549065.1 Cardinalis cardinalis | reverse complement strand
GCCCCGGCTCTGTGGGAGCACCAGCCCGGCTCTGTGGGGAGCACCAGCCCCGGCTCTGTGGGAGCACCAGGCCCGGCTCTGTGGGAGCCCCAGCCCGGCTCTGTGGGAGCACCAGGCTTGGCTCTGTGGGAGCACCAGGCCCGGCTCTGTGGGAGCCCCAGCCCGGCTCTGTGGGAGCACCAGGCCTGGTTCTTGGGGAAGCACCAGGCCCGGCTCTGTAGGAGCCCCAGCCCCTCGGAGAGCAGGAGGAGGCCGGGCCCCGCTCAGGCCCGGGCATGCGGGCGAGCCCGGGGCTGGAACGCTATTCCCAGCTGGGCTCAGATCAGCTGCACCGGGCCCGACCCGGCTGGKAATGCTCCAGGCACGGCTCCAGACCGGTCCTGGCCCGTGCAGGGCTTGGGCAGAGCCTGAGCCCCCTGCCCGGCCAGCTGGGGCTGCCCAGCCCGCTGCTCCCGGAGCCGCTGGAGGCCGGTCCCGGCTCGTTTTCCAGCTCCCCGCGCAGCTGATCTGATCCCAGGCTCCTTTTCCAGCTCCCCACAAAGCTGATCTGGTCCCAGGCTCGTTTTCCAGCTCCCCACAAAGCTGATCTGGTCCCAGAGTCGTTTTCCAGCTCCCCACAAAGCTGATTTAATCCCAAGCTCGTTTTCCAGCTCCCCACACAGCTGATCCTTGCTCCCATCCCACTCCTCCAGCTGCTCTTGGGGGCTGCAGAGCCCATGTGCCTCTGGAAGAGGGGCAGTGGAGGTGTGGGGCCAGGATGTGCTCCTGAGTTTTAGGTTGATACATTTTCCTGGCTGTGATTGTTCTCAATGCTGAAGAAATGGAGCAATTGAAATAAATGAGCAGAAACTGTTTGTATGATTCTTGCCTCTTCTACAGGCCATTAGTGGGTCCCTGTTGCAGCAGAACTCCTTCAGGACCCCATCCTAAGCCCAAGTCCAGAGGTTGTTTTCCAATGAATTTTTGTAGGTAAAGCATCTTGGATTTTTTTTCCCAGCTGCAAAAAATGAGTTTCCCAAGAGCTCAGTGCATCGTTGAGGAGCCAGATTAAAACTCCTAGCGTACCAACATCTTTTCACATTCTGGCCAATGTGTGGGGAGGGCAGAAGGCTTTAAAAATGTGGCACTGCTTTTCTTTATTTCTGTTTTATTTCTGCAACTTGCCCAACCATGCTTGAGTGGAAATTAATATGTTACAGAAAGGGAAGCTCTAACATCTGCTTCTAAAAGGAGCAGACACAGCCAGGTCCACAGTGAGAAACAACACAGCTTTTGCTCCACTATCAAAAAGTTCTTAGGATGGATTCTTGTGGTTGTTAAATATCAAATGTCTTCCTGTGGTAGTTCCCTGTTTATTTTTTTGTAATTTCTCCCCAAATTTTGCAGCTCAGCGAAGCAAGACTGGAGCTCTGAGCTTGGGAGAGATTTCTGTGCTCAGTTAAGCACTCTTGTGTCCTGCTGTCCTGAAGAATTACCTCCAGACATTCTCAGTGCAGAGTTCTCTTCCCTCTCCCCTGCTCATATCATACCTCAATCAGATCCTTTTGGGCTGTTACAGTCACTACAGTAAGGGTCCCCAAAATTGTAAAGTTTTAGCTAAATGCAAATTTCAAAAACAGGGAAGTATTTAATAATAGGTATTAAATAACATCTGTTGTTTTGATAGATGTTTTTCAATACACTGTGACTTCTCCATTTTTTGCAGTTGCGATTTAAGCTTTCCCTCTTAATAATGCTGGCTTATAACTTGTTTTGTTCCATGTAAGCAAATATTATTTGAGTTGAGTTTCCTAAGAGCCAATGCCCAGTGGTGTCCAGCAGTTACAGACCTAATCCTGCCCCTGAGGAGAGCCGTGCCCTGGATCTTCCTGGGATGTTTCTTTCCAGCTGCCACCAAGCAGACACTTTACTCTGGCTTTGCACCCTTTTAGGTGCCTCCATAATAATTTTCCTTTGAGCATTCCCTGCAGAGAGATCTCTCCTGCACACAGAGCAGTGATCCCACACGAGTCCCTGCAGAGCTCCCTGCCCTGCCTGCAGCGCCGTGTCCTGGGGTGACTCACCCCACCTGGCTGTCCCCACCTGGCTCCCACCTGCCCTGTGCACGCAGGGATGTGGGCTGAGGGCTGCTGACACCAGCCCAGCCCTCCCTGCTGCCCAGGCAGCCTCTTCTCTCCAGGGGAGTTGGCTCTCCAGACACCTCCCTGAGCTTCCCACGCTCCCCTGTGCGCCCAGCAGCTCCCCTGCTCCTCCTGCAGCCAGGGAAACTGAGGCASAGAGCATCTCTGGGCCCTCCTCTGCTCCGTGCGGCAGCTCCTGTCACACAGCACGAAGACCCAGAGGCACACAGAGGGCTGTGCCTCCTGTCCCACACCAGCCTGGGGTTGCTCCTTGGCCCAGTGAGGGCAGAGCTGGGTGGGGAGCTGGAAAGGAAGGACAGCCCCGTGTCCRGGGGGGCAGGACAGGGGAGGGGATCCCAGCTCTGACCCAGACCAGGAGCCAAAGCCTTCCCCTTGTCCACCTCTGCTGAGAACTCGTGTGTAAGGGCTGGGATCCCTGAGGCGCAGCACGGAGAGGGCCCCGTGCCTGTGCTGTGCTCACAGCCTGGGAGCCCCAGTGATGTTTGGAAAGCTTTGGGGGTTCTTGTCTCTCAGAGCCTGCCGTGCCTCGTGTGTGGCCCTGAGCACAACCTACCTGTGTTTGTGGTTCTCTGTACTTGGCAGAATTGCAAGATCCTGGATAAGAAAAATACCTATAAACACATTAAACAACTCGTGAACCGTTCCCCATGTCCACCTGCAAGCTTGTCTTGTGTTATGGTGTAAACTTCCCACTGGAAAAAGACGGTAAAACTGATTAGATCTGTTTTATTTTCCTCCAGAAGTGTTTGGTTTCCAAATGTCTGGGAACAGCTGTGGGCTGGATGGTGGGAACGCGGCCTCCGAGGTAATTCCAGGGATTGTCCTCGGCCCATGGAACGATGGAGATTTTCCCAGCTGCTCCCAGGTGCTGGTGTTGTCCTGCTGGGGGGACTCCTGAGAGTGCTGGGATTGCTGGGATGGGAGGAAGGAGCTCCTCTAGGTGACACAGAACATCTGAGGTGGTACCAGGAGATCTCCATGCTGGGAAACTGCTSGCGGAACTGGGGAGGAACCAGTTCGGGGGTGCTGGGGTGGAACCCCRGCCCCAGCCGCCCCTCAGCTCCTCGGGCATGGGCTACAAAAGGCTCYGGAGCACGGGCTGCAGCTGTGCCTGTGCTGAGAGGTTGTTTGTGCCGGGAGCTGGGATGTGCCAGGTTCAGGGCTGAGTCATTTCTTTCCCAAATGCTGCCGGAGGGATGGAGGGGAAGCTGCCCTGGGCTCCCTGCAGAGGGAGCGGGGGGAGACCCTCACGGGCCGGTGGCTCTGCCGGAACTGAGCTGAACTTTCTGCTTGAAGAGCTCTGACTAGCGGGGAAAAAAATGTGCCTCGGTCCGGGGGAGAGAAAGAAGCCCCTGTGTGCCGGGAAGTGGCTGCTCCCGCCGGGTCAGCCGGGGAACACACTTGTTCCTTTGGGCTGCAACGTGTAATTTAGCTTGTCACGGAGGAATGTGCTCAATGCCTTTATTTAATCGGGAGTTTGCARACCTGCTCGGGTGCCTCGTCTTCCTTTTTCCCTTCCCTTCCCAGGCCGGGGGGAGAAGGAACACGGTGCTTTTGTCTCCGTGGCCGCTGTCAGATGAATGGTGCTGGTGGCAGCTCTGTCCGCATGACTGGTTTGAGCTATGGACACGCTGCTCCCAGCCCCGGCTCCCTCCCAAACTCAGCTGCATCAGATGTTTTCCTAGGCACTGGCATAAACCTCGTTACTTACTAGAAAAGTAGCCCTGCGGGTTCCAGGACATTCCTGGGAGAAGGAAAACACCATGTGCAGGGGATGTGGTGTGCTCAGGGCTGCAGGGCAGCGGGGGATGGCAGTGCTGGGGCCAGGGTGCCCTGAGCAATGGGGGGCGCTTGGAACTGCTCCAGCTCCAAAGGGGTGCCCCCTTCCCCTGCTGGGAATTCCCCAACTCTTCCCCACCCCCTGYGCAGGGACAGCGGCCGTGGGGCCCTGGTTACAAACACGCCCTGCTCAGGAAAGGAGAAGCTGCAGCACATGTTTAAGTGCTTTCCTGAATCCAGGCCAGGTCCTGTGCTTGAGCAGAGCCTCACTCATCTTCACAGGATGCTGGGAGAGGATCCCTCGTGCCTGTGGGTCTGCTCTGAGCAGCAGAAACACCTCCATGGGACACAGACCCCAGGAAACAGGACCCCAGCACAGACAGGGATTTTACCTCTTTGCAGATGCACAGAAACCTGGAAAAAACCCACCTTTCTTAGGAAAGAAGGAAATTGCTCTAATCGGGCATGTGGAAGTGAACTTGTGTGCTGACTCCCGAGGAATTTGGGTTGTTCCCCGGGGGGTTGTGATTGCTCTCTGGGTCACATCCCAGCTCTGATCTCGGACTTGCCTTTGGGAGCAGGATTCCTCAGCACAGAGCTGCTGGCATTTGAGGAATGAGTGATGCTTGTTTCAGAAAGCAAACCAAGTGTGTGTGAGTCTGTGTGTGCAGCTTAGCCATGTTCATCCTTCAGAAATTGCAGAATTTCCCCACTGAAATGGGAAAGAAACTTCAGGCACAAGAGTCCTCTTTGGGACAGCTGTGTTTAACCCCACAACTCTCATTAGTGGCAGTGCAAGCTCAGGAGTTAAAACCCTCTGCTTATCTCCAGCCAACACCTGCAAGGTCTCCTTTGTGCAGGTATTCCCATCAGGCAGCCATGGGATCCACATCCCACAAGTGCTGGGAGGATTACAAAGCCCGGGCTCTGCAGGTGCTGCTGCRTCACATTACTGTGGTTCTGTATCACCAGAAAATGAGGACATTTAGCAGAGACCCCACGAGATTCCTCCAGAGATCCCACGAGTGAGGATGCTCTTTTCTGTGTGCCGTGGGATGGAAGGCAGGGAAGAATCTTTCTGGTCTGTCTCTTGATTCAGACCCAGGAGGCTGAGCTCAGTGGAGGGATAACASGGCAAAATCCCATAGCGACCTTAAAATCCCTGAGTGCTCAGGAGGTGTCTCAATCATTTAGATAAACCTGGTGGTGCTGTGGCCCAGGGGGTGTGGATGAGCACTCCAGAGGAACAGGGCATTTTTCCTCTCCTCCCAGCAAGTGTTAGAGGGCTGGGCCCAGGAGCCGTGGGAATCAACAGCAGTCTTTCCAGTGTGGGCTGTGCATCGTCGTCTGGATAAATAAATAGAAGGAAATAACAAATAACATGGTTCTAACAAATATTTTAGGAAGTATAAATGCCTTTCACCATGACTCCATCCAAACCCCACACAGAAAAAAATCTCCATTTCTGCGCTGCTTTTCCATCTGCCTTTCCCCAGCGACTTGGGGGTGTCAATTCAGGCACCTCGGCTGGAGAGCAGAGCAAGGAAACCTCGGGGGGATTTCTCTGGGGGTGGGCAGCGACCTCCAAGCCCATCACCTTTGTGTCCTTGTGACACGGCCCCCCCTTGTCCCGTCCTCGGAATAACCCCGTGCAGCATTGGAGTGCTCTGTATAAATAAACGTTGTATTGTTCCTCCCCGCGGGTTCCCAGCCTGCGCTGAGGTTTCCCCGTGTCTCTGCTGCTGCCTTGCAGCGACACCTGCTGCGCGCTCCCAGGAGGAGASGGGTCCCCCCAAGGCTTCCCAGCCGGGAGAAAAGGAAGGGGCAAAGCTCGTTCCTTCCTCAGATAAAAGCATTTTTGTGGCGTGGGGCTTCCCCAGCCCGGCTCGACTCGTGGCGGTGGCGCTTTCGGTTTGCAAAGTTCTCCCAGCCCAGCTTTGGGTGGGAAATGAGGAAAAGCCCGCTGTTGTTCCAGGCACAGAGCCTGGGAGAGGCAAGGCAGGTCTCTGACTGGCCCAGAGCTCCTTTGGAAGAGGAAAGAGGCAGAGCAGCACATCCCACTCCCCGGGCAGAGCTCTGGAGCTGTGGAGGGGGATCATAGGGATCTATCCAAATTGTCTGTGAGAGAGTGCATTCTCCAGATCACAGCTGAAGACATTAATTAAGCCTTCTGCGTAAACCTCCAGGCAGGCTGACAAAAGAGCAGGGCCCTTGGCATCATTAAGGAAGGGAAGCAAAAGAAGGTGAATAGGTTGATTAGCAGAAGTGAGAAATTGGTTATACATACAGCAGTGTGATCTAATTACAACAGACTTTTACAATGAAACTTGCAGTGCTGATAGCATTAGGAAAGAGCATTAATACTGTGCAGGGAGAAATCCAGTTTGCATGCTGCAAGACCAAACCAGGACACACCAGGTGCAGTGGGGCTGGACCTGTGCTTGTAAGAACCAGGAACTCCCTGGGGTGGGAGAAATGGGCTGCTTGGCCAGTTTTCTTTGCTGCTAACGCTGTGCTCTCCSTGTGCAGGTGTAGGAGTTTGGCAGAGCTGGCCATGATGTTATGGTTCCTGGTGGGGGCCCTGTTCCCAGCGCTGCTCCTGGCTGCCCCACCGCCCATAAACAAGCTCGCCCTCTTCCCCGACAAGAGCGCCTGGTGTGAGGCCAAGAACATCACCCAGATCGTGGGGCACAGCGGCTGCGAGTCCAAATCCATCCAGAACAGGTACAGAGCTGCCCTCAGGCCAGGGCTGGAGGCAGCTGCTGGCACTGCAGTGCCTCTGGGCTGTGCCTGGCACCAGGCACGGCGTCCTGCCTCTGCCTTGGCTGGGGAGGGCAGCACCTCCCCTGAGCCCCGCTGCTGCTGTCTTTGCAGGGCCTGTCTGGGACAGTGCTTCAGCTACAGCGTCCCCAACACCTTCCCCCAGTCCACAGAGTCCCTGGTTCACTGCGACTCCTGCATGCCAGCCCAGTCCATGTGGGAAATCGTGAGTATCCTGCTCTGCTCCGTGGGGCCCCGGCTCTGCTCTGACACCACCTCGGGGCCAGTCCTCCTCCTTCTCTGGGCTTTTCCCACTCACAGTTTCATCCCAGGGCGTCTCTCAGGTGGCTGTACCATGTCCTGAGATGCCTGGGTGGAAGGAGCTGCTGGAAGCTCTGCTGAGTGATCCATTATCCTCTATTTGCAGAACCATCCCCTGTCAGTCCCTGCGTTATTTATCCCTATGCTTATCCACATTCCTGCTGTCTCCACTGCTCCCTTTGTCCACCTTCACCCCCTTGGGAGATGTGGCTGTGTCTGATGTCCAGAAGTTCATCCTTAGACCTCACAGTTCCGTGTCACCTCTGATGCTGGCAGAGCCATAAACCCAGGCCCAAGAGCAGCCCAGAGCCCAGGGAGCTGGCTCTGCCCTCTGCCTCCCTTTCAGCTCACATTTGATCAGAGGGTTTAGCCTAAACTACCCAGGCTGCTTGGCATCATCTCTTGTGGGTGGCCTTTGCTGTCTCACGGGTATTCCAGTGCCAGCAGTGCCTGGGAGCTGAGTCCTGCTGGAGTTGGTGCTGAAGGGTGGGAGTCAGGTGGGGATTGGTCTCTCCTGCCGTGTCTCAGGTGAAAGGAGGAGAGGAAATGGCCTCAGGTTGCACCAGGGGAGGTTCAGATAAGATATAAGATAATAAATGTCACAGAAAGGGTGGTCAGGCTTTGGAWAAAGGTCCCCAAGGAGGTGGTGGAGTCCCTGTCCCTTGGGAGTGCCCAAGGAATGACTGGACAGGGCAGTCAGTGCTCTGGGTGGGTGATGAGGTGGGGACGGGTCATAGATTGGTTTTGATGGTTTTGGAGGTCCAATCTTAATGATTCAGTGATTCCATGGTTTAGAGGTGACTGTGGGGGTGCTGGGTTGAGGGTTTGACTTGATGAGCTTGAAGGTCTCTTCCAGCCTTGATAATTCTGTGATTTTTCCATGCGTGTCTGGAACGAGACATTCCCAGAGAGCTCCCACCTTGCAGACTGACCAGGGGCTTGTTTCTATGGGTAGAAACCCATCACATCTGCCCTAAAACCACCCCAAATCTGCAGGGTCTGGGGCAGGTCACACCTCCCACCACAGGAGCCTGAACACTGACCCGCTGTGTCCTTGTCCCAGGTGACTCTGGACTGCCCAGGCAACGAGGAGATCCCCAGGGTGGACAAGCTGGTGGAGAAGATCCTGCACTGCAGCTGCCAGGCCTGTGGGAAGGAGCCCAGCCACGAGGGAGCCCTGTTCAACGTGTACCTGAACGCCGAGGAGAACATGGCCCACGAGGGGCCCGCGCCCCACCACTACCCCCACCAGCAGCAGGAGCTGGAGGAGCCGCCCTCCAGCCACCACCACCACGAGGAGGAGGGCGAGGAGTGACCGTGTGGACTGTCCTGGCAGGGCTGTGAGGGCTGGGCCGGGCTTTGGGGAGGGAGGGGGGTGCTGGAGTCTTTCCTGTCAAATCGCTGCCCTCGCGTCAGCCCCGACCCTGGGGGCACAGGCAGGGCTGAGGCTGGAGCTGCAGGCTGAGACACGAGGGCTTGGCCTTCCCAGATGCACATAATAATAATAATAATAATGATGATAATATATTGAGAGGAGTGGCACGAGGGGCTCTGGCTGAGAGCAGGGGCTGGGCTGGGCTCCCAGGGCTCTCTGCAGGCTCCCGGCCCTGGGGGGATCCCTCTGAGTCCTCCTGGGTTCTCCTCATGCCCAGCGTGGAGGAGGAAGGGAAGCAGCCTCTCCACAGCCCCAGGAGGGACCCACATCTCTCTGGGGTGGTGGGACCAGCAGCACCCTCCTGCCTCCTCTCCCCCTGCCTGCCCACAAGGGCTCTGTGTGGACACACTCCTGGCACCCACGGGATCTCGGTCCGAGCCCAACCCTTTGTATCAGGTGGCTCCTGGGGAGGGTTTTGCCCAGGAGGTGCCTCTGGGGCTGTACRTGAGGGCACTGGGACCCATGGTGGTGACAGCCCTTACCTTGCTGTCCCCAGGGCCACCACCTTGCTCCCTGGGGATGAGGAACTTGGATTGTGAACGCTGGGACTTCAAATTTGGGGCTGCAGGGGAAGGCCAAGAGCTGAGRGGGGTCTGGGGGAGGTTCTACCTCTGTCCCCCCTCTCCCTGCTGCGCTTCCATGGTGGTGGAGGGAGAAGGGGCTGAGGGCTGGAACGTCTCTGTGCAGGGAGGGCTTGGGCAGGCCTGGGGGTCGGCGTGGGCACGGCCTCTGCTGCCCCTCTCTCTGCTGTATAAAGCTGATTCCTTGGCATTGTCCTGACAAGAGCTTCCAGAGCTTGTAATCGAATGCCTCCCCCTCCTTTTGACAAGTTTTCGGGTTTTTTTTCTTAAATAAATTAGTTCTGACTTCCACTGCTCAGTGCTGTGACGCCTGTCTGGTTTTTGGCGGCGCTGAGGCCAGGACAGGCAGGAGGCTCCAGGGCAGGGGAGAGCCGTGGTTCCCACAGCTTTGAGCTGCATTCCAGCTGGGAAAAGGAGGAGAGGAAGGAAAAGCGAGCCCAGATACTGAGGGTATGGGCTGCATGTGCTGGGGGAGCCCGGCCGGGGAGCCGGGGGCGTCGTGGGTGCCGCCTGTGCGGGAGCTGCGGCAGCCCCGGGAGCACGGGTGTGACCGTGTCACAGGGGCCCGAGGGTGAGGGAAGAGACAGGGTCTGACTCCATGTTTCAGAAGGCTTGATTTATTATTTTATGATATATATTACATTAAAACTATACTAAATAGAAGAAGGGATTTCATCAGAAGGCTAGCTAAGAATAGCAAAAGAAAGAATGAGAACAAAGGTTTGTGTCTGGGAGAGAGTCCGAGCCAGCTGACTGTGATTGGCCATTAATTAGAAACAACCACAGGAGACCAACCACAGATGCACCTGTTGCATTCCACAGCAGCAGATAACCATTGGTTACATTTTGTTCCTGGGACCTCTCAGCTTCTCAGGAGGAAAAACCCTAAGGAAAGGATATTCCATAAAAGATGTCTGTGGCACACGGGAGCCTCCGGGGCTGCTGCTGCCGCTGGGTGACAGCCGGTAGGTGACCGCCGCAGGGTGACCGCCGCAGGGTGACCGCCGCTAGGTGCCAGCCTCGCTCTGCCGTGTCCCCGGTATCCCCGTGCTCACGGCCCCGGGATGCTCCGGGAGGCCGCCTCGGACAGCACCGCGCATCCCTTCGGGGCACCGTGGCTGGAAACAGCGGGCTCTTCCCAAGGGGGTTTGGATCGGGCATTCCCTGTGCCCTTGCAAACCTCTGCTCCCACTGGTGCCAGCGTGGACGTGCCCTGAGCAATGATCACTGATGCTCCTTGGTCTGAGCCTGGTCCTGGGGAAGGTCCAGCAGCTCCTGGAGGGGCCAGAGGCTGTGCTGGGCCAGCAGACAGCTCTGACTGCCCCTCACTGAGCTCAGCCCTCACTGTCCTCACTGAGCTCAGCTCTCACTGCCCTCACTGAGCTCAGCTCTCACTGCCCCTCACTGAGCTCAGCTCTCACTGTCCCTCACTGAGCTCAGCTCTCACTGCCCCTCACTGAGCTCAGCTCTCACTGTCCCTTTATTGGGCTCAGCTCTCACTGTCCCTCACTGAGCTCAGCTCTCACTGTCCCTCACTGAGCTCAGCTCTCACTGTCCCTTTATTGGGCTCAGCTCTCACTGTCCCTCACTGAGCTCAGCTCTCACTGCCCCTCACCGAGCTCAGCTCTCACTGTCCCTCACTGAGCTCAGCTCTCACTGTCCCTTTATTAAGCTCAGCTCTCACTGTCCCTTTATTGAGCTCAGCTCTCACTGTCCCTCACTGAGCTCAGCTCTGACTGCCCCTCACTGAGCTCAGCTCTCACTGTCCCTCACTGAGCTCAGCTCTCACTGTCCCTTTATTGAGCTCAGCTCTCACTGTCCCTTTATTGAGCTCAGCTCTCATTTCCCCCCTCCTTGAGGCTCTGGGGACTCTGCACAGGTTGGGAGAGCAGGTCTCTGCTTTGGGAAGTGGGAGAGGGTTTGTGTTAGGCAGGAATTGCCAGAGCAGAGSGGCTGGGCTGACCAGGGAGGGCCTGGCAGGGCTAGAGGGGCTCTGGGTGTTACTGTAATGTTTTTAGCCTGTGAAGTGTCTTCCCAAGGATGGGAGCTGTCCCTGAGAGCCAGGCAAATGTCGAGAAACCTGTGGTGGTCACTGAGCACCATCACGGGGCCCCTTTACTGGTGTACAGAGGAAACAAGCTGGATTCAGCAGGGGCTGTTCCTGTGAACTCCAGGAGCTGCAGTTCGAGGTGTTTGGAGCAGGACATTTCCACCTCCGTTCCACACAAGCTGAGCTCCAGCAGAGGCAGGCAGTGAGGGCTGCTGTGCAGATGAAACCATAAATTGAAATGGTTGGCCAGGCTCTGCCCAGATTCAAACCCAGGGAGCCATCCCAGATACAGCCTGGAAGGAGATCTCGAGAGAGCACTGCAGGGTTGGATGTTTCTGTGCTCAGCCCTGCACTGCTGGAGACGCACTGAGGTCTCTCAGCTCCCAGTTTGACTCTCCCTGTCTCACCCTTTGTTTTGGGTTGGTTTTTTTTGCCATGTTGACACTTGTGTGGCTGTTGACAACCTGATTTTGCTYTCCCTGCTAGTGGTACTGGAGAGCAGAGCTGGTGCAGTCCATGATCTCTGCAGATGTGTCCAGAAATGCAGCACAGGGAGAGAGCACAGACAGGCCAGGACAGCTGCCAGCACAGAGAAGTTTTGCAGGGACAGTGGTAGGATTTGGTCTTCATTTTAAGGCAGATTTTTTTAAACACATTTTGTTTCAATCAGTTCAGATTTGCTGCCCCAGCAAACACATCCAAACCAAGTGTACAAAGCCTCCCRTGCATGGAGGATGTGCTGTGGATGTTGGGAAGAGGCTGCTCAGAGCAGCTGGGGCAGTGCCCAAGGYCCGGCTGGGTGAGGCTCAGAGCGCCCTGGGACAGTGGAAGGYGCTCCTGCCATGGCAGGGGTGGGAATGGAATGAGCTTTAAGGCCCCTCCACACCCAAACCATTCCAGGACTCCATGATTCTGATCCAGTCTCCCCCTCAGAAGCAAAAGCTCTGGAGACAATCTGGGATGTTGCTGGTGTGCAGCAGGGCTGAGAAGGAAGGCTGGCTCTGCACTGGGACATCACTTCCTCCCTGTGCTTCCAGCTGGGATAAATCTGAGCTGCTGCCTTCCCTTGCCCTGCCTGGGGAGGCTGCTCAGGGTGAGCTGGGGTGGGGTTTCTCTCTGCTCCCAGCACAGATGGGAGGTGAGGCTTTCCCGGGGCAAAGGCTTTTCCAAGGAAACCTCCTGCTGCAAACAGAGCCTGGCACGTGGTGCTGCCCTGGGGCTGCTGCCTGCACACTGTGACGCTGAGGTGGCCGGGGAGCTTTGGCTGGGAGCATCCAGGGAGAGGGTCCTGGGCAGAGCCTGTCCTGGCACCGGTGGCAGCAGCTGTTTCCCAGGGGCAGCCTGACCCGGAGATCCTGGGGGGATAACTGTGTGCGTTTGGGCTGGGTCCCTGCCTTCCACCTCCTGTGCCTCGCTCACAGATGGTTTCCAGGCCTGGAATGCCCGTCCAGGCACTGGGAAAAGCACAACAAATGTGTTGGAAAGGTGACTGGMAAAGCAGGACGTGGTAAAGAGGCTGATTTCTGTCCCAGGGTGGGCGGCTGGCGGTGTGGTGTGCACGGCTGGCGCTCACCCACACATCTGCAGCACAACTGCCCAGGGAGGCGTGCCAAGGAAAGCTTCAGTGGGCACTGGGGAGGGCAGGGCCCGGCCCTGGGAGCACAGGGTGGGTGCCAGGAGCACTCTGCTCTGTGCTGGAGCCGCTGCCCTCAGTCCCAGCCTCCCCCAGCRGAAATCACAGCCATTGGTTGGGAAAACCCCACCTTTGGGCAGCTGGGTAAGTGAAAAGCCCCAGGCAGTCCCTACCCAGCACCCTGAAGTGTTTGCCCTGAGTGTGGAGGCGGCAGTGTGGAATCCCCAGCAGCACACAGGGACTCAGAAGGGTTTGCTGAGCTGGTTCCTCTCGTTGTTGCTGTGGGGCCATCCAGGATTGTCCCTCAGACAGGGCTGGGCTGCCCCGAGCCAGTCCCAATGACACAGGAGCAGCAGGGCCAGGCTCTGCCTTGTCTCTGCTCCTCCATCCCTGRCTGCAGATTGCTGCAATATCTGCCAGCGAGCCCTCTGGCTGCTGCCTGGGGGCTGTTGTGGGCAGCTCTTTGTTGTTATTTTATTTGGTTTTGCAAAATTTTGCTTTTTATTGCCCAGCGTGGAGGATGGAGCCTGGAACTCGAGCTGCCAGCCGGGTTTGGCCACTGACCTGCTGGCCCAGGTGCCTCCAGCCAGGCTCCAGCGCTGGCACAGATGGCAGGGATGGCAGAGCACGGGGCTGTCTCTTTAAGGCAGAAACGGGAACTCTCCGGCTGCCACTTTGTGGAGTTTAGCCCAGATCCCTGTTTTCATTAGCGCTTCCATTTCATCTCCTCCTCTCCCCCCCAGCCCCACCTCCTCGGTCGGCATTTCTGCATCCTTTGTGTGCATCCACAGCAGCAGGTGAAAGTCGGGCTGGCACCTGCACACACCCACTCCACCCCTCCCTGTGGGCTGGACGCTGCTCTGCCGCGGCAGAGATCCCCTCCACACTCCGGATCTTCCTCCTCCGGGCGGGCTCGGCGGGGAGCATCCCGGTCCTCCTCGCCCGAGGCTGCTCCGCCGCTCCTGGCGGCTCCGGCTGCAGCAGCGGAGGAGCTCTGGGACCCCGGGGACAGAGCTCTGCAGGGAGCCCAGCTCAGCTGGGGGGCGGCAGCTGAGCCTCGGGGGGCCGGAGCATCCCCAGCATCTGCGGCATCCTGGAGTCCAGAGCATCCCCAGCGTCCAGGGTACCCTGGGTACAGAGCAGCCCTGGCATCTGGGACATCCTGGGATGCAGAGCATCCCCAGCGTCTGCAGCGCAGAGCATCCAGAGCATCTCGGTGTTGTATTCCTTGGTCCAGCGCATCCAGAGCATCAGGGTATCCAGAGCATCCTGCCATCCCTGGCACCTTGGGAACTCTGCCTTCCAGCTCGTCCCCAGCGTCCAGAAGCAGCATCCAGGGACACCCCAGAGCAGGGGGATTTACAGGAACTGCTGTGAGTAATGGGGAGGGAACCTTGGTCCTGCTGATCGGCTCCTGGGAATGTCACCCTGCCCTGAGTGCCAGTGAAGAGAGACAGTGGGGGAAGAGAGAGAGAGGAGGAGGAGAGGAGAAGGGAGGACAGACACAGAGCGGAGAGATGATCCTCCTTCCCCAGCCCCGGGGATGATCACGTAGCACGGGCCACGCTGGAGAAGGTGCCCGGCCCAGCGCCAGCCCTGCCCCCGGCTCCTCATGGAGGGGGACCTGGGGGCCCCCAATGCCAGCGTGCTGGGGGAGCACTCCCTGCTCGTGGGCAGCAGCTGGGTGGCCGCCTTCCTCTGCTTCATCATCTTGCTGACCACGGCGGGCAACTTCCTCCTCATCCTCCTCATCGTCACCCAGCGCTCCCTCCGCAACACCTCCAACTACTTCCTGGTGTCCCTGTTCATGTCGGACCTGATGGTGGGGCTGGTGGTGATGCCCCCGGCCATGCTCAACCAGCTCTACGGCCGCTGGGTGCTGCGGGGGGACTTCTGCTCCCTCTGGGCCTCCTTCGACGTCATGTGCTGCAGYGCCTCCATCCTCAACCTGTGCCTCATCAGCCTGGACCGCTACCTGCTCATCACGTCCCCGCTGCGCTACAAGCTGCGCATGACGTCCTGCAGGGCGCTGGGGCTCGTCCTGGCCGCCTGGACCTTGGCCGCGCTCGCCTCCTTCCTGCCCATCAAGATGGGGTGGCACGAGCTGGAGTTCCAGGTGCGGCCCCTGAACGCCACGGGCCGGGGGGAYGAGGAGCAGTGCCGGCTGCTGGTCAGCCTGCCCTACGCCCTGGGGGCCTCCTGCCTCACCTTCTTCCTGCCCTCCGCCGCCATCTCCTTCACCTACTGCCGCATCCTGCTGGCGGCGCGCAAGCAGGCCGTGCAGGTGGCCTCGCTGGCCTCCAACGTGGCCACCGCCGACGAGGCCACGCCACAGGTAAGGAGCCCACAGCGATGTGACGCTTCTGGCAGACCCCACAGTTTGGGTGCCTGGGCTGTTTCTGCCTCCTGGATGGCCTCGGGGCTGGAGCCAGCTTTGACAACCGCAGGGAGGGAGATTTTGGGCAACATCCACCTCCCTGACACCCTCTGAGGTGCCCCGTGCCTTGTCCCAGCAATGGAGAGCTCTGAGGCTGCTCGTGAGCACAGAAACAGCGTGAGCAGAAGCAGAGGAATAAATAAGATTCAGGCAAAAATGCTCAGCAGTGCAAAATAAACGCAGTTTCCCCCTCTCTTGGCTGGCGTCATCCCCGAGGGGTTTGATCTTATCTGACTTTCCACTCATAAATCTTGGCCGTGGTGGGTGTGAGACATACGGGGGAGAACGATTTTAACTAATAGCAAATGCCAGATTCCCGAGAGCACCTTATTTTGAACAGAAGCTTCTATTTTTGTTACCTGCTCTATAACAGGAGCTGCCAAAGCCCTCCTCGTGTGCTCGCCGGTGGAACCGGCGTGTGTGGGTTTTATAACAAAAACGTGGCTGCACTTGTTTGTATTTCTCCAGGAGAAGGTAATTGCCACTAAATCTAACAGTTTTAATTCCCTGTAATAGGCTTTATTGACCTCATATCCTACAGGGAAAAGGCAAACTTAATTGCCTTTAAATACCTTGATTGAGTTTATTCTCTCCAAGAGCAGAGCCAGGACTCTGGCCAGCTCTCCCACACATGATAAGCTGCACCAGACGGTCAAAAGGAAAAGGGGAATTAAAGAATAAACACACAATATCATAAAGTGTTTATTTCCTCGCAGGATGCCAGGTYTTTGGACTCCACAGGGTCAGGGGATGTTCAGGGCTTTGCTGTGCCATGCAAGAGCAGCATCCATCCCCCTGTCATTCAGCTGAGGCCCAAAAGGCTCCTTGAAGACCCAAATTGGCTGAGGAACAAGATGTCAGCCAGGGAACCCTCARATTCATCTTTTAACCTTTTCCATCTTCATCTAATTTTAGAGATTTTTGTTCTCTTTTTGGGCTGGAAACTGAGTTGCAACAGGGTATCATTCAATTACAGGGGAGGGCTGAGATAATCACTTAATTTTAGATTGCAGGAGGGGACGGAGGGCTGGGTTTTGGTGTTTGGAGGCTGAAATGTTTCCTGTCCTCCTTTTAAAACCATAATTAGTTTGCTGCTGTAATCAGCAGCTGGAGCTGCCTGTTTAGGGCAGGCTTTATCCTCACATGGACTGAGCTGGGTTTTTGTCTAAAAGAGCAGCCTAATGGCAAACATGTTATTTTACAGTAAATTAAATCATACCCTCAGTGTTGAGGGTTTCTATTGCTTCCCCTTCCTAATTTGTGCTTCAGGGCTCACGGTGTGTGCCCAGCTCCTGCCCCTCGGAGAAGGGAACTACAGGCAGGGGTTTTGCAGGATCTGGAGCACCAAATGCCACTTTTCTTGAGCAGAGGGCAGTGCTGATGCCAGGGAGAGCTGCCCACCACTGCCTGTCTCTGGCCGCAGGTCCCACGCGCCCCGAGCCAGCCCCTGGCTGGCAGCGAGAGCAGGAGGTTCACCAACAAGCACAGCAAGAAGGCTCTGAAGGCCAGCCTGACCCTGGGCATCCTCCTGGGCATGTTCTTCGTGGCCTGGCTGCCCTTCTTCGTCACCAATGTAGCTCAGGTAAGAGCCTGTGGGGGCTTGATGTCAGATTTCCAGAAGTGTTCCCTTTGGAATCCAGCTGAGCTCAACTGGAGGCACCAGAAGGTCTTGCTGGATCTTGGGACCAAGGATACAATTCCCCAGGGAGGAACAGCACGGAAAAAACCCTTTAAAAGGGATTTGAAGGTTTCCTCTGAAAGGGGAATGTTGGTGTGCCGGGGAACCCCTCTGGGTTGGGGCTGAGGTGGGAGGCTGCTGATCCCTGCTGTGTCCCCCCAGGCAGTTTGTGACTGCGTCCCGGCCGGATTCTTCGATGTGCTCACCTGGCTGGGCTACTGCAACAGCACCATGAACCCCATCATCTACCCGCTCTTCATGAGGGACTTCAAGAGGGCCATGGGCAAATTCCTGCCCTGCTGCCGGCGCCCCGCGGAGCCCCRGCCCAGCGCCATCTCCCTGTCCATGAGGAACTCCAACAGCGGGCCCCGTGCCGCCACCTCCCTCAAGAACGTGCTCACCCTGCAGGCTGAGACCGACTCCATGGGCTCCGGGGCCCCGGGCAGCGAGGCCAGGCTGCTCCCGGCGCCGCGGGGCCCCGGCGCTCGCCCCGTCGGCCTCTGGGACGCGGAGCCCCCGGACACGGAGCTGCAGCTCGGCACCCCCGTGGCCTGAGCGGGCACACCCAGCTCTGGGTGCTAGGAARGATCCCCGGGGCCCAACACGAACCCTCTGGGAGCTGATTTGCCTCAAGCCATCTCCCCAGTTCCTGTTCCGGCACACGGTGCAGCTCATGGAGGGGATGGTGGCCTCGGGCACTATCACAGCAAGGATCAAACCCTGCAAAGCCAGGTGTGGCTGCTGAATTAACCTGCTTTGTCTCTCTCTCTTTCATCCCCCATGTGCTCACCATCACCATCCTCTAACCCTTCCTGTGGCCTTGCCATCTCTGGTGAGTCTGAACCTYGGATTCCAGACTCTGTGTCTCCCTAACCTCAAGCCAAGGCTTGGCTTTGCACACACAGAGCTCAGCAGATCTCCTCCAMATGTACTGAGGGGAGTGGTGGAAAACATCCTGTGGCTCATGGGCAAGAGGTCTGGAGCTGCTTCAGCTGGAACACTGAGGTCTGGGGCTGCTTCAGCCCATGAACATCACATCTTCCTGGAGCTGGGGCTGGATCTCCTCCCTGGAGCTGTGTCTGTCTCAGGTTGCTGTCACACAGCGCACTCCAGCTCAGCGGCACCGCCGGGGTTTGTCACGCAGAGCTGCACTGTGGGGGCTGAGCTTGGTGCAGAAGGTCCAACACTGATTTCTGGATGTTCAGTGGGGGCGTGGGGTGCGACTCACGGTGCCTCCGTGCGTGTCTCGCAGTAGTAATGGGATCAGCTCCTCCCACAGGCTCCATCCCACAGCTGCCCACTCCTGGCTCAGGACCATCTCCCTTCTCCCTGACAATCCATCACGTCCTGAATGATGCAGTTAGAAAATACACTTCCCCCACGCCCCCCGCCCTTCAGATAAGAATCTAAAGGAAAATTGTATTTTAAACGGCAATGCCAGCCCCCTCCCCAGAGCCATAAGCAGAGGGAACACTGAGTAAATGTGACAAGCGGGCACTTCAAAAAATCAGTAAAAGAAATTATTTTAKTAAATTCTTTCTCAAGTGCCTTTGGGCTGGCAGTTGGCTGCTGTGCCCTCCCTGGACCCTTCACTCCAAGTCTTCTGCCTAATTCCAAGACTGTTCTCCTGGAAACTCCCTGATACCCAAATGGACACAGAGCATCCCTGGATACAGGGAAGAAGCCAGGCCACTTTCAGTTTTCTTTCCATGCTGCCCACGGATGTTCCAGAACTGAACTGGAGTTTGTATGACCAACCCAGCATTTCTTTGCCACAGATCCCTTGGGAGCCAGGGATGAGTGACAGGGACACGCCAAGGGCCGAGCACAGGCTCACACCTCAAACTGTTCAATGCATTTGGCCACAGACGGAGCCTGGGGCTTGTGTTGAGCACCCAGATCAAGATGTGCACCTTCCCACAATGGCTTTATATAAATACAAGCTTGGACTACAACCTGAGTTAAAAAGGAGCAGAAAAAGGTACTGTGGAGTCTGGAAGTTTGTTAGGTACCAAATCAGCCTTGGGAGATGGACAGAGAGAGAGGGAGAGTCACCTCTTCAAGCCAAATGTTCAAAAGCAATAACTCCTTCCTGTCTCATGCAGGCAGTTCTGTGTAATTAGGTGTTTGCTTGTGGACAGAGCCTCAGATGAGCAGAGGAATCCCATCCCAGCCCTGCAGCACCAACAGCAGCTGCCTGAACAGCCCCATCCCTGTGGGATCCCACAGCCAGTCCCTCCCGTCTCCGCAGCAAGGCACCCCTCCAGGGCAGAGCTGGGCAGGTCTGAGCCCCCTGGCATGCTGGATTTAGGGACAGGAATCGCCAGGCACTGCATCCAAACCACGGTGCTTTGCTGGGTCACAGCACCACCCCCAAACCCAGCTGTGTCTGACTCCACGAGGAATGATCTGCAGGTAAGGTTTGCAGGAAGCTGGGAATGGGAGGGGGATTAACATGGCTGTTGGGTCAGTGGGGAGGAGGAGGGGGAGAAGCCTGTGTGAACCAAAAGTGGAAGGTGCAATCCCAGTATTTTCCCTCTCACGAGTCAACAGGACCCCCCAGATGGAGGTGGGAGAGTTTGAACCCTCCCTTGTRGCAAAGCATAAAACCCCAGAGGGGGTTACCCTCCTGCCACGCTCCTGCCTGAAGCACTTGCCTGGGCTCAGCAGCAAAACTGGCCAGAAAAGGGGCTTTTGTGGAAGATGTGGATCATTCCCACAAGGCTCTGGAGCTGTGCTGGCAGGGAATGTAGGGCCGGGTTCTTCCCTCTGCTCTGAGACTGGGGATGAAGAGAGTGGAGCCAACTCACTTTTATGGAAGGAGGCAGAAATCAAACAGATCCATGTTTATCCTGTGCCAAGTATTGGTTTTGTTCTAAGCCAATTAAAAATATGCCTGGATGGAGCTTTTAAGGCTGGAGATGTCTGTGGGACAGAAAAGGAAAGTCTCAGTGGGTTGCTGGCTTGGAGAACCTGTGATTTTCATAAACCATCCAAAACCCCCTTGGTTTTCCTGCTGCTTTCCCCCAGGGTCCCAAACATGTYTCTAACAGGAACTGGGCCTCCAACACCCACAACCTCAGCCTGGAGACAGGGAAACCATCTTGGAGATGGGAAAGTGCCCGAGCCCTGGCAGCAAACCTGCAGCACGCAGGGAAGGAAGCCTGGCAGCCCCAGCCTTTCCCCTCCTGGTCAGCAGAGCTGGAGAGCAGATCCAGATCTGTCCAGAGTGGGGCAGGTAGAGCCTGGAACACCCCTGAGATCCTCAAACCAAACTCATCCCTTGTGGAAAAATGGTTTTAAATTCCTAATAATGAACCCTTCTCTTTGAAATGTTTAAAATCCCCTCAGAGCCACCTGCTTCCCCCAGTCACAGCAGGGACACGGTGCCGAGGGGTGCAGCTGCTTCCTGCAAGGATTTGGATGGGATCTGTCTCGGATTCCTTGGAGCAGTGCAGACTCCGGCAGGAATGTGCCTCTCCCGCCCCGGGGAGGTGCCGTGGGCGGCTGCTCCAAGCCTTTGATCCGGGGCCGGGCCAGTGCCGCACTTTTCTCCGGAGGGGCTGGAAACTGCAGCTGCAGCTCCGCCAGCTCCATCCTCTGGGAATCCCAGTGCCACGGATGTGCTGACAGCGGTTTTCGTGCTGGCTGAGCAGCTCTGCCCTAATTTGCTCCCTTCCCCACTGCCTGGTCCTTGCTGTCTGTGCTGTGYGAGCAGTCTGGGCAGGGAGGAGAAGGCTCTCCCAGGGCAGAGCTGGAGGAATTCTGTCGGTGAGCACAGCCAGCTGGGAGAGCCTCACTCCCAGCCTCATCCTCCTCTTTCCTGGTGTTTTCCTCTCCCCGAGCCTCGCTGTCAGCTGCCCGCTGGGATTTCTTGGCTTGAGGGGAAAAAAGACTGCCAGTGCCCCTCTCTTCCAGCTGGCAGTCCTTGGTTTTAATGCCCACGGCTTTTAGGATCGTGTCCATCTGCTTCATGTAGTCCAGGTGGCCGTTTACCTGCAGGGAACAAGGATCCTGTGAGGGGGAACCCACAGGAACCCAGCTCAGCCAAGCCCTTCATCCCAACAGCCACCACCACCGAGAGACTTGGGTTTGGCTCTGACAGATGGAAAGAATGAGGTTGGAAAGAATCACAGAATCATGGAATTGTTAAGGTTGGAGAAGATGTTTATGGCCATCRAGTCCATCATGCTGAGGCCACCACTAACCCATGTCCTGAAGTGCCACATTCATGTGTTTTTTGAACGCTTCCAGGAGTGGTGGAATCACCACTGGGTAAGTGTCCATCGACCAGCCTGAAGTGGCTGCAGTGTTTGGGGCACTCTGGTGCTGGATGACTTTTCCTCTGAGAGGTTTAAAAGCCTGGGCCTGGCTGAGTTCCACCCCCCAGATCCTGGGTGCCAGGAGGGTAAAGGAGGAGAGACACCCAGGCAGGAGAGTTCTCTTAGTTCAGTTGCCTGCTCTTGCAAAAGGTGTCCTCCAGGTGCCTCAGCTCCCTTGTAAAAGCCAAGATTATCTTATTTAAATTAAGGCAGAGTCATTAAAGCTCACGCAACTCCCAAGCTGAGATTCTCAGCTGAGAGCTGCACTGATCCATCCTGCCCTGTATCAACCTGGGAGCCCAGGAGTTATGGGTTCATATATCAATTAAGAGTGTATCTGTAAAAACCCAGACAGTTTTATTGTAAAATGAATTCCACRACAAGATAACCCCTTCTGATATAGATGTTGGAAAGTTTCCTTCCAGTCAGGGCACAGGAGGAGAGGAAATCTCCTCTGCACGTGCTTGTTCTTGATGCTAAAGGCCAYGTGGCTGGAGAGGCTGAAATTCCTTCCCCACTCCAGGTGTCCCAAGTGCTGATGTACCAACAGCATCCCCAGATACTTCAGCCTCTCTGGTAAATCCAATTTTTAGCAGTTTAAACCTTCCTGACCCRGCCAGAGATCTGTCTTGGCCTTTTATTTTCCCAAACCTTGCTGGTAATTAGGGAATTTCCACGGCAGGGAATACCCATAACCTCAGTCCCAGGATTCCTGCTTCTCAGACACAGGGATGACACCCCTAGGAAGGGATGATGATGGTAAGAGCTTTTCACAGAGCTCTGTAAAGACCCCAGCCCTGGAACCTCTGCTCATCTCCTGCTTGCTCCTGCCTGGTGCCAGAGCAATCCTTCAGCTGCCCCTGGATCCCTGGCAGTGTCCAAGGCTGGACAGGGCTTGGAGCAGCCTGGGGTAGTGGAAGGTGTCCCTGCCCATGGCAGGGGGTGGCACTGGATGGGCTTTAAGGTCCCTCTCAACACAAGCCACTGTGGGATTCAGGGCCGTGCCAGCACCAGGGTTCCCAGCACACCTCTCCCAAAGCTAAAGAACCTCTTCCCCACAGATCYAACCCCCAACCCCCTGAGCTGTTTGAAGCAGCTTTGGAGGGGCACATTGGGCTGCACTGAGGGCTTGGAGCAAATGAAAGGATTTAATCAGCATATCAGGAATACAAATATGTGACTAGAATGTGTCCAGATGGCTCAATGGGCTCTGGATGTTTTGAACAGATTAGTTAATTAAGATAATTAACCATGGAAGGRCTGGGAGCTGTGGACATTGTCCCCTGGAGAAGTACAACCCTTTTACTTCTCCCTCAGGGGGGMTGTAGGAAGGAATGAGCATGGCCTTGGGCGAAGTGGGCAGAGACAGGAAGGAATGGGAGTTACTGGGAGCAGGGGCTGAAGGCTCTTGGTTTGCTGCACTCAGAACCTCCCCAGGCACACCATCTGCCTGCCCTGCCTTGGGAACGATCAGCCTGCTGTTACTGAGCCATTAGTCAGAGAGAACAAATTTCCTCTGCCACCCTAAGGACTGATTTTCATTACTCCTCAGTATCCAGCAGCTTCCACTAAAACAACAGGGAATTCCTCTTCCCTGAGCACCGGGATCCCTGAGAGATGCTGGGGATGAGCCATTCTGAGGAGCTCATGCAGCTGAAAGAAAAGCTGAGAGCTGAGGCCTCGTGAAAGTCTGTTCCTCTTGCAGCTCTGCTCAGTCTCTTCCAAGGAAACTCACGGCTGTCTCTAGGATAGCAGAGGAGAGGGTTCCATAAAGCTGGACCAGAGCAGCCCCTGAGAAGTGTAAGAGGAGGGAGGACTCTTCTCTGCTGCACTGAGCCACCAGCAAAAGAGCAGCAAACAAACTGCCCTGCCTCTTCAAAGCCATCCTGGTGGGAAACCCAGCAATTCCAGCTCACTGAAGYCTGTTTTCATCTTCAGTCTGAAAGCCTGAATTCCTCTGCTGGGCAGGTGGTGCTGGAGATGGGAGGGCAACACCTACAACATTGTCAATAAAAACTTAAAAGGCAAATAAAGAACTACATCTATATTTGTCAGAACAAAGTGCAGGGGGAATTTAGGACAAAAGGAAGTGTGCTTGGCACCAGAGCATATACATTTTTGCTTGTTTTAAGGAATGCAGTGGGGTGGATTTATTTGGATTGTTTAGGTGACTTGCCCCAGACATATTTGGTTGACTGATCCCTTTGACTTTATGGTTGCTTTGACTCACTGGGAGCCATAAGCCAGCTGTCTCTGGCACTGCTGCTGCAGGACTCCAGTGCCATGCTGGGGATCTCCAGAGGACAAAGCTGATGGCTTTGCCCAAGGGGATCCATCAGCCAATCAGCTCAGCATGTTTGGAAAGGTTTTCTAGTGCAAATCCACCCAAAAGTATCAAAAAACTCCCTGAGAACAGTCAGTTGTGATGATTAAACTGCCAGGGCAGTGTTGCTGTTGGATACAGAGGATTAAGAATCCTGGTTTCTCCCTGGTTTCTGCCAGGAACCCAGTGTGTCCTGGAGTGGGTGCTGCCAAGGGAAGGGCAGGGGAAGGGCAAGGAGAAAGGAGACATACCCCATGATCCTGGCACTCCACTGAGTCAGGCACAGGCAGGACTCAGTCACAACACTGATATCACAACACTGATATCACAACACTGATATCCCAACACTGATATCCCAGCACTGATGTCACAACAATGACGTCACAGGGACAAGCTCAGTTCAGCAAGATAACTCTTCATTGCTCACTCCAGAGTCAAGAACCTTCAGATCCCATCCAGTGCCCTCCAATAAAAGCTCCTCCACCCATCCCAAGCAGCCAGCACAGGAGTGCACGTGGCTCCAAATGCTCTGCAGGGCTATGGAACTGCCAGAGCTCAGCTGAGTGTCCCTCACCCCTCTGCTCCCTGTGGGCAGGGCAGCTCAGCTGGGCCTTCCTCCTGCTCCCCCTCACCAAACCCCCCATGGATTCACAGGCAAGCACTGTGGAGGCAAGCAGTGTGCTGGGGAATGCACAGGTCACTCATACAGCTGAGAATTTCACTGCTTTGATGTGTTATAAGCCCATCAAGTCCACAGAGCAACTTTATTCCACAGCAAAAGATCCCCTTTAAGTTCAAACATCTCTACAGAGCTTGGTTACTTCAGCAGGAGCAGCAACAACCTTGGAGGGGATCCTTCAGGATTCCCTTTTGGCTAACACTGTCTGTTTTCATAGGAAATGATATTTTATGGGGGCTGAAGGAATTCCTGGAGTGAGCTGAAGGTTCTGGAGCTCAGTGGACAATCACAGCTCCCCTCCCAGGAGCCCTCACCTGCCCTGGGTGTCACACACAGAGTGAAACCAAAGGGCACAGCCAGCTCAGCCCCTCTGGGTATTGCTATTTTTCACTCTCCCTTTCCCAAAGCTGCAGTGAACGCGATGTCCAGGAGTCCAGCCCTGCTCTCAGCTGAGCTGCCAGGTCTGGGAGCTGTTGGTGCAGAAGGGAAGAAGCTCAGATGTCCCTGCTGCTTTCCAAAAACTCTTCAGTTCTGGATGCTGCCTCAGAACCCACACAGCCCAAATGGTGGCACAGGCTGGTGGATTGCAGGGCTCCCAAGCTCTGCCAGGCTATCGCTCAAACTCCAGTCAGCCGTGCCAAGCTGGCAGGCTCCTCTGCTCACAGGCATTCCCACGTGTCACTGAAAGCCTTAAYTGTGACTCTGGCTACCTCCTGCATGACAGAGGGCATCCACAGAATCCCAGAGTGGTCTGGGCTGCAAGGGACCTTGAAGATCCTCCAATTCCACCCCTGCCATGGCAGGGACACCTCCCACTGTCCCAGGCTGCTTCCAGCCCCATCCAGCCTGGCCCTGGACACTGCCTGGGATCCAGGGGCAGCCCCAGCTGCTCTGGGCACCTGTGCCAGGGCCTGCCCACCCTCACAGGGAACAATCCCTTCCCAATATCCCATCCATCTCTGCTCTCTGGCAGTGGGAGCCATTCCCTGTGTCCTGTCCTTCCATCCCTTGTCCCCAGTCCCTCTCCAGCTCTCCTGGAGCCCCTTCAGGCTCTGGAAAGGGCTCTGAGCTCTCCCTGGAGCCTTCTCCTCTCCAGGCAGAACAATCCCCATTCTCAGCCTGGCAGAAAATGTCCTGGGTTTCCCCACAGTTTTCTGACAGCTCATGGCAAAGCCCTGATGCTGCCTGGGCAGAGGAGCTGGAAAATCCAGAGACAGCAGGAAATAGAAACCATTCAACATACCTTGACACAGGCTGTGCTGAATGTAGTTAGAATAGGAATAAAATTCTTCTGTTTGGATCCTCAGGAAACAATGTCAAAGTGAGGACAGTGAATACATCAAACAATTCAGAAGCTAAAATTTAAATGGATTTATTAAAAAATTGATTCAATTCATCAATTTAATTTGACACCTGTAGCAATGGTGCATCCTGGGCACCAGCACTCCTTGAGAAACCAATAAAAAATATATTTGAGGAAAAATTGATAGAGCTGAATTTATTTTGGAAATCCTGACAATGCCATTTGCATTATTCCTCTTTAATGTTTCTATTTCTGCTCTGCCAAACTGAGGGAATAAAGAATTATTCTGCTGAGGCTCAGAGGCTTTGCTTTCACATCATCCCTTTGCACAATCACAGTCCTTGTGGACAATAAGTCACTCAGTTCTYATTTTTCTTCTCATTTCAAAACTCACTCAGCTGGTAAAAGTTCTCCTTTCATTGCAGTGATATTTTTTGAGCCAGACTGTAATTTTTCCCTGCAATCATCTTTCAGCCACAACAGATTGATCCAGTCATTGTCACTTCTGGGGTGGTAATTGAGGGATGTTCCCCTCAGACACCCTCAGGCAATTCTACACCAAGGCAAGAGTTTTTTCAAGAGTTTTTTCCATCAAACTTTGATATGTTTTGTGATCAATGTTGAAAATTCTGAGTAATCACTGCCTTTTGCTGGATTCATCCATTGCTGAAAATCTCTGCCAGCTTTATGCTCAATTTACTTTCAGCAATTCCAAGAGGAAGACGGAGAAGAGTAAAATGCAGAATATAACAAGAAAACCCAGGAAGCAAATGGAGGAATCAAGTTCTGAAGGGACAAATGGAGAGCAGCTGTACATGAGTGACAACAGGCAGCATAAAAGTGGGAATTAATATTCTGAATTATTAAAAGAGTCCTTGAAAGAATTTTAAGAGAAATGTGCCTTCAGAAGTGTCCCTCTGTTGCCAGAAATGCACTCCAAGCCATCCCCCTGAAGGAAAGAGCYCTTCCATTGATTTTTCAGCTGTTTGTGGAGCTGCTGTTGACTGTTTTTTGTTGATGCTTTTCCCAACAACTGCCACTCATTTATAAGGTAGCTACAATTAAATACTCATTTTTTGGTGCTAATCCAAGTGGAAATTATTGAAATTCAATGGTTTAAAGAGTGTTTTAAAACATCCAGTGTAAGCTGTGCATATAATTATCACTGGTAAATAATTTGGACATAATGTCTTGGGCCACGGAGGACAAGAGATCCCAAAAATAAAGATTGGATTGATACCCTGAATTGGAGTGTTCCTAAAAAAGAGCTTTGGGGATCCAGGTGTCTGCCTCTAGAAACCACAGCAGGCCACTAGTGACCCAAAATACTGGACATATTGATCACACCAGGATTATGGAAAGTTCTTCAGGATTCCACACAAGAACATGAGATGAGGTTTGGTGTCCGTAACCAGAGGGATGCATCCGGACCAGCCCGAAGCAGCACCCAAAGGGGCTGTCACCCTTCCTCTCCCCATCTTGCTCCAGGAATACACAAGATCTGGCAGCTCAAACATCAGCATCTCTGCTGCTTTCAAACCAGGTTCTCAGCCTAACCCCAGAAAACAATGTCACCTGAGATTAACTAAAGGAATTTTTGCTGATTTTGGGGACAATGACCTGTTCTGACTCATCCCTCATAAGCTGATGGCAATAATGTGTCTGGGCAAGAAGTCTTGGGCATTTGGAAAATTCCAAGAGCTGTGGAGCAGTGCCATGTCTCTCCTCAGCAATGTGATGTCCTATAAATCCACCTCATGGGGATTTGCAGTAGGTTTAAACCCTCCCCTTCCCCCAGTGTCACTAGGGCAGTGACACCTTCGTGGTATTTCAGTGACATTCAGCTCCTATCAATAATTCAGCTGCTCTAATTGCAGCATCTCAAACACATGATGTGCACAAGGTGTCAGCAAAGTCAGCCTTCCCCCTGATTAACACTTCTAATTGGCTGCTGCACTGGGATTTGTTTCCATGTTAGCTGAGAAGGTCAGAATGGGAGCTCAAAGGGAGCAGAGAAATAACGCAGAATCAGTTTTCGTGTTCCTGCAGAAGACAGGAAATTAAAAGCTGAATTTTCTATCCTTAATTCACCTGTCTGGGCTCTGTGTGGCCATTCCTGAAGATGCCAGCTGAACAGTACTTTGGGAAAACTCCTTTGCTTTGCTCCACAAAGGGCTGGGATGGGGAAAGCTGCCTGCAAAGCCAACAGCTACAGACCTGCCCACTGCAAACCAGGAAAGAACAGGGGTGCAGTGCCTGCACTTGCAGGAACTGTCCCATTTCCACATGCAAAGTGCTCTAAGGGGGAATAGAAAATCTGTCAAAGGTGATTTGTGATGCCAGTTGTTATGTTCCACGGGAGAAAGATGTGCTGGCATCACAACTTTGCTGGCTCTGCAAAGGAACAGTGAATTTCCTCTGTTGGACTGGGTTTGATGGAAACACAGACCACCTGTGAGTCACTCAAACGTGGAACTGATCCCCTCAGCTCTTCTGGAGCTGAAAGAGAAGCTGCAGTCCAGGAATTCAGCCCTGCCCAGGGTAGCAGGGGGCTGTGAACACTCTACACACTCCACAGATGGTGTGGGAATCCCCTGTGGAAGGATACACACCTGTTCCAGGCACCAAGGGGGAATGGGAAAATCCCTCCTGTAGATCTGCAGGAAATTGTGGCTCTCTGCTTGTTCCCAGTTGTGGAAATTAATTTGGGCACCAGCCTTATGAAATATGAGTCCTGTAAAATGGTTCTCTCTGCCTTTAGAAGCAGCTGAGCATCCCCAGGCTCCCACAAAGCACATCCAGCTCGAGCAGTCTGTGTGTGCTGCAGCGAGGAGGGACAGCAGCCTTTGAGGCTTGTCAGCCACAAAGCAAAAACAAACTGCAAGTCATTAATGGCCTCCTTTGCACTTTTCTTTTGGAAAAGCTCTTTCAGTTTCTTCCTCTGTTCTAACACAGTGACACTGTCAGCACTCTCTGCTTGTGTCCCAAAGGGAAAAACATATTGAATATGTATTTAATGTGGGATTCTTGGAGCTCCCAAATCAACAGCAACGAGGAGCACAGAAGATGAACCCACTGATGATTCCAGGGCTGTGGAAGCCATCCCTGTGACCTCACAGCCTAACAGACAGATGGAATTGTTTCCACAAGGCCCTGGATGTTGCCCTGAGGGGAGAGGGGCTCTCCCAGCTCCTCCAGGCAGCTGCCTGAAGCCGAGTTCTGCTCCAAGCTCTTGTTCCTCTGATCCTGCCTTGGGGAGGTGGCACTGCTCACTGGGAACAAGTGAAACAAAGGAGCAGTGACATACTGGCAACCTTTTTTTGCCTTTCCAACTCCCCAGGGTTCTTAATTAATCCACATTTTGTAACCACAATTAATTCTTTGCTGCGAGTCTTGGGAATACAGTGGGAAAAGCCACAATTTAATGTGTTTGGAGAAAAAAGGCCTGACTCACAGAAGTGCCAAATCAATTGGATTTCATAAAATTCAGACTTTCCATCTGCTTGTGGTATTGATGTACCTGACTGCCTTGAAGCTGTCTTCCCTCGTAATGGGAATTTTGGTCCCTTTTCTGAGAGCTGACAGGAGGGGGGATCCAGGTGGGGGTTGTTCTCTTCCAGATGACAAGTGAGAGGACAAGAGGAAACAGCCTCAGTCTGTGCCAGAGGACATTTAGATTGGATATYAGGGAAAATTTCTCCATGGAAAGGGCTGTTCAGCCCTGGCACAGGGCAAGGATGGCATTCCCTTCCTTGGAGGGATTTAAAAGCTGTGTGGATGTAGCACTTGGGGACATGGGTTAGTGGTGGCCTTGGCAGTGCTGGGGGAACAACTGGCCTCAAGGGTCTCTTGAGAGCTTTTTCCCCCTCACCAATTCCACAATTTTAAGATCCATCCCTGCTCTCCCCTGGACTTCCAGCCATGCATTCTCACTGCCTCTAAACCTGCAAGTTCATCCCTAACTGCTGCTGCTGTGAAACTGCCCATTCCTRACTTGTTGCCTCCCTGAAGGTGCTCCTTGAGCAGTTCTGCAATATTCAAATATTAATTCAGATTGCACTGAACAAACTCCTCTGGGAACAAACAGCAATCAGGATAATCCCCTGCAGCTCCACAACTTCCTTGGTCTCTAACAGGTGCTGTCAAATAAATCCACAGAATAAATCAGCCCCTTTGTAACCATGAGGAAGGATTTTATAACTGCATTTGCTGAGTGGGAGGATATTTTTCTCTCTGCTTTTTTACTGACAGTCAGATGATAAAATCACACTAATCAAGAGAGACACGAGATGGAGGCCTTGGAGGTRAATTGCTGTTTATACTGAGGGCTCCTAATCCTCCACTCTTTTGAGAATTCTGGTGCTAAGCAAAGAGAACCAAGATGTTTGGATACAGACCAGCTTTCATTATGGATGGACCAGGAGATGCCAAAAATACTGATGGTGCCTTTGTAATATTTTCATGCTGAGCACCTTTGCACCAGCTATACTTTATTGTTCTATCACAGCTTGTCCTTCTCCTGGCAGGACACTCACAGGGACCTCCAACAAGGGCAACTGCAGGGGTGGAGCTGGTCCCCATAAAGAAAATACCTGTATCTCTATATATCTCTAAATATCACTTTGTATTTTTCTCTTATGCTGTTGCACTGTACTTGCAGCAAAATCCATCTTTGCTTTCTTGCCACTTTAAAAAATATTGCCCCTGGATATTTCCTTCCCCATTCCTGTTCCTTTTATTTCTAAAATGTTCACCAGAATGCACTGTATTTCTTCCCATGGTCTGGAAAATGGATCAAGGCAATGACACCTACTTAACATACATTTTTCTTCCCCAAAGCTTTGCAGTGAGATGAAGGAAGTGTCAATTCCTTCTGAAGGAGAGCAGCACTGGGACTGACTGCTGGCAGCAGGCAGCCAGGATGCAGACACACAGCCCTGGGAGATGAGCAGAGAGCAGCTCTGCAAACCTTATTCATTCAGTGAAATGTAAATCCTGCTCCTCTGAGGGGAGTGGAGAAGCTGCTGTGATCCAGGCAGGATAAAGTGTGCAGGGCTCCAGGGGTTTTCATGCTTCAGGAGGCAGAGGGTCATGAGAAGGAGGGTCTCTGAAGAGAACTCAAAAAGAGAGGGGTGGCATGGACTGACTGACAGGAAATGTCACCCCCATGCCACCACTTGGCATCTTGGGCCACTTTCATGCCAGCAACAGATGTCAGAGAGCAAATGAGTACTGGCAGCTCTGGGATGGTGAGAAAATGGATGTGGGAGTGTGGAAATGYTGACAACCCAGAGAGATGCAAAGATGCATGGGCCATGTTTAACRGCCTCCACTAAACCCCCTCCTCCTGGGAAGCCCCTGTTTTGTTCCTCCAAGGGTCTGTTCTCTCTGCTCAGCACCAAGCCCTGCGTGTGCTGCCAAGGGCTGTGCAGAGCTCAGTTATCATGAATGAAATGAGTTGAGAACAGTTGGGTATTTATAGGCTTAGCAAGCTGGTGCTCCAAAAAATCTAAAAGCTCTTCAAAGTGCCTGTAGCTCCAGAGCAGCACTTATGGTCCCTGCCAGCTGGTGGGGACACTTGGGAAGAAGAGCTGACCATGGAAGTATCCCAAGCGTTGTGTTGGGCATCTTCCAGGTTGCAAAGAGTAAACAATAAATTAAAACATTAAGATATGGAAAAAACACAATGGCATGCCCAAGATTTCTGTGGATATGGATACACACGATAAGCTCTGCCTAGTTTTCTGTGGAAGAGCTCACTGCTTCTGTGGAAGAGACAACAACGTGGTGACGAGTTTAAGATAACTGAGTTGAATATTGCTTAGATATATTGCCAGATGTTCTAACAGTGGCTTATCAGTAATGACACCAGACAGCTTTGAGGCAGCTAAATGTTTCCCAGATATACCAGTGAATCTCTCCCTGTTTCCTGGAGACACACAGTGAAAAGGCAGCAGGACCTGGCAAACCAACCGTCGCTATCACAGAGCTTCTGTAATTCCAAAGCAGTTCCGGCTCCTGCAGCCCTGGGGACCAAGGTACAAGGGCCAGGAGCCTGGCCCTGCCTGAACCTGAGCACTGTGGAGCCTCCACCAAGATAAGATAGTGGCTTGCACCTGCCGGGTGCGTGYTTGAGATTCACATTTTCCAGGTGCTGATCCCACCTCCCCGGGATCCACACTCACAGGGCTTGGCACTCAGCTCTTTCCAACCCAAACCTTTCCATGATTCTCTGACAGCAAGGCCTTTCTTGAGGAGTTACAGAATTTTCGATCTCCACTACGAGATATGTCAGAACCAAAAAACCCYAAACATATCCAAGAGGAGAGGTAGATTTTCATTGTTTTGTTCAGTGTTGAGCSCTAGCTGGGCCAACAAAATCCAGAGGGAAGTGTGGAAAAGAGTTCTCTCAAAGACAGAAAAGAGGGACAATGTACCTAGAGGGGCTCTCTTCAGTCCCCAGCTTCCCCAGGGCAGTCAGTGTGGGGTAACAGTGCTGCAGGTAAAGAATGATGGAGAAAAAATGAGACTATGAGAACTTACCACAGAGGAAAGGTCCATGTTCACCATCCTCCTGTCATCCAGGTCGACTGGCTGGAGGCCTGCAACGTTGAGCTGGACAGAGGAGGTTCTGTAAACAAAGCTCAGCAGCCAGTCCCCCCTGGAAGCAGAGAAGAGTGGGAATAATCTTGTTGCCCAACCAATGCCATGTGGATTCAAAGAATTCTAGAACAGTTTGAGTTGGAAGGGACCTTAAAGCTTATCCTGTTCCATCCCCCACCATGGGCAGGGGCACCTTCCACTAGATCAGGATGCTCCAAGCCCTGTCCAGCCTGACCTGGAACACTTCCAGTGTGTTACTACTCAGACCGTGAGGAGAGTGGAAGTGCTGGGAAGCCCAGTGATGTCTGGACCAAGGCCTGCTGCAGGTCTGTGTGATGTAGCAATCACACCAGGAATGACTTGCTGGATTCAGGGCAGGTTCCTGGGACACAGGGGTGCAGGTCTGAAATGAATCCTGATCCATGGCTGTCGTGTCTTTACCTGCAGGGAGTTTAAAAATCTGACCCTTCKGTTTATTTCTATGTTTGCTCAGAGTTTGCACGTTGGCATATTTCATCTTTTTAACRTACTGGTATGTTCTCCAGGCCATAAAGCTGTATAAGTGATGAGACCTACAACACTGATGTTGTGACATAAATATTGACTGTGAAGCTCCTGGGAGTGCTCCTGATTTATAGGTGCTGTAGAAATACATGGCTTCAGTGACAGAATTAGGAAGGGCTTGTTCCCACTCTAAAGCAGTGCCATAATTCACTGTGACAGTTTCAGGGTAGACTGTAGCACGAGGAGAGAAGGAAACACAAAACTCTTCTGAGCTGAGCAACAGCATAAAATCTGGGTACCAAAATGCCACTGTACTCTACAGAGCAGATTTAAGTGGGACATGAGTGAGATTTGTGCTCTGTGATGGCAGCAGGTGAAATGCTCCTGGCAAAGGTGCCCATTCCTGGCTACTCCCAAATAATCCACACTAGGAGTTGTAAGTCTATGCAGAGCCCTGCAAAACCTTTACAACATGTTCACACTGCTCAGGTGTTGGTTCTTTCAAAAGCTGAGCCAGTCCAACTGATCTGGGTGAGGTTTCCCACTGGGAATTTGCAGCCCTGCTGTTTAAGTGGGAGGGGACAGCTCCAAGAGCTGACAGGGCTCTCACTCACCCTGTCCCCTCATATTCCAAAGCCAAAGGAGAACAAGGACTGAAGCTCAACTGTTGGGCTCAAATCTGATCTCACAGGAATTCTACTCAGTGTAATTCATCCAACCTAAAGAAAGTTACTCCTGAAGTGACAGAATGAGGCCACTCTTTGTGCAAGCAAGAGACCAGAGGAATCAGAATCAGGCAAGGCCTTACCACAAAATGTTTGTACAATCTTTCTCTCTATCTCAATCCTCACAGAAATCCCCCAAATCTCTCAATTCCCTCCTCTAGCTGCCCCTCAGGTTGCCTGAATAACCCTCTGGACACACACACACAGTTTTTTATTCCAACAGCACAGGCAGGCTTAGAAACTGTAACAAATCTTTTTTATGTCTCTGTCTGTGTGTGTGTTACAGGAAATGGGTACACTGAGCAGTGATACAGTGAAATATCTTTTTGTAGAACAGATAGGAACAATATTTTCTGGGTAAACTCAGTTATATGCACTGATTTCTATGATTTATAGTTTCTTGGAGGAACTCAGAGCGCTCCCAGGCAAGCAGCTTTTCCTTATGGCACAGGAAGAAACACTGCAAGTGGTGTTTACATCTGGCATCCCTGAAAATCCTGGGATCCAAAGAGGACAAAAGCAACAATTCCCAGCCTAGCTGAGAGATAGGACTGATAATTTGTTGTTTTAACCTTGAATACTTTTAATTAATTCATTCAATTATTCTTTCTAAGTTAAAACACTCTGTTAGAATCACAGTAACACAGCACTTCCCCACCTTCCAGGTACGTGTGTAGGCATCCATATAGGTGCATGTATGGAAAACACCAGCAGCATTTTCACCTGTCCTTGACCCGAGGGCTCACGGCTTTATAAACTATCTTGACTTGAAGATTCTTTGCTAATTTTCTTGCCTGGTTATTTCTCAATTTATTTCCCCACGTTTTTAGTCTTCCCCGCTTATTCTTTGGTTTTAATTTCCCCTTATCTAATTGTGCTGGTAAGCAGTGTTCCTGCCACAATTATATTCCAAGACACAGTCATTAGGTTTGAAGCTGTCACTTGACTACTTAATAGCTTTTCTGAGATTGCTTCAGCTGTTCCAGGCCTCTGAACCTCCCAGCAGCTCCCATAACTCTGCACAACAGTTGTCTGCTTTTATTTCTAAAATGTTTTTCAATGTGGTTTTAAAGGGCTGGTATTTGTTTTGAAGGCAATCTTTGTATTCTTTCATATCCTTAATAAATTTGCTACAGTTATTCCAGTTATTCTTCCTTTGCAAGTTAAATATCTTGTTCATGTGGACTATCTTGACCAGAAACTCACTCCAGATATAAACCCCTTCAAYTTGCTTGAGCTCCTTCCCTTCCATTGTGATTTTCACATATTTTTCCCCATAAGCAGCCACAAGTGAACTGCATCTTAAAGATTTTATAGATTCTAATTCCCATTCTTTAAGTCAGCAAACTTAACTGCTGTATTTACAGTCCTTCACACAAAGCTGAGATTTAAAGGGCTTTCAGAATACATCAGATTACACACACAAACACATTGGCATGGCCACTTTAGGCTGTGAGTGGTAGAACTCTGTCCCTCTATGAACACAGGTTTCCAGTGGCACAAAGAGCCAAGAGCTCTGTCAAACAGCCTCCAGGTGCCTCCTGAAGCTGCCATCTCAAATGGATCTGAAGTAGAGGCCAGGGGGGAGGAGGCTCTGGCACTGCTCAATCAATGTCCTCACCAGCACTCACAAAGTGCTTGAAAGGGATAAATGCCCCAAACCATTTCCAGGCTAACAAGGCTGGGCACTGAGCTCACACTGACCTGCAGAAGCCATTTATGATCCTGCCTGACACCACTCTGGTGAGAGTTCTCCAGTGCTTGGCATCTCCTTCCACTGGGGCTCCCAGTAAGACAACGTCTTCAATGATCCCTTGTGAGTCTGTCAAGGTGAAAGCAGAACAGTTCAGATTCCGAAGATGGATCAGAAAATATTCTTATGTGAAGTGTGTTCAGATGTGCACAAAAATCATAATTTAGGTGAAAATCAATTTGATCGAAAGATAGAAACAATGGAAAGGAGGATCATAAATAAAACTTTGCATACATCTTAAGTGTCCACAATTCACCTGGACTTAGTAAATGTGAAAAACTGAGATTCTCAGACAGTGCAAAGGATCAAGCACTGGGAGGGAGGAGTGGCCTGGCCTCTGCCCAGAAAGGTGCTGTTCAAGCAGCAAACCTCTGGAAAGGTCTGGAAACCCCTGGAAAGGTCTTTSTGCAGACTCACTGATGTGGGTTTGCACAGAGCTTTGAAACAGGTGAAGGGGTCTGAGATCCCACAGAGTAAGCAAATGTTGTCATACGTGAAGCATGAGGAGCTCTTCCCACAGCTGAGTCTACAAAAAATGTGACCTGAACATTCAAGGGGAAATCCCAAATTGTTAATATTGATTTGGAAGTAGCAACAATGGAGGCACTTGCCAATACCCAGTGAAGATCCATCAAACTACGCTGATTTCCTTCTGCTGTAACATGAATGGCCAGGGCTTGATTTGCTGAACAGCATTGTTGACTTTTAAGCATAATAAATCTTCCTCACT
Source organism: Cardinalis cardinalis (assembly GCA_014549065.1). NCBI lineage: Eukaryota > Metazoa > Chordata > Aves > Passeriformes > Cardinalidae > Cardinalis > Cardinalis cardinalis. Next base: position 187,546 of record JACDOX010000359.1, on the reverse strand, counting down.
TACCAGAGAGCTGCAGCTGGGCAATTTCAGGAGGAATAATGATGGAATGAGAAATATTGGGCAGCCCTGCTACTTTCTAAAACTCCTGAACAAGATATCAGTGTATTCCATAAATCTTTGTAAAGAGAGATGRAGCCTCTGATGCCACAGCAGTTAAATGGAAGACTCATGAGCAGAACATTCCAAATCCATACTCAGCACCTGTGGGAGACCAGGTTTCACAGACCTGAACTAAACCMAACATTGGAGGGAGAGGTTCTGCCTGGGCACTTTTCAAATGCAAATCACTTAGCTTCCTTTCCCTGAGGGCAGTAAAAGATTGGAGCTGTCTGCAGCGCCTGCATCCTTCTCTGCWGTGTAAATCCAGTGCCTGACAAATCCAAATGAGCTCTCCTGGAATTATTTCTTATTGCAGAGCAATTTTTGCACCAATCAAAAAGAGCAAAGAGCAATTCAATTTTGTGAGTGTAATCTGTGAGCAATAAAGCCCTGTTCCCACAATTATGGGCAATGAAAAGGAAGCACAGAGTCTTGTGAGAAGCCTGTCCCAACTAAGGTTCTAAATTCCATCTCCGTGGTGTGAGCCAAGTGAATAAACAAGCAGCTAATTCATCAGGATCCTGAATATTTGGGCAAGGTGTTAGAAGCTTTTGTTTCTCCAGTCCTTTGTCCAGCTTATTGCTTGCTCAGAACAAAAAGAAAAATGTTTAGCCTTGGCTGAAAAATGTTCATTTTCTTTGAATGTTGACAGGATAGAAAACTGGGAACAGATCATTGGCCTGCAGAGCAGCTGAGGCTCGAGATAAATGATATCTATTTCACAGTTTGTAAATCTTTTAGATGATGAAGAACAATAAAGTCTGTAAAAGCAGTGAAAAAAAATTACTTAATTAACCTTTTACCCTCATAGAGAGTGGCTAATGAATAAAGAGTTTTATAAAGGGAAATTTCCATTCAAGTCCAAATAGGTGAGAATGAGAGGCCAAAATTCAAATCTGATTAAGATGATTTCTCCAGAAGAGTTGTGGAAGAAAGAAGCTGTCCCAGAGACCATAACCAATCCTGGGAGCTGGGCTTTGCTGTGCCCTAGGGATGCAATTTACTGGGAAAGGGAAAGCACCTCAGCACATCAGTCCTGACTGGAGGGAGAACAGCACTGGAATTCAGCTCTGGCTGTGTACAGATGTTCCAGGGCAGAGCTGGCTGCAGTATTCCCAGGACTGAGCACGGCAGGGATCACAGCCCAGTGGGATACTGGTCATATGAGCTGTGATCAGTACCAAACACTCAGTGTGTGACACCTCACCCCTGTCACACACAGCTGGGTTTCAAGGTTTGGTCTCTGGTGGTAACAGCTATTATCAATTTGCATTAGTTTGCTAATTGCTAAATATTTACTAAAAGGCATGGGAATCACGATGAAGAAATCASAGCAATGATCCTCCCACGCAGTAACGTGTCTCTGATGGCTCATTGACTCCAGCTCCTGCCATAATGGCATTTTCTGGAAACCTGCTGAGCTCTGGCTCCCGAAGTGATCCATGACAAAGTATCCCAAGGTTGTTCCATTGCTTTGCAGAGAAGCATTTGAACAGAATCTGTGTTCCTGCCATGGTGTTTCACTGGCCAATCCATCATTAGCTCTTAGTCCTCAGAAATGCCAGTGCCATCTGGATGCAGAGCCCTGCATGACGAGGCCGTATGTTCCTTTCGTGTGAGACATCCAAGTCCAAACCCAAATGAGTCTCAGCTGTCCCAGGTCCCAGCTCTGCTCCTTCTGTGGCTTACTCTGGAATGTGCCTGTGAGAACGCCTTGGCAATCTGTGCTAAACATGCTGCTTTTCATCTCACAAACAGCTCAGCTTTCAGAATTCAATTAAGGAACTGAAAAATCAGTGTATGGTGGGAGCTGTTCTGATATATCACCACAGTACTTGGATTTCTTTGCAGTGGCAGCCAACCTTCCAGACCCCTAAGGATTTCCTCCCTAAGCTAGGGGCTCGTGTCATTCCAGAGCCTGCAGACTGAAAGAAAAACCTGGAAATACCTCAGCCCTTGACATTCTCAGGACACAAAATGTGTAGATCTAGGGCTCGATTAGGATCTGGGTTCTGGCTCCAGTGTAACTCCATGAGGATTATTCTGGATTTGATTATATTTATTTTGAGAACAGAATTCCTGTATTTGAAGACTTTTATCTTAAATCAGAAGTGAAGTTCTGGCACACAGCTGTCAATCCTGACCTTCTCCATCCTCACTTGACTCTGTTCCCACCTTCTTGGACTTTACTGGACATTTTCCTTTATAAAATTCCSTAGTTATGATTTACTGTGAAGTAAGTGGCTAATGAGTTAAATTGCTACGTGGGGGGAAGGCAGGCTGCACACACTCACTGCTGACTCAACTCCAAGATATAATTTTCATCAACTGATGATAATGATTTTACTCTTTTTTTTCTGAATTAAAAATAGAAATCTATTAATAAACAGAACCACAATGGGTAATAAATTGGCAGATGGTTTTATACTTGACTTTGGGGGAAAATTACCATGAAAATAGCAGATGACAGTGGCATTTCAGAGACTTAAATGGAAGGCAGGACTCAGGGAATCAGATACAAGAGCTGCAAAGAGCTCCCAAGAAAGGCAAAGCATCCTTTGCTGGGATCAGGCAGTGCACGGGCAGCTCCAGACTGATCACAAATGTCACATTGTTGTTCACAGATCAAAATGACCCACTGAAACCCCTCAAGTGAAGACAGTGGATTTTTTCTGCTGGACTAGGGGAAATGATGGAAGAATTTGGCTCCTAAGGCATTTAAACCTTGGTGGTTTTTTTGTTTTATTCCTATTCTAAAAGAGCCAAGCTGTATTCTTCCTCTTGGAAGAAAAATTTCTCCATCARGAGTAAGGAAAATAAAAGAAAAAATGGTTAGAAGGTGAATGTTACCTTTTTCCTGAGCCATTTCCTGCAGGCAGAAGTAAATGACTCTGGCACCTAGGCTGAAGCCAATCAGTGTGACAGGTCTCTGGCCCTGAGAAAGAAGGACAGGAAAAAAATGCCACCAAATGGTGTTTTCTCTGGAAAGAGATCAGGCTGGGGACCCCTGAGAGCCTGAGACACAGAGCACCTGCTTGTGAAATAGTGGAGCAATTTGGTCGGTTTGAAAGGGATCAGGTCTCCTCAAAGTTATGCCCAGTTCAATATGGAGAATGCTACATATTTGCATTTTGTATGTTTTGATCTTTAGAAAATCAACTGAAAACAATCTAGTGATCAGAAGTTACAACAAAGGGGACGTTTCAAACAGAACCAAAACAGATGCTGCCCTTGGTTTGAAATTTCCAAATGAAAACCTTATTCAAGGAACAAAATTTTCCTAGAAATGTTTCAGTATACAGAAGAAGAAGCTGTAATACAAAAATACTRACCACTTTCAGATTTCAAGCTGAGTGACAGCAGCAGCATGCAATGGTTATAAAAGATGATGTGGCTTTTAAGCTTTAAGCTTTTATTTTGAACAGCCTAATAAGATTTTCTGTAAGATTAAAGGGAGCCTAATCCCAACATCAATGAAAAATGGTCTTTGTAATATCCAGGGAGCAGGTGTGCAATGGACACCCCAGACATCTCATTAACTAGTTTTAGACTCTCCAGCATACTGGAATGTGTGTTTTCACAACAGCAAATGCTGAACAGGCAAGAACAAATGCCCCRTAGCAAAATAAAGGGCTTGTATGAAATAAAGTTTATTGAATTTTCTAGGATTGGGTTTTTATGAGAAATCAAGTTTGTTCCTCCTCTGCTGTTTCACCTTGCTGGGACACACAGCTCTGGGGTCACAGCTCCCCTTRGGCTCCTCTATGATCAGCAGTGACTGGTGTGAGACAAACACATGGCCAGCAAACACCAGCTCTGGCCCAGGAAATGATGGCAGGCTTTTGGGGGGCAGAAATGTCTTTTTCTGAGCCTTTTCAGATAAACTGTTACTTCTGTCATGTACCAGCCCGTTCCCCTTCACTGCAGGCAAAGCCACAGAGCCACTGGGCATTGGCTGATTGGCTGTCACCCACTTTTCTCTCAGGTAGTTTTGCAGGTGCCTCTTAATGATACATAAACATTTTAACACTTTGTATTCTCCTTTTCTTTTCACCCATCCTCACCTCCTGCTCTCTGACTCCCATTAATGAGTGGGCCTGGCTGTGTTGTGACATGGTTAAGCCACGGGCCATTTATGACCTGGATCTCTTCTTCCTCATTGAAAAAAGCTTTAGCTTGAATGGAACAAATCTCAGCAGGACTTCTCTGRTCCACTTGGGACCTCCTCCTTTTCYCCAGTAAGCCAGATATCTGCTGGTCACCTTCATGCAGCACTCTCTGTGTTTTTGTTGTATTAATTTTTGTCCCCTTAGAAAGATGCCATTTAACCAACACGACTACAAAACTTCACCTCCCTGGGCCAGTCCCTTCCAGCTGTTACTCCTGGATAACTGTGGCCAGTTACCTGCTGTCTGCTGAGCAGGATGTGTGCAAGGTGCTTGCCCACTTCAGCAGAGCGATGCAGACACACTCCCCAGGGGTTGTCAATGACACTGGCAACAGTCAGGAGTGATGCTGGCCAAGTCAAGGCTGTCACAATCCCTGCAACACACAGAGGTTCCTTAGAAAACATCAAAAGCAAGAGAGTTCACTGAAATTAAAGGCTACGCCTAGGAGCTTATGTCATTTCCAGCTCTTCTTTCCTAATAGCTGTGCTGAGAAATGCTTTGCTGGACTAAAGATAAGAAAGAATCTGATGTTCTGGCACAGGGGAAATACGTTCAACCCACGTGTTGGGCCATTTCTGTAGAGCAGTAAATGTGTAATATGAGAGGGAAATAACAGTACCAGGTGAAGGAAGGTGTTTCCAGCTGTAACTKTAACAGAATGATGCAATGTCATGGTGGCTCAGCAGTCCAGGAGAGCACAGTTAAATTACAGGTGTGGTAGAGGAGGTTCTCAGGTCACTTCTCGGCAATGCCAGCACTGCCTCCTCCAAAACATTCCTTCTTTAGGAAAGCTCCCTTAATATTGAAACTGCACAAGAGCCACTCAAGCAGATCTGACAGGATTTAGTTTCTCACCTGACAAGACAGTGAATTTTAGGGCTTCTTGAGCCATCATGTTCACAAGACCATTCAGCAGGGAATCCAAGGCGTTGCCAAGCTCCATCAAGTACTTGGATTCCCAGGCCAGGCAGTACTGCTCACTCGAGTGCAACATGCTGCTCCACGGGGCTGTGAAGCTCCCTGGGAAAGGTTGCAAAGATGGAATTCATGTTGGGAGAGAACACAATGGCTAATTCCTGGCAAGAGGAGCCCAACAGAGGATCAGAACAGAACCTGCAGGACACTTGAATATTCTAGCAATGATATTAATGACAGATCAACACTGAAGGGCAGAGCAGAACTGTCATCTTAATTAATTAAAAGYCTTCCCACACTGTTTCTTCTCCAAACAATGCAGGTCAGGTTGAGGCAGCTGCTTATCAAAGTGACACAAGACCCCCACCACAGTCTGTCTTATTTGGGGACACGTTGATTTGCAACTACTTGCAGCTCCAAAACCACAAGGTGGCAAATTCCATAAAACTCCTGTCCTCAGTCCCTCTGTTTGAAGGAGTGTGTACACAGACAGACACTGCTGTAAGGAGGAAAATGGATGACAACCCTAGTTTTGTTCTTTAAAACATTCTAGCAGATTGCTAGTTATGGAAGAAGAATGTGTGTCATCTGTAACTCCCTTTTATGGGCAAACAGACACAAAATGTTCCTGGAGGGACACACTTGCCTCTCTAACTGTGCCTGGGAGCCCTCCAGCTCTGAGGATTTGGACCTCTGGCAAGTGAAGAGAGAAGCCAAAGCACAGCACTGCAAAACGAGAAGAACCTCCCTGTGACAGCAAGCTGCAGCCTGGCMAGTGACAGGGCGAGGCATCCTTCTGCATTAATGATATCCAGAGTTAATTACGGTGCTTCTCAATAAACTGGCAGCTGTTCAGTCAGCTGAAGCTGAGCATATTAGCAGATAGGTGACATATTTTATATGACAAGCTACACTGGAAAACAAAGCACTACAGACCTTTCAAGGTCTCCCCTGTAAGTCACCTCCAGAGTGCTGTRCTTAACAGGATTTACTTGACAGAACTTTCTTGCCAATAAACCTCATTAGCTGGCAGATATGGAGGGAGCAAAACCACACTATTTTCTGTTAATTCCTGGTGGATAAACATAAGGTCTCAGAGAGACTTTTTTCTAGTGCTGGCAATCATCTTCCAGACACATCTTTTCTGGCAAAACCATGCAACAGTTCCTATCAGAAACAATCCTGCTATGGCTGCTCCCAGTCCTGCTACCACCAACATAATGCCCTCTTTTTTTTCYTCTGTTTGCCTGGGATTGCAGATTGAGTTGCAAAGTCTTACAGTGAAAACTGATGTGGTTCAGTTACCATGCCATGGAAATGTGGGGCAGACATGGTGCTTTGTGAGCACACACACAGTCTGGAGTAGGACACAGCCACAGCTCTTGGAGCTCCTCTCAGCTTCTTATCATGCTCTTACCATATTTGCCAGTGCACAGCCATCCAGTGATTGCTATGGTGATGTGGAGCTGCTTCCCTTCTGTAAGTGGGAGGAATTCAAACTCTTCTATGGCTCCCACACGTTTCTTCATTTTGTATCCTACACAGAGCCAGGAAGAAACACACGGCTCAGAGATGGCACAGAAAGGACACCCTCTGCTAACAGGAGGAGTTCATTAAGAAATTAATTGGGTAATCTGGAGAGGGTGTTTTTCCTTTCCAAAACCCTCAGTTAGCCCATGCATTACTGATAGCTTAGTAAGGAGTCAACATGACCTTTCTGAGCTTGTGTGATCTGAGGGAATCCAGCACAAGGGTTTTTTTGCTGTAACAGCTGCTTTTCTCCATGGCAGCATCTTTCTAACCCAAAGCAGGAAGTTTTCATTTCCTTCATTAACCACACACCAAATATTCCTTCCCTATTTGGTCACCAGGGGCTACAGAGTACCTAAATCAGCACTGAGACAAAAATCTCACGGATTACACCTCAAATCGCTTCCCTCACTCTGCAGAGAGCACAGTGGGGTCATTAACTGTGCTTGCAGACATGATCCTGTGCCCCAGGGGCTGAGAATGGTGTGGTCATTCTCTTACCAGTAAGACCAGCTCCTGCTGCTCCAAAAAGGGATGCCATGACAGCAATCCCAGCAGTGGATCCCAAAGCAGCTGCTCCAGCACTCCCGATGATCGTGGCAGCTCCTGCAGCAACCAGAGGGGCAGCSAGGCCTCCTGTCAGACCTGAGGACACAGCAAGAGATATCACCAAACTGTTACCCCTTAAAAACCCCAGGCAGGCTTCCTCTSTGCTGGGAGAGTGCTGCTACTGCTGCTGGGAAGAGCTTTTTGCATGTCCAATAAAGAGGCTTTCTGAGACCCTCCCCAGGCCCTGAATCTCTGCCCAATTTTTTTGACTTCAGATAAATGAAGAATAATTTCAAAGTCAAAGGAAGACTATGTGGTGATTTGGGGTGAGCTGTGCTCTGTTTGCTCAGGAAACATTGATCTAATCTCACACTCTTGATTTCAGAGTTGAAGATCTGATCCTCTTATAACATGACAGCAAAAAAGGAGAAAACATTTTTAAGGGGTGACAACCTCWGTTTAATACTTGCCCCAGCTAGTGAAGCTACACTGGAATAACTTTTCCAGCTAACCCTTTCATGTTTATTTTTGTGGGGCTGAAAATACTTTTCTTGGAGTCAGACCCCTCTCTGTCCCTGGTGCTGTGTCCCCAGAATGCCAAGGGCAGCCTCACCAATCACTGTTCCACCTCCAACCGTTGCCAGACCGATCAGCAGGTATCTTTTGAGCTTTTTCCTTTTTTCCTTCTTTTTTCTTGAGACTTCTGCAGTTCTGTGGGGGGATTAAAAGTACAAAAACTAAGGGAAAAGCCCAATGGATAACAAGGCTGCATCAGAATCTGCTTTTATTCTCCTCAGTGTAACTTCCCTCCCAGGAACAGTAAAAAGGAACGTGCAGGTGTGGACTGTGACAGCACACTGAGATTTATGAGCATGGATTTAGAGATTTAAATTGAATGGATTAAATGGACCACAGATTTAAATTGAAACAATTTAATTGCTGACAAAAACCAACAGATATTACTTACTGAGAAAACCCTTCCTAATAGGGCTGAAGCTTGTAAAAAAAAAGAAAGAAACAAAAAGTCAAAAGCATTTCATTAACTATATGCTGCCTAAGTGTCCTAAAAAACCACAAGAAAGTTAAGAAGAAACAGGGAAAAGTGTTTGAAATAAAAGGGAATAGGGGTAATTTGTACTAACAAACAGAGATGCAATTAAACTGTTTTCCAAAAGCAGTGTTTACTACAAGCTGCTTTCTAATTGCACGTCACAATATAATAATATAATAGGAATTAAACACAGTCATCAGTGTGCATTTAAGCTGTATTTAACTAGCTTATCAGAAAGAGGTAAATAAACCAAAAAGGAACAAATACCAGTTATTAGCCACTACTTTTGACTTCTCTCCAGTGTCTTTGTTTTCTCTCTTACAAGAAGTGCTTCCATTTCAGAGGAAAGTGGGAGAAACAGAGGATACTGGAATAAGTTGTTTCAAGAGGAAGGTTCCTTCTGGCCTGTTTACACAGCAGTTAATCCAGGCCTTGAAATGTGACATTTATCTTGCTTCCAAACTTGGATATTTTCCCTGTTAATCCTAGCCTAATTTTGGATTTTCATTATCCATATAATTGCTTAATCTTTCCTGGAACCCCCTAAGCACACTGTAATTTTGATTAAGACAATTTTACACGAGTCCCAAACAATATGCAGCTTTGTGAGGCGCAGCAGGAGGGGAATGGAGCTCAGTGGGTAAAATCCCTGAGTCACTGCACTCACTGGCAGAACTCCTATGGATCTGCACGTCATGGAGACTTTGTCTCCACAGAGCCCCTCCAAAAAACCATTCCTCATTACCTTGTGCAGCTGCAAACGTGGTGTCTGCAGAGAGAATCACAGAATTCCCAGGTTGGAAGAGATCTTCAAGATCATCRAGTCCAACCCATTCCCTGACACCTCAACTAAACCCTGGCACCGACTGCCACATCCAGTCTTTTTTTAAACACATCCAGGGATGGTGACTCTACCACCTCCCCAGGCAGACCACTCCAATATTTTATCACTCTTTGTGTGAAAAAGTTGCTCCTAATATCCAACCTCTATTTCCCTGACACAGCTTTGAGACTGTATCCTCTGGTTCTGTCAGGGCTGCCCGGAGAAAGAGACCAACCCCACCTGACTACAAYTACTCTTCAGGAAGTTGTAGAGAGTGGTAAGGTCACCCCTGAGTCTCCGTTTCTCCAGGCTGAGCACCCCCAGCTCCCTCAGTTGTTCCTCACAGGGTTTGTGTTCCCAGCCCCTCACCAGCCTCGTTGCCTCCTCTGGACACACTCGAGTGTCTCAATGTCCTTCTCAAACTGAGGGCCCAGAGCTGGACACAGTGCTCAAGGTGTGGCCTCACCAGTGCTGAGCACAGGGGCAGAACGACCTCCCTGCTCCTGCTGGCCACACCATTCCTGATTCAGGCCAGGAGCCATTGGCCTTCCTGGCCACCAGGGCACTCTGCTGGCTCATGTTCAGTCTGTTGTCAACCAGCACCCCCAGGTCCCTTTCTGCCTGGGCACTGTGCAGCCAGGCTGTCCCCAGCCCAGAGCACTGCAGGGAGTYAYTGTGGCCAAAATGCAGGACTCAGCACCTGGATTTATTAAACTTCATCCTGTTAGACTCAGCCCAACTGTTCCAGGTTTCCCTGCAGAGCCCTCCTACCTTCCAACAGATCGACACATGCTCCCAGCTTAGTGTCATCTRCAAAWTTACTAATGAAAGACTCAATCCCCTCATCCATGTCATCAATAAAAATATTGAACAGAGCTGGCCCCAGCACAGAGCCCTGAGGGACACCCCTGGTGACTGGCCCCAGCTGGATGCAGCACCACTCACCACCACTCTCTGGCCTGGCCATGCAGCCAGCTCTGAACCCAGCACAGAGTGCTCCTGTCCCAGCCCTGGGCTGCAGCTTTTCCAGGAGTGTACTGTGGGAGACAGTGTCAAAGACCTTGCTGGAGTCCAAAYAGACACATCCACAGCCTTTCCAGACAACATCCACAGCCTTTACTGCATCCACCAGGAGGGTCACATGGTCATAAAAGGAAACCAGTCTGGTCAAACSCGACCTACCCCTCCTAAACCCCTGCTGGCTAGGTCTGATACCCTGGCCATCCTGTAGATGCTACATGGTGACACTCAGTATAAATTGCTCCATTATCTCACCAGGTACTGAGAGCAACACCTCTTCAATTTCTGCACAGCCACAGCTATTCTACAGTCCCATAGACAAAGCAGGATTTGGCTAACAGAGAATTATGAAATCACTGAGGTTGGAAAAGATCTCCAGRACCATCAAGTTCAGCTGTGCCCAATGCCCACCCTGTCACCCAGCCCAGAGCACTGAGTGCTATGTCCAGTTGTTCCTTGGACACCTACAGGGATGGGGGCTCCACCACYTCCATGGGAAGCCCCTTCCAATGCCTGACAGCSCCTTCCATGACGAAATTCCTCCTGATTTAACCTGAACCTCCCCTGGCGCAGYCTGAGGCCATTTCCTCTCATCCTTTCCAAATGCTCTACTTTGTGCCTTAGACACCAGTCTGAATACTTGGCTTTGGATAAAATTGTTCCTGGAGTTCTTTATACAAGTCCTGCAGCCAGGCTGTTCATACCTAAGCTGGCAATACCCAGCATTCTATTCTATATGAGGTTCATCAGCTTTTACAGTCACTGCAGTGTGTCTCAGGCTCACAATAATGACAACAKAGCTGGAACATGTCTAACTTGGAGTCAGTTGGAATAATGAGCAGTTTGAGTTATGTGCGGAGAAAGAGAGTGGCAGCTAAATCCTGCCTGCTGATGCAGTAAATAAAAGGAGAAGTTCTGCCTGTCACTGCTTCCCTTCTGGAGCTGCCAGCAGCTGTTTCCTAATGGCTCCTCCATTACCATTATCACTGCTTTTATGCACTGTGGTAATTAACTGCTGCTTCTGGTATTTCTCTACCCTCACTGAGCTCAGATGTGCAGCTTCTACCCTGAATCACAAATTATATTCAGAGAGATTRTTATGGGGAATTTCAGGTGATTTTCCAATAAGGAAAGGTGCAGGAGCACACATCAGCAAGTCAATGTTGTGATGTTTTCCAGTTACTTACAGAACTGTACAAAAGAAAGGTTCTCACCTGCAGGTCAGAGCACATTTTGTTTAACTAACACAGTTTAAGTATTTGAGCATTATTCTTTAGAGTATTGTACATTTAATGTCATAGGTTCTGGGCCTCAATCCAACATATCCACAGAAGCAAAGGCAGGAGCAAACCTCCTGTTAACAAATATCAGTAAAAACACCTGTGCAGGAGCTGCCAAACCCCTGGTTGGTTATTTCTGTTCCAAAACCTCTTGCTGGTCAAAGCTGGAAGCATCCCAAGCACATAATGGTATTCCTAGCCCCAAAATCCGTGAGATCAAGGTGGTGACAGGTTTATATTTTGCTTCCTTTCCCCACTGACTCCTGACTTCAAACCAAAGAAAGGGTCGTCAGTTCCCCACAAATCTCAGCCTTGTTTAAGCACAGGAACAACACTGTGTTCACACTGTGGACTTGGGCCCCTCTCATCATAAGGATTTTTCTTTTCTTTTTATCCAATAGACATTTACTCCCATGGCTGCAATTTGGGCAAAGGACAAGCCAGGAATCCCACAGCAGACACACAGGAAGCCCACTGGGCTGGCAGCAGGGTTTGAAATCCACACTGTTCTTTCACTGTTATCAGACACAGCTTAAAGGCCCAGCACTGGGTCTGCTTTCACAAACTACAGCAAAACAGTCCTCATTAATACCAACCCTTGCTCCTGCACCAAATGTTTAGAAGTCCACGATCTTTGAGATTATTCTGACTTTCCCTTTTTACAGTGGGCTATAAAGTTAAGCATTATTTAAACACAGCTGTTACTGGAAGATACCCATCACATGCTGGACCCTATGGTAAACATCTGACCGTGGCAAGGGTGTTGATTAAAGACTTTATTAGCATTCAGGGTAATCAGAGAACCCGTTTGCTGAGTTGACAGATGAAAATATTTCCCCTGAAAGTCCACTACAGACATGTTTACTGCCTTAAATATTGCTAAACCGTCACACAATTCCTGCCTGATGAGAGGAATATAAAGATACTACATTTCTTATAGATACCAAGAATTAATCCTATGTTAATAACATAGAATTATGAGCCAGGTCTTTACATATCTGAAGATTCAGCCTGTTGCTCTCAGAAATTTCCCTTCTATAGGAGTTAGCCAGCTGTCGCTTAAAGACAGATCCAAAGACAGTGAACAGCTGAGGATCTAACCCTGATTATCTGTAGGAACTTCATTCTGCAAGAGGCAGTTCTATCTGAAGGATATTGGGCCAAGAGACAACAAGATCTGTGTGATGTATTTATGCAAAATCTACATTCTCTGAGAAGCAACTGGAAAGAGGAAAGGAGGCAGCCCAGAGCAGGACAGCCTTTACCAGTGTGCAAGGCCAGGTCTCAGCTCTGATTTTAAGAATGCTGAGCTTTTCTTCTTGTCAATGTTGTGAGGGCTCTGCAACCCTAATCAAGCCATAAATGATTACAGTAAAAGCCATGTGGGGAATAATCAGAGACTGGACTTAGGCACAAGTAATTACCGCTAAGTTTTGGAGCACTGGCAGTGTTTTTTGATCCCAYATCAACCCAAATGTTCTTACTCTGACTCTTCCTCTTTTTGTTCCTTCAGGCTCTCAAGCAGAGATTCCTCCAGGACTTCCAGATCTTCCAAGGGAATTCTCAGCAGCCAGCTGACACGGCAGATCAACACCCTGGCTCGAGCATCATAGGATCCTTGAAGGGAGAAAAGCCCAGGAAATCAGTCTGATCAGTCTGATGACACAGTTTAGTTAAGGAGCAGAGTACTCAAGGAATGTGTCACAGAGCAGCTCCTTCCCCCAGGCCCTCCTTTTCTTCCAGGAACATGAGAAGAGACTGATAAATGGAAAATCCTTCTTCCCTGCAAACAGAGCCACCACACCAGGTAATGCCTCTGTGGCAGGAAAAGGATCTCAGATCCTTTGGTCTCCATCCTCTGTGGTAGAGGCCTGCTGGCAACTTTGCAACAGAGAAATGCTGCAGCAGGACCACTGCTAACTGGAAGTATCAAACATGCCTGTGTGGGTAACTGGGCACAGCCCACCTCAACTGCACCACTGCAGGAAAGTGGCATTTTGTACAAATGCACCCCCATGCAAAAGCTTTATCTTCTCCTCGTGCAGCAAGAGGCACTCAGGACTGTAAAGCTACACACTAGCTCCCCCAGCAGCACCACGGACAAATGTTTGCTTTTACACTCCCTGCTGGAGATGCAGGAGTGCTCTCAGACAACAGAACTCAATACTCCTGGTTTTATAAGCAGGGGTTCTTCAAGGAAAGATATCTTAGAAGAAAAAACATCTTAAACATAACAGATTTTAAATTATTTGTGCCAACTCTTGCTGTTTTAATGTGTTTCTCTCAGCAGCATCTACTACTTCCTGATGTTTGGCTTTTTTAAAAGGTTCTWGGTGCACTCTGGGATGAAAAACACAATTGTTTTTCTCAGGGTGGGTGAAGATACCAGCAAGACCCAATTACAAAGAATGTTTGTGATACCCGCTGCACGTAGATCAAATAGGGCATTGGGCAATCTATAAGAATTGTTTATTTATTACCATCATTACCAAGATACCAAACCAATTCCATAGCTTTAAATGACACCCTTGATCAGGTTTGTGCGTAGTTGAGAAATGAGGACAGGATTTATCTTCACTCCTTCCCGAAATGTGGCACGTCCTGCAAGTCCAGGCAGGTGGAACGAGCCCCCCTCGTTTTTCTGTCTGCTGACACTGCTGGGCTCCTTCCTCACCAGCCTGGTGGGAAGGCACTGAGGCTTGGAAAGCGATTGCTCCTAAATTCCAGCTTCACGAAATAAGCAGTTTTGCAATAACTGTCTTGTCAATTTTCCATTAAAAATAAAGCAAGAACAAAACTTGTTTTGTTCTGCAGTGCAACAGGCTATCAGCAACCAGTGAGTTCTTTCCTGTGAGGACATGTTAAAACACAGAGATTTAAAAAATGCAAGTAGTGATAGAATCCAGGCTTCTTTTAGAAATGAACATTCTGTTCAGCAGACAGTCTTCATTTCATTAATTTTATCAGACTAATCCATGTAATGGATTGCAAGCCAGAGAATTGTTTTATGTGTAATATAATATATGAGAAAAATCACATTTATTTATAATGGGCTTCACAGGACACTCTGGAATTTATACCCTGATATTTTTTTTTTCTTTTAGGCAACCAGCAGAAAATATTTTAGGCTGGGATTTTCGTAACAGCTTTACTGCCTTCCTAAAGGAAGAGATCACCTGACTGCCTGGAAATATTGGAGAAAAACCACCCCACTCCACCACCATTCACATCTGCTTGGCAATGTATGGTGTGTGAAGGTAAGAAGGTGAAGAGCTGTTCATTTTTCAGTGGGTATTATTAACCATTCCTAAAAGAAGAGCTGCTTTTCCTGAAGGGGATGCAGGGAAGGAGTGTGCAGCTTTTGCCAGAGAGGAAGCTCAGATGAAATAGGGTAGTACCTTTTTGAGCACTTCAAAGTATCARATGTAAACTCAACTATATTATTTTTTCAAAGAAAAAGTAAACTTACCATCTTGAAGAGAGAACGATAAAAGGTCCTAAAGAGAAAAAAAAAAAGAATATTCAATTTAAAATTGATGATGTTGGTCTGGAGGGATCAAAATGGAGGCATAAAACCCACCACACTGACTGAATTACTGCAGCAGCTCATAAGAGGGAAGCAGAAAGTTACAATTCAGTGAGGCAGCACAGAGCAAAAGCAGTCCAAAATTCTCTGAAGGCCAGTACAAAGGGCTGGACAGAAGCAGATGATGCTTGGTATACGCTAAGGCATCCCACATTATTTGTTATGTTGTTATGACCCTGATCTTACACCAGACTTTAATGTCTGGAGGAGCAGGGCTCTAATCCTCCCACTCTAATGCCTTCTGCTCCCTACAGTCACATATGCAACATCACTAACAGGTCTGAATGTTCCTCTAATGGCCCCTATTTTCTTTGGCATTCTGGGAATTCACAGCCTTAGGCAGTAAGGCTGAACTGGCATGAAGTTCTTTTGGATTAAGTGAGTTAAAAAACCCAGAATTTATGGACATCTKTCAAGATTGAGGGACTTGACTCCTGTGTTGGCTCTTTACCATAAAAAAAAWGGAAAAACAAATCAATTCAATAGATGGTTTCTAGGGATAAGTCCATGAAAAAGAGGCCAGTGTTTTTACAACTGTGTTCTCCTCTTTTATTGCCACTGGACAAATTCTAAGCTCTTTATGTGACTACATTAAGCACCAGCTCAGCTGAGCTGCTTCCCTCTCCTACACACAAATACAGCACAGCTGAATTTTACACAGAATCCTTTCAGCCCTCTGGGAACACAAAAAATGCAGCCAAAGATGTAGGAGACTGCCAAAGAGTTTATGATTATTAGTCCTGTAAGCTCCCAAGCACAGTTTGTATAGTAGAAACGTCTCTAACCTGRGAGTCCTACACATGAGGAGTGCAGAATGCAGAACAAACCATCCTGAACCAGCCAGAAGAGGGACAAACTGCAGGCTGCTCCCCAGGCAGCCCTCCCAGGTATAGAGGGAGAAATGTAATTGGCTTCCCAAAGCCTGAGTATGGGGAGTGCCCAGGGATCAGCTATGCGGRCACCATCACCTCCTCTYGGGGTGCATTTCTGGGGGAAGGGTTGCCACAGAGGTGTCAAAGCCCAGTAGAAGGTGCAGGGCTGGGAGCCTTGAGCAAAAAGCTGACCAAGCAAAGGGCCTCGAGTCTGGAATAAGGTGAAGCTTGTGTCCTTGTTGCCACAATTTTCCACAGACTGCCATAAGCAGCCTCTGGAAGAGGTGATGGTTTGTGGGCAATAAACTCTCCCTGAGTTAGGCTCAGGGAGCTGGGGCTGTGACTGAGGTCCCATCCTGTCTGCCCAGTATCATCTGTGGCACCTCATATYAAACCACTCCAAATAAATCCAGCCTAAGCATGTACACATGTGCCTTTCAAAAGGTCAGGGAGGCACGTAAGTAAATAGGTGATAAACTGCAGCAACTGTTTTTATGGCATCTGTGCCAGATAGCAAACTAAAATTTAGGCTGCAGTTTAGGCTATGCACATACTGCACATGCAGGCAGCTGGAATCCTACCAGCAGTGATTAGATTAGTTCACAACTGGTTTGTTTTCCTCCCTAAGCAGYAGTTGTTATATTGCAGCCTTATTGTGAAGTCAGTGTTTTGAATCTCCATGAAAACTCCATGACAAGACAACCACCCATATGACTGAGAAGCCTTACAAAAGGAGGGAGTCTTTATTCAGTCTTTGCCAGCTTTTTCTGAGTAGATGCAAGTTCAAAACCCACTTCTTTAACAACAGAGAGCTCCAAATCCACATAACAGTGAATGTGGGTAGGAAACCACTGGAATATGGGTATTCCAAGTATGCTGAGAGAAAAAACATATTCATAATAAGATTTTTCAACATGTAATTACCCATCACAGCTTCTACACCTCTTTTATTACATTGCCTTCCCATACGACACCCATAGCCTGCTATGACTACTATCTTTAAAGGATTCAGTTACCACCATCTGCCTGTGTGTTAGTCATCTGCAATGACACAAAAGACACAAAGATAACAATCCATAATCCTCAGATGTTCACTGATTCAATGGTGAGCTCACATCTAATCTCCTGACTTCATGGATCATCTCTTCAGCTCCTTTGACATGAAGAGCCTTCAAAAAATGCAGCATTAGTGGCAGCAAGGCAATTAAAGCAGATACTTAATAAACAGTAAATATTGCATCAGTAGCTGCTGAATACAAAGGAGCACTAGAACCATAAAGCAAAAGATCAATAATTCATAAAGCTTTGTCCTGCAGCTTGTTTATTTCCAGGTAAGAAGGAGAAAGCTGATCTCAGCTTATTGCTGATGTTTGCCACACACCAGGGTTTTTTTCCAGACACACCTCTGCTGCCTTGCTCTACTGAAGTCTTTCATTCTGCCTCTCCTCTGACAAAATCAATCAWCTTGCCCACATGCAGATGACTGTGTAAGGGATTGCTGCTGTGGCATTAAACTGATAATTATTCCTCATCTTTGCTTTAAACTGATCAAAGTTGTCTATGGYTTCTGTATTCCACCAAAATCCAGGGGATATCCCCAGTTTCCTGTCAGGGCAAACTCCCATATGCTCCCGCTGATCCAGAGCCACTTCTGTACAAGCACATGGAGCCCTCATGCAGCATAAGCTCGGAGCAAGCACAAGCTAAATTCCATCCTTAATAAACTCAGCAGCAATGCAGGAAAACCTGCTCAATGCAGAGAATCCATCCTGAGGCAGGGAGAATGAGGGAACAATGCAGGAAGCCATCAAGGCAGAAAGAATGAGTGTGGATGTATTGAATTTGAGGAAACAGCGTCCAAAGAGGCACTTTTATTTTAGAAGATCTGCTCTAAATTATTAAGATCTCTGTTGCTGTCCTTGTACTATTGTAGGACTTTGGTCACTGGAACATTTGGACCAGGAGCAGATCCTCTGAGGCATTTCATGGACTGACAGGAGAGAGAAAAAGGTGGATGAGGAAATGGGAGCCAGTCAAGGTGACCAGAGAAGTTAAGTGCTCTCTTATCTCCCCTAACACAGCCGAGTTCTCACATCTGCTGTTCTGCCAGGCCATTGCTCAAGGTGAGTGTGTGATAGCCCTTAATCAGCCAATATCAGAGCACAGGGTGCCCTTGGGGTGTCTGGCTCAGGGTAACAGTGCCCACGTTCTGTGTGGCACCAGCAGCAGCCTAACACTCTCTTCACCCTGCATGGCATAACATGAGATTGGATAAGGAGAGATCTTCCCCAGCAAAAGCAAACRCTGCCAAAATGCTTCACCTCTTTTACCTTTCCACCAGCTTTTACAGCAGAACATTATGGAGCAGTCCCAGTTTCACTTCCTCAGTGAAAGAAAATAAAGTCACAATAATTTCCTTCTGGTCAAAATGTACTCTGGGAAAAAAGACTTTGGAAATTGTGCTTCTTGGAGCATGTGTGTGGAGGTGGTTTGTGATACATACATAGTGAAGGGGCTTTCAAACAAGTGAGAATCGCGTCTGCTGTGTTCAGGGTGTCACTAAAATCTGTACAACACGTGTCTGAATGGAGACCTCTGCAGTAACACAATCAAAGTAAAAACTTTGTCACTTCTCTGTTCTGTAAAGTGAAACCATCAAAGATACAACTCAGCAGACAGTGACCATGCTTCATGTTCATAATTTCCATGAAGTCTTTATGGATAGACTGCCAGTACCCCCACAGCTGCTTATAAATAAATGCCTATCAGAAATATTGGTTTTATTTCCCTGACTGCACAAACATCACTTCAGCTGCAAACAGACAGATATGACAAACCTCTTTTGCAAAGCAAACAAGGGCGAGGGGAGGACATGGACTTACCTGGGTAATGAGAAGTGGATTTTCTTTCAAGATRGGATCCTTCAGCAAAATTTCAGTGAAAGTTTCTGTGCCCTCACCTCCTAAGCCATCAGCAAAGGCTGTCATGGCAGGTAAGACAGCATCAGGCAGGTCCAGCCACTTCACAAAGTCCTTGATGAATTCTGTCCTGAAGGAGCTGTAARGCAACAGAAGCAGTTAAGGCTTCACAATTGGGTATTTCAAGGCTTTACAACTGGCTATTTTTGGAAGTTTTGAGCAGTCCTTGGTTTCAAATATCGGTTCAAACAAAAATCAAAGCATCAGGAGTCAGATGAAGGTGAATTGCTAAACCAACTGGCTAAATAAACAAGGAAACAATCTGAGTGGGACTAGACCTTGCTTCAGAACATGCTTTGATGTCTGCAGTGTTAACAGATGTTTTGTGCTGAAGAGAGAAAAGATCTTCCATTCCCCCAACTTCAGAGGACCCCGCACTCTAACAGAGCGTGATAGCAGCTCTGGCTGAGCCACCACCCAAACTCCCCCTGGCCTGCCCAGGCCTGGCTCCACTTGTACCTTTGCTCGTTTTCAGGGAACAGCCAGGCGAGGGATATCCCGCAGAGCGCGGCGTACGCGAACCTCCCGGCCTCGGGCAGCTGCCGGCCCCGGAGCGCGCCCGGCTCCCTGTGCCCGCTGCCCGGCTCAGCCTCCTCCTGCTGCTTCGGAGCGCAGCCTTCCTGCTTCTCCTCCGCAGCCATCTTCACCTGCAAGTTCAAGGAGGAAAAAGCAGCAGAAAAAACCCAACAACAAACAGTTGGAAACCAGGAAGTGAGGAGACAAATTGCCTTTGTTTTCACTGCCACACTTGCTGCTGGAATTCAGTCAAGTCTGACCAGGTCCAGCCTGTCTGTTGCCCCCAACACACTGCTGTGACCAAAGAAGACACAGATGAACAATTCATCAAATTGTTCATCAATTCTCAAACGCTTTGCACAAAATTAGCTGACAATAAATATCTCAACCTGCAAAAGGACAAGTTCCCTTTGGGTTGCAAAAGGACTGGGCTCCATTCAGGCCTATCAGTCCCACATTTACTAAAAAAYAACATGAAAATTAAAGCTCTGCCCCTGGTGCAGGGACCAGTACAGCTGCCTGGGAAATAATTTTCCTCTCTCCTCCTCAGCCCAAATTGTTCCTGTTTGTTTTGCTGACAGCATTGGGAAAGTTGAGTCCAGCTGCAGCCTCTGAGAAGGACTTTGATGTGTCCCACGGTCATTGCTGTGCTTTGCTTGTAATATTCCTCCTCTATACAACCTGCCACTGCTCTTTCCCTAAAATTAAGATCCCTGCACCACATGGACCATGAGCTGGGCCAAGGCAGTATTTTTTAGAGTGTAGATGTGCACACACTTCGAAGTGATGGGCTTCCAGCTGCTTCCCTGATAGTGCCAGCAGCAAACTGAGACCTTAGGCAGAGGTGACAACAGCTAGCTCATGTCAAATTCAACCTGGGTAACAACCTGGCCCAGGGCTCACTTCCATCACCTGGAATTTCTACTGATTACCTTAAGATCCAATCAGTTTCTAAGGGGCCCAAATCACTCATTTCATTTTATAGTTCAAATTAAAATGTTTCCTTTCTTCCACATCCTGACTAAATAGGAATGAGGAGCCCATGACACTACAAGTGACTCCCAGGGGATGCAGACCATTTATGGACCATTTTAGAGCCCTAAAAGAAAAAACTTCAACAGGRGCTGCTCTTTTTAAAGAGAATTTATTATCTGCATACCATCTGTCATGGTGTCTGGAAAGGTGTCTGTCCTGCCTTCACACTCAGAAACCCTAAACATCCAAACTTCCAGACCAATTTTCCCAGGAATAAKCTAATACTAAAGTTTCAATAATTTTACAATTATTTGTCATGTCTGCTCACCTCTGGGCACATTATGGGAGACAGCACTGAAAATAAAACCCCCTTCCCTGACAGATTTATTGATTTCTTAACTTGGGCTCATACAAAAAGTGAAGCAGCTAAAAAAAACCCATGAGCAGTACAACTGTTTAACCTAATTTCCTAATAACATCACATATGGAGCAATAATGGAGCAACACCAGGGAAGCTCCTGGCATGCAACAAATAATTCAGAGTGCTGAGTAGCTAAAATACCCAGAGAAAGTTTCTGGAAGGCTTTGCTCTGAAGATGTTCAGATCAATATACTTCCCTCTACAGAGCTATCTTTTTCCTTATAAAGATGTAGGAAGAAATGGGCTTGGAATTTTCATACAGACAACGTGAAAAAGGGCAGTATGTGATTTACTAAAGAAAACTTGGGCCAAGAAGTTTTGCTACAAATCCAAGATGAGGGAATTGAGAGTTAGAAACATATTCCAAAAGTTATTTMTTCCAAAAGTTTTTAAGTCTCATGGCACTGGAATTCCGATCCCTGCCTCGAACAATGTAGTTCAGCAATCAACAGCATTGCCATGATCTGAACTGCCACTTGAAAGAGAATTTTTTATCACTTCCAGCTCTCATTTTTCAAACAAAGCCCTTTGTTTTCTTGAGAAATTGTGTATTTTATACAGCAAATAACACAATCCTGTTTGGAAAGCAGAAAGAKAATTCCTTTGGGGATCTAAAGCTTTACGATACACCTGTTTCCTGCAGCTGAAAGAGGAAATAGAGACAGGCTGGCATCGTGTTTGTACTAAACTGTGGCAAAGGCAACTAAGCCATCATCTCCACAACCTCTCAAAGTTAATGAGGCATCTCATTAACTTCAGAGGAGCGGTTGTAGGTAATTATTCAGACAGGCCTGGCCAAAGAGTTCCGTGTAAGGCACAGTGGGGACARCACAGCCCAGCTGTGGTTACACATCACACACAACGCTGTGAATGGAGAAACATTTGGGCAAAAGAGATTTTTTGGGGACCTGCACATGGCTCTGGAGGTGCTGGGAGCACCACAGCCTCTGCTTYTATCTGTAGATACGAGGTATAAACACGGAATGCCGTTAATTCAGTTCTGTCTCGATGCAAGAACACATAAATGCGTTCTGGATGGGCCATAGGGATCACAGCCCGAGGGGACAGGGACACGGAGAAGCCCAAAGTTTAAGCAGTTGGAAAAGTGAGCGTGTTTAATTCAGTTAATCCTAAGGCTGGCACAGCAGCGGCTTACAAGCGATGTCCTCACAGTGCAGYGAGCAAAGCTGCGCAGAGGGAACAGCACATTGAGAAGCGCGAAGGCAGCACCTCAGCTGGGGAAGCTGTGAGGGCAGACACCGCCATAGCTGCCCGTCTTCACGTTTACCACAAGTCCTTCGCGTCTGAAGTCTCTGCTGCTCCAACACAGGCACTTATTTACGGAAAGCGGCGCTTCTGGCTACGCTGAGGAGAGGGAAGCAGCGGCCAGAGCAAGGGAGCGGCCTGAGGGAACGGTCCCGCCCGCTCGCCCCTCAGCCCGCGGCGCTGCCCCCGCCCAGCCCCTCTCCCACCCGCCCGGCCCCGACCTGCCGCCGGCCCGGCCGAGCACCGAGCACCGGGAACCGGGAGCCGAGCACCGACTACCGCCGCCAGCGCCCGCCCCTTCCTGCCCGGCGCAGCCTGACCTGGCCTCCGGCGCTGCGCCATCGGCGTGGGGAGGGCGGGAGCTGCGCTGGGCTGAGGGCATGGAGGGCACTGAGGGGATCACGGAATATTCTGAACTGGAAGGGACCCGCAGTCATCATGAAGTCCAACTCCTGAAGTGAATGGCCCACAGAAGGGATCACACCCACCATCTCGGTGTTGTCAGTACTATGCTCCAACCAGCCGAGCTGACACCTGAGGGCATGGTGAGGGCTGAGGGCATGGCAAGGGATGAGGTGATGCTGCCCAGCCCCATTGCTCTTTATAATTCCCTCTCTCTCAGGCCACAGTGTATTACCCAGTCACTATCCGAAATCAGGAGCTAGCCAGGTAAGGTAAGCAGGGCATGGGACTTCAGAGCTGAAACTTTCTTAACAAAATGACCAGCATGAATTAAACTTGAGTGCAAGCAAATCCTTTACATTTTGGAATAGGAAAATAATCCCATTAACCTTTTCTCTATAAACTTAATTGCCGCTTCAAAGTCTTGCATGGTTATTGAGCCTAATTATCTTGTCAGATGGGAAYGTGTTCAAAAGATCACAGGTTCCAGAGCCTCGTGAGTGCCACCAGCGTGGGTGAGCTCTGAATCACCTGGGTGTTAGTGGCTCTCAGGCTGAATGAAAAACGTTTCAGTGGAACTGCTGAAGGAAAACTTGGAAGGTGCTGCGCTAGAGCTCTGTGGATCCATAAGGATTCTTTCAGAGGGCCAGTCTCGCCCTGGAAGTCACACTTCTGCATGCTGCCCTTTCCTGCTGACCTTTTTTTTTGGTTCTGTGGAAAGTAGTGTAATAAAACAATTCTTTTGGAAGGGCAGGGTGAAGTATAATAAGAGATTTCATTGGTCATGCTCATTCTGTTTTCATTTCTTCACACCCATGTGCTGAAAACATACGTGGGCTTGCAGGATCCCTTGTGAGTGGTCTGTTCAGGCCAATATTAATTCATTTGTTGCAGACCTTTACAGTACCAGTCACCCAGTGGTGTTGGTGGAGGGAACTCGACAAGAATATTCTCTGTGAGCTTTAAGACTTGCCCAGTGTTTCTAAAATTATTTTCAGTGCATCTAAATATCTGGTCCAGTCTTTATATTTGGAATAATACAGTATTTGGGTTTAAAACTACCTGCCTTTTTTCCCAGGTGGAAAGCTTTTTTTCTGGTTGGTTATTAGCAAATGTCATATGTATTCTGCAGTAAGCTTGTTGCTGTCCAAAGAGATGAGAAAATCCAAAGGGTTTATATCCCCTGAAGGCTCCTGTTCCTGGCAGAAAACAAACCTGTGTTTTCCAAGGCTTTAGCTGCACAAGAGCTCCTACCCTCTTAGTCTAATCTGTTTTATCTGCTGTGAGACACTCTGTGTATTTATATACTGAGCAACTGCAGGACATCAGTTTCCATTCTTATCAAACACAAATATTTACCTGATCCAAGGTCTCCTGAGATCCTTGACACTCTTAAACATGCAGTTTAACTAGAGAAATCTATTTTYCCCCTCAGTTTAATTTTAGTTGAGTTTCAGGGTATTTTCTTAGCAACTAAGTATTTTTTTAAATGAAGGAACACTCCAACACTTTACTGCTTTGCTTTACTCACCAGCTCAGCTCTGCAGACTCCCTAATACTCTTTCTCAGCTGCAAATCCTGTCAATAAGGAAATTAGGAATTGTTTTGGCATTAGTTGTCAATGGGGAATTGAAACAAAGAAGTCAATGAGCAATTCATATTATTTAAATTTAATGGAGACGTTCCACACATGGTGTGGCGCAGCAGTCAGTGGATTTCTGTTTACCTCTGTGAGCATCTTCAAGGGCAATGTAAAGGGGGAAAGAAGAGAGGTCCTGCAGTTGCCAGATAAAGGAATTCAGGTGAGAGGAACTATTTCAGTGCTAAATAATGTGGAGAATTTGGGGAGTCATGAGGTTTTTCAGCCTTGCCCTTTGCAAGCCACAAACCAAGATCAGGAGTGTTGATTTTGCCTCTTCCTCTCCAATTTTGTGTGTAACTTCAAATGACATCAACTGACATCCCCTTTTCCCATCCCTGCCAGGGATTGAGGTGATAATCTGGGTTAAAAAAACCTCTTTTCCCAACACCCACTCCCTTTAGCAGCCTGATTTCCCGCTCTGTCCCACGGAAAGGTGTCCTTGTTTTCAGAGTGGGAGCAGCAACCCCGGGGTTTTGCAGGACATCACCTCCCAGGTGTTCCAGATAACATCCTGCAGGGCTGATCAGGAGGGGACACAGACATGAACAAAATGGCAAAAGCAAACCAACACAATTACAAAAAAAAAAAAAAAGTGTGAAAACACATAAATATCAACATATAAATAGTTCATTTTGTTTGCRGTAATGAGATTTAACAACAGTGTGCATTGGCATTGAGCCAGCTCAGCCAACTGTTGAATTTATTCTCTGAGAGATTGTTTTTAAGTCCAAAACTCACTGGTGTGCCCAGCGTGCACCTTGGCCCTGTCCCTGATCTCTGGGACAGGCAGGTTAATTGTTTCAGGCCACAGTAACAATGTGGATCTCCTTGTCACAGGAGGCAGGGGAGTCCTTCTTGCACCTGCAGTGGAATTTAGGAGTGCAGCAAAGCACCATAGACATGAGCAACCCCAAAGTAAGCAGGAGACAAATTACCCATTTCACCTTCCCTGAGTACATGAAGGGGAGGATGAGCATGGCGAGGATCACCCCGAGCAGCAGGAGCAGCAGGAGTCTCTGCACAGCCAGGCTGCTGTGTGCTGGGCTGTTTTCCTCTGGGTTCAAAATGTCTTGGCTGCTCTGAGCCCAGCTGTTGCCATCCAGCCCCATGGCACAGATGTACACCTCAGGGTTTGAGTCAAGGTTCTCCAAGCGCTCCAGCATGTCTTCTTTATTCTGGAGTGTGCGGATCAGCCCTCCTGACACGAAGGTGGGTTTTCTGCAGAGAGGGCAGGTGATTGTCCAGGTGCTCTCCTCTTTCCTGAGGATCAGCTTGAGGCAGACGGCACAGAAGGCGTGCTGGCAGTCCAGGAGCTTTGGGACTCTGTAGATGCTGTACTTGTTGAAGCAGATCATGCAGTCCAWGTCCGGGGTGGCTGTGTCTGAGCACTGGAGGTCCAACGTGCTCATTTCGGGAGAGTTTGTGTCCCTTAGCACAGCAAGTGGCTGTGAGCTTGGAGAGTCTTGWTCCAAACCTACTGGTTTAAAGGCAGCAGGACTGTCTCTCTCTGTTCCTGAAGATCTCTTCATTTCTTCAGTATGCTCTTCAGTGAATCCCACTCTCCTCTCATGTTTTGAGTTTTGTGTTACGGATCCTGCTCTGCTCATTTCTGCAGCACGTCCTGCCACGGGCGCTGGACAGTCTGCCTCAGCCTGCAGTACTCCAGGAACTGACAATCTGTTTTCCTTGTTTGGCTTGTCAGTGGATTTCTCCATGGAGATAAACCTCGGTGCAGCTTGTCTCCCCTTAGCTGAAGGATTTCCCGAGTCTCTGGCTCCTTTTATGTGTTGCTGTATTCCTGCTGTATGCCTGATTGATTAGTGAGAGCCTTAAGCCAGTCATGCTCTTACAATATAATGTTTTTATGACATGGGGACCAGAGTTAATGATTGACTTCCCAGCCAAGACAGTTTACAATGACTGATAATATCAGTGGGCAATTCCTGACCGGAAGCAGACTCCATGGCATTAGCAGACCACTCTGACAGCCAGACACTACCATTATTATTAAATTAGAACTCTCTTAGATGAAAGCAATTTCATTGTTCTCCAAACAGTGCTCTGCTAGACAGCGACTGGCKTGGGGGAATTACCTGTTTCTGACATTGGTGTGCTGAATGCAGTGCTTTGATTAAAGYATATGTATCAACAGCTTTGGGCTCTCTGGGTAGGAAGTTTGCTCTTGGTTTAAAAACACTTAGTACCCGACAGCACCAAGTGAAGAATGAGATTGAAATGACTAATTTGACTGTTGAATGTCCAATTGTTATTAGCTCTTTTATCCTAGGGTATCTCTTTTTTCAGCCTAGGATAACTCTTTTGTCCTGTTTGGTTTAGTCATCAGAAGGTTTCCAGTACAAACTGAAGCATGACTGAGGTCCACACAGGATCTCTCAGAGTCCATGAAAGAGATCAGAAAACTAAAAGCAAGACCAGTGTCCYAGAGCGTGGAACCATCTTCTTTCCTGTGGTGTTCACCAAATAAACTCGTGCATTTGGGAATGCCCTCTTGAGTGATTTGTGAATATTCATCTCATCTGAAAAAAATGCCTGAACAAAATCCCTCAGTCTCCAATTTCTTTCTGCCTTTTTATTTAAGCAGTAAAATACAGACAGTTTCTCAGCAAGAATCCCATGGAAGGAAGGAACGAAAGAAGGAAGGGAAGGATCACTAATCCCAAAAAGCCAGATGAGGTCAGTGTTAGCAGCAGACGACACACAGTACCACACTGGTAGCCTCAGGTGCACCTGAATGCTCACACTACCTGTGCCCCCCCAGTCCCAACCCCTCCCTCGCAGAGAGGAGCAGCAGAAAGAAATGAAACAACTGCAGATGAGGAGGGCAAGGAGTTCAGGAAGGCTCTAATCTCATGAACTCGCTGGAGGGGGATGAGGTGAGAAGAACTTGTTCTTATTTGCTGAGAAATAGAAGGTTTCTCGTAAGCAAACTTCGTCAAAGTGCCTGGGCCCTCCTGTGTTTCTGCTGATGTGGCATGTGGTGGTGCTTGATGGACTTTTGGATTGCCCCAAATTTTAGGAGCCTGAGTATCTCTCATTTGCAGAAGCTGGTATCAAAGTGCAGGAATGTCTGGAAGTAGGCTGGTGAACTGCAAGACTCACTTATCTTTAAAAAAAAATATTCTTTTGCATTTCATATAACTCTTTGTCAGCAAGTTCATACTGTTAAAAAGATCCAGGAAAGCAGAAAACAGACTTGCCACTATTACAATAGTTTAGAGGCTTCAAATTTGCTCTGTCAGTTCCCATGTCCAAAATGGAAATGTCTTAAAATCTCCTGATTTGCAATTACTAGAACAATATAAAAACACCTTGCAGATGTTGCAAGTTGGAACAGACACCAAGAAGGACAACTACACTCCCAACATAAAAAGTTTAGAACTGGTTGGGATGAATCTGTGCTCCATGTCTCTCTGCTCTGTGTTCTACCAGTGGGCGAGGGTGACTTGTCCGTGTCTTTTGTGCTGGTAAAATAGGTTTTTGTTGTTCTCCACTGACCAAGTTTTCAGCCAAGCCCTGATTCRGGCTCCGCTTTGTCTCTGGTGTCACGAGTGATGCTCCCTGGCTGGCATGTGCCTTGTGCTTATCTGAATTGCTCACAGCCCATTAATGCTCCTCTGGCTAATTACTGTCTCATTAATCATTTRCAAKYARTTTAYGTWCTCRSRYTGTTTTCCYKCTTTTAGTGTGTTTGCATAACAAAATGTGTTTCTATGMAATGCTTTATATGGAATTGTTTATAGCAGGAAATAGATATAAAAGAGCAGTTGTGTCATTCCTAGTCAAATCCTCATGTGCCACAAGCCAAACATCCCAGAAGGTGCTGGGGATACTCCCATGAGCTTCTCCCTGTGCTGAGCTGTGGTTCAGGCTGTCCTGACTCTGGACAAGAGGAACAGAAGAATGACCTCCAGCTTAGAAATCCCTGTGATGTGAAGCCTCTTATTGCATTCCTGGGACTGTTCTGTTAGCGTTCCTCACAAAGCTGTTGGGATGTGCCCTCTGAGGCACATAGAAATTCATAGAATCCCAGAGTGGTTTGGGCTGGAAGGGACCTTAAAGCCCRTCCAGTGCCACCTCCTGCCATGGGCAGGGACACCTCCCACTGTCCCAGGTTGCTCCAAACCCTGTCCAGCCTGACCTTGGACACTGCCAGGGATCCAGGGGCAGCCACAGCTGCTCTGGGCACCCTGTGCCAGGGCCTGCCCAYCCTCCCAGGGAAAGATTCCTTCCCAATATCCCATCCATCTCTGCTTTCTGGCAGTGGAAGCCATTCCCCCTTGTGCTGATACTCTAGCCCTTTGTCCACAGTCTCTCTCCATCTTTCTTGTCAGCTCCCTGACAAGAAAGGTACTGAAAAGCTGCAGTTAGGTCACCCTGGAGCCTTATTTTCTCCCAACTGAACAATCTCAGTTCTCCCAGCCTTCTCTCATGGGAGAGGTGCTCCATCCCTCTGCTCATCCTGGCCTCCAGTGGACTCCATGTGCAGCAGTTCTGACAGCACCGGGCAGTTTCTGTCACGATGCCAGGAGATAAACCAGAGTCACGGGCACAGCGATGCCCTGCTGGCTGCTGCTGCTGCTGGGCGATTCCTTCAACCGCTTCCTGTGSGACACGTGGGAAAGCCAAAGAGCAGGAGGCTGGCAGGGAACCCTCCCCAAGAGCCCTGCTCCAGACAAATCACTCTCGCATCCTGTGAGGCGTCTCCCTCAGTGCTAGAGGAAGCAAGACGCGGAGCCTCAGTTTATTACGCTTATCACATATTTAAATACTCATCGCYGTCTCGGCTCCGCTCCTGCCCTGCCGCTGCTGTCAGCCCCGTTCCCCTGGTGCCACCTCGCGGGTACTCCATCTGCTCAGCTCCCTGTTTGCTGGGGGTTCATTTCGCAGCGGTGATCGGGGGCTGAGCAGCGGTGGTTTGAGATTGAGCGGCGAGATTGGGGCTGAGCAGCGGTGATTTGGGGCCGAGCAGACACGGTGTGCGGTGGCGTGTCCCGGTGCAGAGCGGCAGCACAAAGCGCCCACCCGTGAGGGCAGRGCCAGGAGCTGTGCAGGGCAGCAGGGAAATACTCTCGGGCGGGGGGAGTGCAATTAGCAGCAGAGGCCAATTAGCGGGAATCCGGCAGCTTTTGGTACAACATCGGTAATTGTGGCGCCTCYCCAGCCTTTCCCCGCACTCCCGGCGCTTGCCTGGCCGTCCTTCCCTTCGCCGCTCCCGCTTTTCCATGCGCAGCCTCAGTTTCCCCCTGGGACCCCTCTGTGCCCTCTGTGCCCTCTCTCCTTCCTCTCCTTCCTCTTCTCCTCCTCCTCCTCCTCCTCGAGGCTCCCCGGGCGGGCGGGGCGCTCACGTGACCCTTCCCGGCGCCGCGGTCACGTGAGCCGCGCCCGGTTTTGGTCACGTGGCGCGGCCGGTGCCCGGTGCGGCGGCCCCGGCGGGGATGTCCCGCAAACAGGCGGGCAAGGCCCGGCCCGCCGCCCCCGCCGCCAGGAAGGGCCGCCGGCCCCGGCATTCCCCCGCCGGACCGGCCCCGGGCGGCAGCGGCGGCCTCGCYGGGCAGCTCCGGGCCCTTGGCCTCAAGCTGCGGGAGGTGCCGGGAGATGGGTGAGCGCCGCGACGGGTGTCCCCCGCAACCCCGGGGGTTCTCCCGACATCCACCCCTGAAGGCTGAGGGCTTCCTCTTCCCCGGGCGATG
>JACDOX010000359.1:139840-156656 GCA_014549065.1 Cardinalis cardinalis | reverse complement strand
GGGGTGGGAGCCCGGGGACCGAGGGTTTTCCCCTCCCAGTTGAAGTGGGCCCTGCGCTCCGCAGCGGTGAAGATTTCCCCGCTGTGCCCTCAAGGATCTCTGCTGTTCTCTGCGGTTCTGCACGGCCTGATGGCTCGGCCAGTCCCAGCCCTGGTGCCCAGGGGGCCGGGGGCTCCAGTGTCTAGCGGAACTGAGCATAAGAAGGGCCATGGATGTTCTTATGGAATACTTTCACCCCCTTCTTTTCTAGAAGGTGAAAAGGTAGCAAACGTTCCTGCTGAGAAGTTGCTCAGTGGGGCATTTGTTTGTCCTTCGTTGCTTTACGTCTCTGGCCGGGTGTCAGTGTGGGACAGTTGGSCCCAGCAGTTTTACCGTGACACGGTCACTCAGACGCAGCCATTGAAGGCACAGGGAGCGAGCGCTCCTCTGCATTCACAGCCTTGCCAAACGGGGCACAATGAGCACAGCCCCTTTCCCTGTGACCTGTACTCCTTTTGCTGCCCCAGGCACAGCCTCTCCTCCTTTCCCTGTCTGCAGGAACTGCTTGTTCCGGGCGCTGGGGGATCAGCTGGAGGGGCACTCCCGGAACCACCTGCGCCACCGCCAGGAGACCGTGCAGTTCATGGTGCGGCAGCGCGCCGACTTCGAGCCCTTCGTGGAGGATGATGTGCCCTTTGACAAGCACGGTATGGGCTCCGTGGGACGTCCTGGGAGGCATCCTTGTGTCATGCAGCTCTTTACTAAGCCATTCCCCATCCCAGAATTACTTTAGAGCTCCTCTCCAGTTTTCAGAAACAGGGACTTTACATTTATGGCTGTTGTGATGCTGTGGGAAGGTGAGCTGTTAAATCCTCATTGAATTTGTCCTGGACATTATTTAAATTTGGGAGAAACTTGGGGAAGGAAAGAGAGACCAAAAAGGCAAGGAGAAAAATTAGGTGTTTTCAAAAGGAACTTAAGAAAAATGGTCTCGTTTTCCTTGAATACTGGTGGGTATTTGGCTGTTTTGGTGAGTGGCTGATTACTTTGGGTTTCTTTCTCCTTGGCACTCAGTATTTCCTCCTGGGAAGTGAGGGAGGATCCAAACCAGAGACAAATACAGCCTTTGATGTGCCAGGTACCATGAAGATGATGCATGAAGGTAGTTTTGTCAGTCAGCATGTGGCCCTTCTTCTGAGGCCTTACTTTGTTTAAGGATGGAGTGCCTTTTTTAGAGATTTCTGTGATCCTTTAAATGCATTACCTCATGTTGCCGCCAAATTCTTGTTTCACAGGTGGGATTTCCCTWCCAGAATTTCTTGGGCTCATGTTCAAATCTCACCCCTCATTATCCCTCCACTGCTTTTGGAAGTMTCAGAAATTAGGTTCAAACTCTTGTGAATGTTTTTTCCTTTAGTTGCCAATTTGGCCAAGCCTGGTACTTTTGCTGGCAATGATGCTATYGTGGCCTTTGCAAGGAACAATCAAATGAATGTGGTTATTCATCAGCTCAACACTCCACTGTGGCAGGTGAGACACAAAGCTTCTACATTTTTGCCTAATTTTTACCTGAGGGATATAAATACTGTGGAAAATTCCTGATTTATTAAAAAAGAGCATTAGCTGCAATGATCTGGGCATGGTGCAGAGCTGTGCTTGGATTTTGAAGAGGGGGAACGCTCGAGATTTTGGTTAGGAGTGGAGAGCAGGAAAGAAWACAGTGAGTGCATGAGAGATGGGTATGTAGGGGCAGAGCAATGTGTTTTAAGCTATGACCTTCAGTGCCATGCTCTGTCTCCTGAAGGTCAGACTGCATTTGAGCTGAGTTTTCTGCTAGCAATCCCWGAATGGGTCAGGTTGGAGGGGACCACACTGCATCATCTGGTCCTGTCTACCAGCCCCAGCTTCCTCAGCCTTTCCTGGGCAGAGAGATGCTCCAGGCCCTTCCTCATCTCTGCAGCCTCCACTGGCCCTGCCCCAGGAGCCCAGGGCTGGACACAGCACTCAGCTGTGCCTCCCAGGGCTGGGCAGAGGGACAGAGGGACATGGTCACTCCCTGACCTGCTGCCACTGCTCCTCCCAGGGCCCCCTGGCCCCCAGGACACTCTGCTGGCTCCAGGACAGCTCATTGGCCATGGGACCCCCAGGTCCTCCCTGCAGAGATGCTCCAGCAGGTCACCCCTGCCTGTGCTGGTACCTGGGGCTGTTCCTCCCCAGGGGCAGGACCTGCATTGGCCTTGTTGAACTTCAGGTGGTTCTTCCCTGCCCATCTCCAACCTGGTGAGTCCTTCTGAAGGGCAGCACAGCCCCTGGAGTTTGAGCTAGGCTTAAGGAAACCTGTACAGTAAGATTCAAGAAGGTGGAAATGAAGGTATAGCAGGACATGCACTATGTTGGAATGAAGCTCCATCAATTCTGAGTGGGATGTGGAGTGCCAAGGTTTCTGACAGATAGAGAAATGAGGTTTTTAATACATTTTAAAACCCTAAAATGATGTTTAATCAGCTCCTGGAAAGAACTATGGGGTGTGGTTTCCTCGGACAGAGGGACACTGAAACARGTAATCCATCAGGTCCCTCGTTCTCTCTTTGTTGTTGTTTTTCCATGGCAGGTGGAATGGGTCCATGCTCAGTCAGCCTGGTCATTGAGCAAGTGAGAACCTGTAGTCAAGCCAGGATTGTTTCTGGCCTCTATTTACAGACAGAACCAATGAAGTGTATAGATTAAACAGGGCAATAAAGATAAAAAAGCAGATGAAAGCTGTCAGTAACATCTTAACTGCATTTAAAACAGCTTCACGTGGATTCCTGAAATGAAACAAGGTGAAACTCTCATTTATGGGCAGCCATGGGCAGAGGGACAGCTGGGGGAAGTATCTGCAGGGGAGGTGACAGGGGTGGTTTTCATGTGTTTTTCCTCAGTGTTATCACTTACTGCAATTTTGATGTCCTTGATTCTTTCACCTCCTCTCRGTGACCATGTCAGGGTGTCAGTACAGAGTTTGTGATCAGGTTCTGTCCTGCCTGAGCAGTGCTGTTAGTGAAGGGTTGTCTCAGGCCCTTGAGAACAGTGTGAGTTAGGAGAACTCTGAGTAGTTGTACCATCATGAAGAGCTCTTTGCAGGTGGACATCTCTGCATGGAATTGTTTGGTCTTTGAACACCCCTTAGCTTTTTTGATAGTGACTGTAAATTGTAGAATTGCTAAAGTTGGAAAAGACCTTTCAAATCATGGAGTCCAACTGTGGACTCAAGTTAGCTGAGATATGTAGGTTATTTATTTGTTGGCTTTTTGGGTAACAGGCTGGCTTTTTTTCTCTCTGTTTTTAATCTGCAGCTCTAATTTACTTAGCAGTTTCAGTGTATTCATAGAATGAGAGAATCCTGGGTTGGTTTGGGAGGGACCTTAAAGCTCATTCAGTGCCACCCCTGCCATGGCAGGGACACCTTCTCCTGTCCCAGGCTGCTCCAGGCCCTTTTCAGCCTGGCCTTGGGCACTGCCAGGGATCCCGGGGCAGCCCCAGCTGCTCTGGGCACCTGTGCCAGGGCCTGCCCACCCTCCCAGCCAGGAATTCCTTCCCAATATCCCATCTAACCCTGCCCTCGGGCAGTGGGAGCCATTCCCCCTTGTCCTGGCACTCCAGGCCCTTGCCCACAGTCTCTCTCCACCTTTCCTGTTGGCTTCTTCAGGCACTGGAAGGTCACACTTAGGTCACCYTGGAGCCTTCTCTTCTCCAGGCTGAACAATCCCAGTTGTCCCAGCCTCTCCTCATAGGAGAGCTGCTCCATCCTTCTAAATCAGTATGGTGGCTTCCTCTGGGCCCACTCCAGAGTGGAAAGAGGCTTCCCTAATGAGAGCTAAATTGGCTCATTTTCAAATCTTTCAAGAGCTTTGGGAGTTGTTRGATACCTATTCAAGCTCTGGCAGAGGAGAAATGTTTAAAATAAATCTTACCARGTTTCTGCAGTGGAATAATTTAATAGAATAGAAAGCAGGAGTTAAATGTAACCAAGTGTTGAGTTGGAACCTGAAGGTGAGCAAGTGTAAAATAGATRAATGGAGAATTATTTGTTGGAAAACCTGATGTCATTAGTGCAGCACAAACTGCAGGCAGGGCTGAAAGGTGCCTTGSTGTGTGGTCTGGGAGCTGAGATAAGGCAGTTCACAGACGTAAAAGGATTGGGAAACTCTGGAGCCCTAAGCAAGGAGTTCTGGTCCTTTGCTTGCTGACGTCTGGAGAGCTTTGGRTGAACTTGGGCTGGCAGGTCAAGCCAAGCTGGTCTGCAAGTGCAGTGGGACTTTCTGCATTCCTGGCAGGAGCTGGAATGCTGTGTAGCTCTTATCTAATAGTTTGAGACACTGATAATTAGGGTAGGAACTATTCTCACATCAGTACAGATAATACTCAGAGCAGGAATTTTCTGTGGAAATTGCTGTAACTTGGTGCTGACAAAGCAAAGCAACATTTGGTTGTTAACAGTGCTCCTGAATGGAGTTAATACATTTTCATGGATTTGCTTTCTTTTAAAAACAAAACACAGCTGCTTGGAATGCTGTTAAAACAGCATCTTGTCCCAGCTGCAAATCAAAATTTACTCTGAGGGACTGTTTCCACTGTTGCTGTCACTTGAATGGCCTCTCTTCCCTCGTGTTTGAGAGTAAAATGACATGGTCCATTCCCTGGGAGCTCTTGGTGAGGCTGGTTCTGGGAACATGATCAGAAAACAGATAGCTCCGGTGGAAAGTTCAGGAAATAGTTCTGAGCTTTCCACAAAAATATTTTCATTCCACGTTTTGTTTGTTCTGATGTAACTGCCCGATATTTTACATCTGGCTTTCATACCTTCCTCTCTTCCTGTTTCAARTGCTCAGCAGCCATGTACTTGCCTCCTTCCCAGTGTTTGCCATCACTGCAGGAAACGAATACTCTGAGAAATCGGGTGCTGAAGCCAATTCCAGGTGCTCATTTGCAGTTTGTTTCTTTTGTTGAGATCCGGGGCACGGACAGGAGCGGCGCCCGGGAGCTGCACATCGCCTACAGGCACGGGGAGCACTACGACAGCGTCCGCAGGCTCAGCGACGACTCGGAGGCGCCGGCCCACCTTCGGATGGAGGTGGGTTCTGGTGCAGTGAGCCGCCTGGGGGTGGCACACAGCGCTGGGCAATGCTGCCGCTWGATTTCCATGCTCATATGGGAGGGAGGGAGGGGCTGGGTCGCCGTGTTGTGCTGGGAGAGCAAAGCCCTGAGGTTGTAGCTCGTGCTGCTGACTCTCTCAGAGGGGCTGTGGAGGAGGAGTCAGCCTCTGGGCTGGAAATGAATTCAAAGCTGATGCTGTGATGTGGGCTGTCTGGAAGCAACCTCATCTAAGCGATGTAATCGTGCACCTCAAATGGAAAAACAGAGGGAAGGGAGGAAAGAGCTGGAAATGCAACAGGTGGATGTAGTTGTCTTCCTCATATCTCCTTTTTTTATGTTGAGGAGTAATTGTGCTGTGCTTGAGGTTCTCTGCACACAGCTGAGGTGTGGTATTGTATTAAAAATATTCMATTTTAAAGCTGATTTATTGTGATTCATGATGTTGTAGTGCAGTGGAGTTTGTTCAGCAGTGCAGGAGATGTGGGAAGCTCTCAGCCATGGTGGAAGTTACAGTTTCCAAGAGGGTTTGACATGGGATGTTCCTGAGAAAAGTGTGCCATGGTAATTACTGTTGCTAGGATGTCAGACTTCGTTGGATTGCATGCTTGTGTGATCTGCTGGGTGTGTGATCAATGTGATCTGCTGGGCTTTGCTYTTCTTCAGATGCTTTGCAAGAATGATTCCAATAAGGCAGAGGAAGTGAAGCCACAGAAGGGCCACTCCGAAGATGAGGCTGAGGTGGAGAAGGAAGATGCTGTACAAAAAGTGTGCAGTGCAACTGGGTGTTCAGTAAGTATCAAGGAGCCTTTCTGTGCTTAGTGTTTAAACCTTGATACATGGAAGTAGTGCTTCCATGTATCAAGTGCAACAGGGAAAAGTTCTAAAAACCACTCATTTTGTACAAACTTGAGTACCATGGCCATCAACCAGGGTGCATCTCATCCTAGAATCAACCCTTTAATGCAAGTGAAGTACCAAGTTTTTTGTGGATACTTGATAATTTTGGAAGGTTTGTCTTGAGGCTCTCATAAAAATTCACTTGGAAACAAATCCTGTAAGTTCTGAAATCCTTTGGGGGTATTGAAGATCTCAGATAATTGGATAATCTGTGACTCTTGGCTGTTGGCACTGTGCAGGTGCACAGAACAGAAAGGGCCAAGAGGGAAGCTTACACTGAAAACAGCATATTCCTCTTTTCTTATAGCTTCAGGAATTTAAGGTTTTCCCCCTCCCCTTTCAGAAATGAAGCACAGACCAACTGAATGATCATAAAAGCAGCAGCCCCCTCTCAGTGGTGCAGGTGTTAAGTGTATGTGGGTCCGAGATTTGAACTTCTTCAGTGTTCTCCTTCCCCTCTTGTGGACAGGACCTGGATTTAGTAAGCCACATTCTTGAGGCARAGGACTACAACGTGGAGTCTGCAATATTTGCCATCTTGCAGATGAAGGAAGGGGAAGGAATAGGTGAGTGCACAGTTTGTCCCCTGGGGMTTTGGGTGACTGTGATGTTGGTGTTGGGGACAGGAGCAGGAGAGGTGGGGTTTGTGTGCTGCCATTTCAGCCTCCTGTGCTCAGGAAGGTTGTTAGTGAGGGCAGCTTCAATCCAGCTTCCAAAAAGCCCCAGGATTTTTGGGAAAAAGAATTGGCTGACAGTGCAACAGCTCCTGGGTAGAGCATGTCTGAGGAAAACCTCTGCTGTTGGCAGGTGCTGAGGAGCAGCAGGAGCCCCTGGGCAGGGAGCAGAAATCCTGCAGCAGGACACTGTGGGAAGAGAATGGAACTGGTTCAAGAATCTTTGGAAATCAGAGCTTGCATCAAGGTGAAGCGGAGAACAACAAGGGACAAGCTGGATCCAGGGAAGAGAACCGAGCCAGCAGAAACCCAAAGGTGTGTGAGGGGTTTGGCAGCAATGTGAGCACCCCTCGATGACTGGGGGATGCCTTAGCATTGCTTACCCAGCAGCTCTCTTCTCCTTTCAGTTAAAAAGAGCTTCTGCTCACTGCGTTTTGTCACTGCTGCAGCTGTGAGTGCTCTGCCACAAACATTTCCTGGTGACATGCAGCACTCTTACCTAAACAACTCAGAATAAAGTCCTGATAAWTAGTTAGGAATGTCCTCTGGCAGCTGCCTTGGTATCTGCTTGTCTCCTTTATTACTTTTCCCTGGCTGAGCAGAGCACGTGTGCTTTGAACTTTGTGTTTTCATCCTTCCCTTTCAGGTGGCCAAGAAGCAGAGGAAGGAGCAGCAGCGGCTGGAGAAGAAGAAGCGGCAGGAGGAGAGGCACCGGCAGAAGGTCCTGGCCACCAAGAGGGACAATGCAGACACCAGGACAGAGACAGACCCAGCCAGCCATGTCACCCTGGTCAAGGCCATGGCAGCCCTAAACATATGACTCAGTGCTCTGATGAGAAAAGCAAATAAAACTGATGAAGACAAAATTCCCCCAGGAGAATTTCCAGGCACCCRTGTTTATCTTGAAATCCATCTCTGCTGGGATTTCTAAACACAAGAGAACTTCCTCTTCCTTTGCTTGTGGGGAGGACAATTGCTCATTGATTCTGCATCAACCTGTGGTGAGAAGAGTTGTTTAAACTGAACAGGAAGTAGAGACTTGGGTCTATAATCTTGGAGTTACATGAAGGTCAGGACCTTTTCTTTGTGCAACGGTGTCAGATTTATTTTGACATCTCTTGAYGTGCCTGGTTTTGTTTTSGTTTGGTTTTTTTTCTTTTATTTGGTTATGCCTGGAGGAGCTTTATTTTACCTCGCTGTCAGGGTGTCAGACAATCTCTTAACAAATCTCAACTCAGGAATATCTCTAGTGGATCTTTTTCTATTTAAATTCAAATAAAGTAAGAAAACAGAGTCCCAGAATCCTTTCCAAAGCAAAGTGTGTCAGCCAGCACTCATGTCTCAAACATGACATTCCTCTTCTGTTTGCCATGCATGAATACAGTGACAAGTTTTAATCTCACTAGAATTGCTGGCATTGCACTGAGCAGGTTTAGAAGTGATGAATACATGGAGGGAGATGGGGATTGCTGCATCCATGCTTGCTGAGGTTTGGGATCAGCTCCTTTTTGATGAGACCTATAGGGGGAAAAAAACCCAAAATAATAATCCCAGTGGACTAATGGGAATGCAGAGCTGATTCTTCCTATCTGATGAAATGTGACAGGAACAGGCTTCAAGTTTCTGATGAGTGTTGTTACTTGGACCCCAGGAATCTTGTGCCCTTTGCCCTGTTCCAGGGCTTTTGGGCTACTCCAGGGCTTTRGTCCAGGTCAGGGGCTGGACAGGTGTCAGTCTCCAAATGAAATTAGTGTAGCCAAAGGACCAGGAGTCCTGGGAAGAAGCTTCCAAGCAGTGGTGATCCCTGGGAAACCTGCCCATTTCACTTCATAAATCAAGCTTTTTTCCAGGGTAGGTTTTTTTCTTCTTAAATTCCATTTTAGTGAGGTCACCAAGTAGGATGCACAGCTTGACTCCTGTGATGTTTTCCACTGTAGGACTGAGAATTTGGATTGAGGCGAAAGGACTGTGGGATTGGTCAGCTTTTGATTTATAGCTCACAGTGTTTCAGCTCCACTCAGGTTTTTGGGCTTGTAACAAGCACTAAGCTTGAAGAAAGCACATGTGCACTTACACACAGGAGACACCTCATCGCCCAGGGCAGAGGTGGAAGGGGTTTTTAAAAGTAAGGAGTGTTGCATTTGAAAAACTTGTCTGTGCTTAAAAGTTTATAAATCAGCATGGAAGTATTAGTGGGTTTTTTTTACTGAACTGTCAAGAACTGGGCTGGTACTTGAAGAATAAAAAGGAAGGAGCTCTCCTGTAAGAACTGGTGGTGCAGGAATTCCTTTTTCTCCAAGACAGTCATTTTTACAGTAGTGGGAAGGGAGGTGAGTCACAGCTTAGTGGGGAGAAAGTGCAAGTTCTTTCAGGGGGTGATAAATTGTGGCA
This sequence comes from Cardinalis cardinalis, assembly GCA_014549065.1. Classification (NCBI taxonomy): domain Eukaryota; kingdom Metazoa; phylum Chordata; class Aves; order Passeriformes; family Cardinalidae; genus Cardinalis; species Cardinalis cardinalis. Next base: position 147,579 of record JACDOX010000359.1, on the reverse strand, counting down.
GCAGGTTTGGCAAGGCAGTGCAGGTGACTGTGTCACCCGTGTCCTGCCCTGTGCTGTGTTTTGGTCTGAAAGGCAGGTGTGTTCTGCAGGTTTGGAGAGATAAGAAATTGCAGTTGTGCACTGTGAGTAAGAGGTTTGATCTCAGTGATTGGGGGTTTTGTCCTGTGGAGCCAGAGCTGGTAAGACATTCATTGTTGCCTGCAGCCTGAGAGCTGTGAAGGGAGTTGGTCTGGAGGCTGAGGAGGGAACCCAAACCTCACCCCATGGGTGCAGGGTGGAAGGAGGGTCTGCAACAGCAGCACCAACAGCAGAGGGAGAGACTGGCCTACAGCTCGTGGACTCTGATACATGGAACAAAATCTGGGGCTGAAAATGCTTTCATTTCCAAGTGTAGTATGATTAAAATAAACTCTTTATGTGCTGGGCTCATAAATCTTGCCAAACCAGTCAAATTCCCTTTATCTTGCCAGGGTAGCTTTGTGCCTGCACAGCCATTCCATAGCCAAAGATGTTAAAACTGATTTTGTCTGTTTCATGTTTTTCCCGTTGAAATTTCCACCTTCCCAATGTATATTTTTTTTTTCCCTAGGGAATCTTTGTGCAACATTCTTCACAGAACTCAGTTTATGCAGTGAATTTACTTTGAAAACTGATGGTGGGTTTTCCTGGGAGGAGGAAGGGAGGCAAGAGAGCAGAGCAGAACAACTGTGATTCATCCATGGTGTGTGTTTACTCCTTGGTGGGGCTGAGTGCTCCGTAATCCACAGGCCAGGGGTGGACAATAAGCCCTGGATGTTCCCCTGGGCTCTGAGGAGGATGACTGTTTGTTCTTAGCAGCTGGCTGACAAACAGGAGGGTGTTTTGGCTGTTGCTGCAGCAGGGTCACTGTGAGCCTCTCGAGGGCGAATACGCAGCAGGAGGATGGAGAAAGCCACTTTCCCTGCCTCCTGTCTCCCTCCATCCTCTTCCCTGGACTTATTTTCCCAAATCCTGCCCCTGCAGGTCAGGAATTCAGTTGAACTGGAAGTTGTAAGCATTTAGGCAGGTTCTGGCTGACCTCCATAAGCATGGCTGTGTATGGGAAGGGTTTCTGCCCGTGCTGCTCTGTGTCTCCTCTCCCTTGTTCCTACTTAGGAGCTGCCTTCTGGTTTATCTCACAGCTTTGCCATGCCACCCATGGCCTCCATGTCTGCAGAGCTTTGGGAGCTGCAGAAAGAGAGAGAAATAGGGCGTGAAGAATGATCCATAATCCAGTGTGGGATAAAAGAACAGAAAAGGGAGAGAAATTGGGCATGAAGAATGATCCATAATCCAGTGTGGGATAAAAGAAGGTGGTTTGTGCTGGTGTTGAGCTGTGGGGTGGTTCCTCGGAGCTTCCTGGGTGCAAGCACCAGCCTTAGAGGGCAGCATTGGCTCTGTCTCAGCTTGTAAAATCCTTATTGCCTGTAGAAAATGAGAAGAAATGAGTGGTTTGGAGTTACAAAGATACCACATTTACTGTAGGAGCTTGAGGCAGGGGTGCTGTTGCTTGTAGTGAAACACTTAACCMAGGCAGGAGCCTCAGCACTGATGTAGAAATCAAATAAATTACCCTTAAAACTCCTTCATTTTAGGCAGATCACATCTCAGAGGCAGCATTACAGCTGGAGGTGCCTCCATCGAGGCCCAGGGTAGCCAGCCCAGGCTTGTTGGAGGTAATTAGGGCTAATTTGGGGTCATGTGCAGCTGTGGTGTGGGACAAGGTGGCTGCATGGAGCTGCAGCCTGAGGAGACATCTGTGTGCAAGAAAGAGCCACCCAAGCCTCTGAGACCCCCCCACTGGGCTCCCCTGTGCCTTCAGTCAGAATTAATTGCTTAAACAGTCGTTAGAAGTGGGATGGGGCTGAACTGTGGATTGAGGCTGAGCTCCTGGACAGAAGCTGGGCTTGGAGCCTGCTTTGGGCTTGGGGTGCAGCCGCCACTTGCTGTTTCTATTGGATTTTTTTTTTCTCTGGAGCTCTTAAGATTTACTGGTTGGCTGCTAGAATGTCACTTCTGGTCATTTTTTAAGAAAAAATGTATACAGGAAGAAACATTTTCTTCAAAAAATCAGCCCTCAAGCTCCATGCTGTCACCTACCCCTTCCACCACTGATTCCCAAAACACAACACTGGCCACAGTTTTGAAACATATCTTTATTTGCAGGGTTTACATGATTTTTATGAGTTATTCAACCATGGGAAGCAGGTTTTCCCTGTGCTAAGGCTCTGGGGAAAGCTGCTGGACAATTTTCAGTGCCACAGGGCTGTGCCATGTCCTGCCTGGCCACAGGGAAGGCAGAACCCCCAGTTCTGATGGTTCCTGCCAGGTTTGGAGCAGGAGCATGGCAGGGGTGCTCAGCAGGAGGGTGTCCTGCCCCTGCACTTGGAGTTGGGGTAGTTGCTGTAGGATTTGTGGTAGGAGCTGGCTGCCCTCTGGAAGCACTCCACAGCCCTCTTGTCGCATTCACACGTCCGCTTCTGGCACCATTTCCCGTTTCCTGGAAGAAAATTGGGGGGGATGGAGGCAGGTGAAGGGTGTGAGGGTCAGGGGGTGTTTTATGACCATCCCCACAGCCCCCCTGTTGAGTTTGGGGTGTCTCAGGTGGTCTCGTGTCTGGGGTGTGGAGCATTCACTTCACTTTGTCCCCGATGTGTCTGTGGGTGTTTGCCTGGGTCTCTGGGATGTGCTGTGTGTGGTCTGTGCAACAATGAGCRCTCCGGGCAGCTGTGCCAGGTCCCCATCCAGCATGGGAGGGTCCTCTCCAACCCTGGGTGTTTGGCCTCTTGGGAAGGACAAGGCCCCTCCTCAGGGAAGTCTCCAAGCTCTAAACCTCACCACAATCCAGCAGATACTTATTTGCCTTATTCCTGGCACTTTTCCTGTATTCCCACCCACTTTGCTGTGTGTGATTTCCAGGCCAGGACGATCTAAAGGGGATGGTGGAAGCCGAGCTCCCCGAGTGTGGGTGGCTGTGCCTCCCTGCCCAGAGCTCTGCCCCCGCCCCGCTCTCACCGCAGGTGATTTGGTTTCTATGGAAGGTGTATTKGTAGGTGGTCGTTTTGGGGCTGCAGCCGGCGGCGACCAGTTTCTTGTAGCAGCAGTCGTGGGCGTGGCAGCACCTGGGGGCAGGAGAGCCGAGGTCAGGGACAGGTGAGGCAATAGGGTAAAACATCAACCTGCCGGCTGCTGCTGCTGCGCCACTTCTACAGAGGCTTTAAGGACAAGCAACAATTTTCTCATTGCTCTTTCCACCCTCAGGAGCTGGAACGAGATTGCAGTGCTGTACCCAAGGAGGTGAGGAGGGCTGGGGGTTCTGCCTTGTCCCAGTACCTGTCAGTGGCGTCCAGGGGCTGTTTGGAGCCGCCCCAGCCGCAGTAGCAGCCGTAGCCGTTGTAAGCCAGYGCTGATTTCCCAGTCTTCTTCTTAATCATCGCTGCAAACTGGGCCAGGTTGCAGCTGGCAAGGGCCAGTCCTAGGACTGCAGAAGGGGATTAAGAGCACCAGGAAAAGCAACCTCCCATCCCACAGCAAAAATGGGCATCTCACCGTCCCCACCTGGCTGTGCACGGGGCCTGGGAGCTTTCCCGGGGTGGGAGCTGGTGGGGATACTCACAGAAGAGGAGCAGCGAGAGGAGCTTCATCCTGGCGGTGGCAGCTCTGGGGTTTGCTGAGCCCAAGGTGCTGCTGGTCACACCTTTTATGGCTGTGGATCCTCAGCAGGGCCCCTCCTCTGGGGAGCCCAAAGTGGGCAAATATTGACAATGCTCACCATACTGGTCCCACTGCTGTGCAGGTGTCCTGGCACTGCTGGAGGCTGTGGGATGCCTTATGTGGTGGAGGTCCTGGCAGGAGGTTTGGGATGTGTGGAGCAGCCTGGGGCTGAGTCTGTGTGTGGCTCTGGGTGCCTCAGCATTCCCAGTGCTTCCCTGAGTAAAATGGGAGAACAGGAACCACTTAGTGTGAGGTGTCCTTGCCCATGGCAGGGGGTGGAATGAGGTTGTCTGAGGAGTCTGTGGTGCCACGATCCACTTTCTTCCTGGATGACAGTTTTTTGATGCCTTGGGTAGAAAACCATTCTGTGTCTTACTGTTTCCATCCTGACTTAGCCGGGCAGGGAGAAAATGCAGCCAGTGCAAAGATTCCTCCCCTTCCGAATTACCAGAGTGGGTGAGATGCAGCACTGGGAGTGGAGGAAGGTCCCATGGTCTCCAGAATGGCTGTGGCTGGAGGTAGAGCTGAGCAGAGGCTGTGGTTGGTGGTTTTCTTGAGAAAGACCCTTAGTGGGGCTTTCTCAGTGCCCAGTTCCCCCTGCATGTGGGGATGCTCCATCCCTCTCCCCATGTGTGCTGGGCACTGTGTTTTGCTCTCAAATATCTCATGGCATGAGGTGTGTGGTTCACCTTTATTTAGAAGCAAAATAAGGCAAATTGCAGAGAAGAAAAAATGCAAGAGATGTATGGTGGAAGGTGGGGAAAAAGAAGCTGCTTGTGTCTTTTGCTTGGGGAGAATCTGATTAAATTGGTGGTACTGAGCAATCAGTTAGCACGTACCTTCTGGCAGAGATTGCAGCTGCTCTGTGGTGCTTTTTGGGGAACCCCAGCATGGGCTGGCACTGAAGCAGGGGAGGAAATCCCCCCAGGGCTGGTAGGGAAACTGAGGCAGGGAACAAGGATGCAACTTGTGTGGGAATCAGAGAGGTGCTGAGAGAAGGGAACTCAGCTCAGCAAAATCTCTTCCCCCTCTGGCATGGGTTCTTTGCCTCATTAGCTCTCTGGGCTAATTTAAGTAGTCCCCTAGGGTGGTGTTAATTGGCTAAACCCGGATTTGCCATAATTCAGGATTTTCCAAGTCCACAACCAGCTTTATCACAGGGGAATAAGAGATATATATTCTTGTCCATCAAACTGGCTGAGCTCCACTGAGAGCCTCTCCAGCCCAGCCCCTCTACCTGTGGCAGGTTTGCAGGATCCCTTCTCCAAATGGGAAATAAGCCCCCCCAAGCCAAATGCCTCCTGGGAAGCTGTGGATTTTGTTCCATAGCATGAAAACCACAACTCTTCCAGCCCAGTTTATTGCAATGCTCTGAGGGGGTGCAGCATCTGAGCCAAACCACCAGCATTTGGAGGCTTTGTATGAATGGATTTGTACAGCCGGATGTCCAAGCAGGAAAATTCACGGATGGTTAAAATTCACCCAGAATTTACAAAGGGAGAGTGTGATTCRGTTTGTCCCAGCCTGCAATCTGTCTGGGATATCCATGCTCTCGGTGAGGGTTTGATCCTTGATTTATGCCCTGCAATTGCCAGCTGCTGGRCCCGGGGCTCCTTCCTGCACACGGGGATTCCCTGACTGTGGCATCGCTGATTCCAGGGCTGTTTCCTGGTGCCATTGATTGCAGCTATGGGGCAATCCAAGCTGGGAATTCCAGCTGGGCATCAGCCCCTGAGGAAAGTGGTTTGTTGCCGTTTCTGTGGCTCTATTTCCTTGCTGAGCCYCCCGTAAGGCAGTTTGGAGCCGGAGACCTGCCAGGGTTAGCAGCCCAGGGCACAAAACCTGGGGGTGCTGAAGTGGGGGGAAGCAGCCGCTGCCTGAGCTGCCTTTTCCTAAGGAATGTGCTCGGGATTGTTGCACAATTGGGCCAAAGCATTCTTTTCTGGTGAGAGCTCTGTTTTGCTCAGCCCTGGGTGTGAGGCAAGCTCCCGGCCGTGGTGTCACAGCAGAGACTTAGGGGATCACAGAATGTCTCGAGCTGGAAGGAACCCACAAGGATCGTGCAGGTCCAAGCCCGGCCCTCCCACGCCATCGTGCCTGCCCCCAGCCCTTCCASCAGCCTCACTCTCCCTCTCTCAGGAAACTGGACATTTGCAGAGCCTGAAGGTTTAGAGCTGAGTTGGGGCAGCTCAGGGGTGGGTTGTGTCACCTCCCAAGTGTCATTTTTGCTGGGTACTTCAACAGGAAACCTGTCTGAGAGGCGAGGGGTGGTCGCTGGGCTCAGCTGAGTCACTGCACGCTGGGAACCGGTGCTTTGGGCTCTGTGGCTTTATTTCGGAGCAACAGGAGGGGATTTGCTGAGAAGCAGGAGGGGGAGGGAGCGGACAGGCTGCCCGGGGGAGGCTTCCCATCCCGCCCCTCACCGGGACGAGGGGCAGGTGTCCCCTCCTCCCTTGTTTCGCTGTGCTGGACATCAGGGAGCGCCGCTCCCCCTCCTCGCATGCGGCTTCACCGGAGGGCTCCTGTCCTCGCCTGGAAGCCAAAAGGCCCCGAGGAGGAGACTCGCCGGGGCTGGGAGGCGCTGCCGGCGCCGTCCCTCGGCCGATCAGCCCGGAGATGGTTTCGCCAAGGGAGTTGGTGCTTCAGCAGCGCCCGGCTCGTCCCCGGCACCCGGCGCGGCGGCGGAGCTGAGCCCGGCCCAGCCGAGCCCGGCCCAGCCGAGCCCGGCACAGCAGCATCGCCCTCTCGCACCTGCAGGCGCCTCGCTGGCAGCGCGTCCCCGAACCTGCGGGCACCGACAGCGAGCCTGAGGGCTCCGAGCAGCCCGGGAAAGGGGCCACGGAAAGGGGATGGTGCGGGCAGGGGCATCCCGAGCCCTTCGGGCGAGCACTCACTGCAGGACGGGATCCCTGGCCGGGCCGCAGGCAGGGGCTGGGCCGGTCCCGCCGGGCACCGCCGCGCTGCCAGCCTGGCGTAGCAGCAGGCTCGGAGCAGGCAGCACCTGCGGGAGGAGCGGAGCCTGGGCTCGTCGGGAGCGCGGCACCGGCTGCTGCCGCCGCCCCAGCCCACACAGGCTCTGCCCGCCGGGCGGGAGAGCCGCCAGCTCTGCTTCCTCCCGCTCTGGATCGCCCGGAGGCTCCTCTGTCCTGCCCGTTCCCACGCCAAGCCTCTGCCTCCCCGCGCAAGCCCTGCCCCGCATCCCGGCTTCGGGAGCGTCCCCCTGCTCTGGTGCCRCCGCACGGACCGGGCGGCTGCCACTGGCACCGCCCTGCCCGCCCCGGGATGGAGCTAGGGGCGAACCCTGCATCACCGTCCCTGCTTCCCGAAAACCTGGTTCCTTCCTGCTGCTGCCAAGCACCCGGTCTGCATTTTGCAAAGCTTCAGCAGGGGCTGCTGGGGTGGTGCAGAACCCCGGGGTTACCCAGCGCCAGCCCTCTGGACAAGCGTTGCCTGTACCGATCCACCGAAGCCCTCGAGGTGCCCCATCCCCTGTAGCATCCATGGGCAGTCAGGTTTCCTACGGTGCTTCCCTCGAGTCCCGGTGTGAACGGGCGTGGGTGCTTCCCCTGTGCTGTGAACACACCTAGAGTGACCGTAAAATGTGTTTTGTTGGTTTTTTTTTTTTTGTAAGTTATGTACCTGTTATGAGTTCTGAGGCCTGGGGAACACGGGGCGGGGTGGGGGGGAAGGAGGCTTTGCTGGGAGTCCCCCTGAGGAGTGCACAGGAGTTTGGGGATGAGCCTGGCTCCCGTCTGTGGGTCGGGGATGCACTTACTGCAGGCAAACAGCATCGTCAGCACCAGCAGGACCTTCATCTTCCTCTCACCTGCGCCTGGGAGGAGAAACGGGGCTGGCTCAGCCGGGCAGCGTGGCCAGTTTGATAGGAGACCCCGTGAGAAGCTTCCTCTGAAATCGGATCAACCCCAAAATCTGGAGGGAGGAAAGCAGCTGTGCCCCTCGCATCAGCGCTGCTGCCGCTTGGCCGAGAGCGAGTGGTGTCACCAGCT
>JACDOX010000359.1:110521-127141 GCA_014549065.1 Cardinalis cardinalis | reverse complement strand
CTCCTGAGGTTTGCACTGAGCAATGCCCTGCTGGGGGACAAACAGCAGCTGAATGTGACTGTGTCATTTCTGGAGGGTGCCAAGCAATCCAAGGTGACTTTTCCCCCCTTGGTAAATGCTGCCACAAAACCCACAGAACGGAAGGGAAGGTTCCCTGTGGCCCTTCTCCAACACGTTGCTGTGAGGTTGTGAGCCGGTGGGCGCAGCTTCCTCTGGGAAACACACAGCAGAACGTGGCTTCCTCCTCAGTGGAGGTTGGATCACAGGATCATGGAATATCCTGAGCTGGAAGGGACCCCCAGGGATCAYCCAGCCCAGCTCCTGGCCCTGCACAGACCCCCCAACAATCCCATCCTGTGCATCCCTGAGAGCCTTGAACAAAGGCTGCTGTGGCAGCCCCGGGGCTGTGCCCGTTCCCTGGGGAGCCTGGGCAGTGCCTGCACCCTCTGGGGGAGGAGCCTTGCCCCGAAATCCAACCTAACCCTCCCTGACAGAGCTCCAGCCATTCCCTCAGGTAAATCATTCTCTGTTAAGCAGAGAATTTTGGGCGCTTCTGGACCAAACTTTTGGTCTCTGGAGAGTCAGAACAGGATTCTGTGTATTGAATGAGGGTTTTTCAATCTCAATGATTTTGAGATACCTTTAAAATATGAGTTGAAGTCAGTCTTATCCCAAAAGCCACAATGAGAACTGAATCTGCCACTGCAGGAACAGTGCAAAGGCCAGATCTGTGCCCTGAGCTTCACCCATCTCCCATTTGCACTGAGTTTCCAGCTTCAGAAGAAAGAAATTGTTCTTTCCGTCAAAAACTTACATTCAGTGGCAAAGGGCACAGCTCCCCAAAGCTCTGGGTCAGCTTTACACAATTCCTGCCAAAGCCAGTCCCTACAAAGAACATCTCCCACCCTCTGGGAGCCAGCCCTTACTGCACTGCAGGGTTGCAGTGATTCCCAGTGATGCCCAGTGATGCCCATGTGATACCCAGTGATGCCCGTGTAGTATCCAGTGATTCCCAGTGATACCCAGTGATGCCCAGGTGATACCCAGTGTTACCCAGTGATTCCCAGTGATGCCCAGGTGATACCCAGTGATGCTCAGTGATGCCCAGTGATGCCCATGTGATACGCAGTGATACCCAGTGATACCCATATGATACCCAGTGATACCCAGTGTTACCCATGTCAGTGATACCCATGTGATACCCAGTGTTACCCAGTGATTCCCAGTGATGCCCAGGTGATACCCAGTGATGCCCAGTGATGCCCATGCGATACCCAGTGTTACCCAGTGATTCCCAGTGATGCCCAGGTGATACCCAGTGATGCTCAGTGATGCCCAGTGATGCCCATGTGATACGCAGTGATACCCAGTGATACCCATATGATACCCAGTGATGCCCATGTGGTACCCAGTGATGCCCAGTGATGCCCATGCAGTGATACCCCAGGTTTATTCTGGCATTACCTGATGCAGAGCACAGCGTGGGAGCCTCAGGGAGGCTGAAGGCTCCTGGCATTCCCTGTAACTTTTCCCTCTGCTCCTGCCCCACAGGTGCGATGGCCACAGCGGCTTTCCAGGACTCAGCACCAGCTCAGCTCCGCTTCCCTCTGGGCACAGCCACTCTGCTGTGGGCCAGCACCATCACCATGCACGTCTCCAGGCCCAAATCTGCCAAGGGACAGAGGCCAAGCTTGAGCCACCGTCAGGGCACAGAAGCCTGTCCGTGCCATGTGCCAGGTTCCCCGCCGGCACCTTCTCCTCGGGAATTGGTGAAGAGCCGGAGAGCACCGCTCACAAAAGCAGCGTTCCCACCTGCCCAGGTGTCTCCTAGGAAAATCCCAAAGCTCCTGCAGCAAGTGCCTTTGAAGATCTCCTCCTCCTCCTCCTCCTCCCTGAACAGGTACCGAGTGCTCCCCTCCATCGGCCGGAAGGGCGCGGGGAGCAGCGCCGTGGAAGCCTTGGCTGAACGGACCAACCGGCTGGAAGTGAGCGAGGGGCAGGAGGATGCTCCARAAGCCAGCAAGCCTTTTTCTGGAGGACAGGGATCTGCCAGCACACTGTCAGGAAGTGGCATTCCCACCGAAGAGAGCTCAYGTGTCCACTGTGCCCCTGAGCAGTGGGGAGGGCAGGGGAGGCAGGAGAGCCCCTGGGTGCTCCCTGCAAGCCTGGGAGAGCCGCAGGTGCTGCTCGCTGTCCGGTCTCCCTCTGGGCAGAGGTTTGAGCACCACTTCAAGCCCTCTGACAGCCTCCAGACCGTCCTTGCTGTGGCAGGACAGAAACTGTTGGCCAACTACCAACACTGCAGAGTTGAAACCATGGAGGTGCCCCGGAGGAGCTTCTCTGACCTTACCAAGTCCCTTCAGGAGTGCAGGATCCTGCCCAAGTCTGTGCTGTGCATCCGACAGGACGAGCAGCACGATGCAGCAGATCTTTAGGCACACAGAGACACTGTGGTCCTTCTGCTCAGTGAGCTGCATTGCTTCTTCCAAAAAACTGAGTCTGATGCTTCCTGCACCTACTTCTTAATCTTCTATCTCCCACAAAATCCCCAGGAAKCAGAGTTATGGATATGTAATAGTACTTGAAATAGTATTTCAGATGGATAAACCTGATTCATACAGAACAACTGTGTCACCTGTGCCATCACAAATTCCTGCCTCAGCACCACCAACCTTCAGCCTTTCTGGTTTGTTGAAGTTCCTGATAATCTTTGAAAATTCAGGTTTCCAAGACCTCTCCTCTTTTCCATGTTTTGGGAAGGTACCACTTCTCTGAATGCAGAAGCACCATTTGGGAAGGTAGAAACAGAACTGGTTTAGCTACAGGACCACCTTCAGTAGCTTATCATTATCCTAAATGTCTTTTCAAGAGACTGAAAAGGAGATCAAACCCCAAACCCATCTGGAAATAACAGTAGTAACACAGGARTGAGTTATTGTGAAGTATTAAATTGCAAGACTGATTGTAAAATAGCTGTGAGGACTCAGGTCTTTCTAGGTAACATCAGTCCAGCTCTAACTGTGACTAAATAATCTTTTTAAGAAATAATTATTAATTTGGCTGTCTTGGGGAGCAACAGAATTTTCTCCTTAGTTTTCCTTATTCCTATGGCTCATGTGATCCATAGGTAAGAAGAGGCGGATAGTTAAGAAGGGATGTTACAGATAATTCCATTTAACCCCTTTGCATTGAAGTGAGTTAGTCCAAGGAGCAAGTGCTGCTTTGGGAATTTTTAGGTAAGATATTAATGGGATTTGACTGGGATCTGGCTAAAGGAGTAAGCCATCTTTTACTGCACCATCATTAAAAGGCTGGTTGGGTGACTCGGCAGGTTTASGCAAACACAAYGTGCTTGTGCTAAAAAAAGAGAAAYATSTTCTARTTTCTAATGGAATTTCAAAGGCAGTAATTTTTAATCTCCTTTAACAATGGACCACTTGCTGCACAGATGAGTGATTTTGAATGTTTTGARGCAAACCAAATTTATTTTGAATCTCAGTGTAAGTGCCAAACCAACTCTGCACAGGAGCACAAACACAAGAGGAGCAGAAAGCTGATTGCTGGTTCTGGCTGAGTGTGGTACTTGATGCTAAATCAAATGTTCAGAGTCCAGCAGCTTTGTAAAAGCAGTATCTGATGTAACAGTGGTCCCTGCTGCTGTTGGTGATGGTAATCACTCAGCAGCAGTCCTGGATATTGAAACTTATGGATGCCTTCAACAGAATGAGGTATTTCACTTGGTTTCAGGAAGAGGGACCCTTTTCCAGGTTTCCTTCMGAGTTAGGTAGTTAATTCCCTGTTTCTGCCTGTTGTGGGTACTGTATTACTCCTATATTTCAGAGTATTTCCATCCTGTGTTAAATAAAACCTTTTAGGCTGAAACTTGAACTTTAAATGATTTACATGAGCTGAGGTTTATCCATCACACCTGCTCTTAAGAAACCTCCAATTTGATGGCAAATACCTCAGGGGCTGCCCAAATCAGCCTTTGGATGGTCAGCTGCCCTCCACACCACCTTCCTGAAGTTTGTATCTGCATCCTGTGCTCAACACAAGCCTGCAGCCAAGSAGGAAGCACTCTCCATCAGTGACAAGCTGTGACCAGAGCTGGGGAGCAACAGGCAGCTGTGAGAGCACAGGGGCTCTGAGCAAGAACAGATCAGACAATTCAGAGTAACTTGGCTCACGGTGGATTTCTCATGCTGCAGGATGTTCCTCCTGATAAAGCTGGATGAGTTTGGTTCTAATCACCTCACCCAGGCTACAGCATCTCCTAAGATGGGCAAAAAGTATCAAGTCTTGATCTAGGCAAGCACAGCACAGGGAAAACACCTCTTTTCTCCCTTAGTTCTTCCCTTCAGAACTGTTCTGGGGAGATTTTAGCAGCAATTCTAAGTCCAGCTCAAGGAGCATGGGGGGAAGAACAATATTTATTTGACCTCATTTATTGTGGCATCATTTAACTTCTTAGTGGGAATCTGAAGAATTTCAGCATTAAAATTAATTCTGTCACAAATATAAAACGTATCAGGACTTTTGGCTGAGAATGTTCTTACTGAGGCTTTTAAACACCAACAGAGTATTCAAGCAAGAAGTCAGCAAAGGGATTGTTCAGTATGTGTTCTTTAATTCCAATTAAAAGTACATTAGAAACAGCACACAGGACCAGCAGCAGCTTCCATGACAATTCAATCCAATACTCTGCTGTCACCAGGTCATTCAACTGTACTAGGAAAGTAGGTGATTAAATCAAGTCTTCCACTCCACACGCAAGCACTCACTCACCTGCCACTTTAAATAGGATTCCAACAGAATAAAAATAGATACACCCCAGAATACAAAAAGTTTAATTTTAAGCTGTTTTTTTTTTCTTCACTAAAGCCTTTATACAAATTGATAAAAGGGTGCACAATTTCCTAAAATTTTAGGTACATTTTAAATGAGCCTTTTTTTACTTGGTAAAAGGATCCATATTCCTGTCTTTGAACAGAATATGATGGCCAAAATTGCAAAGAAAACAATTCAGTTTAAATTTACAATTTTTACATTTGTTTTGACATGATTCCCACACTGAGTAGCAGGCCCATGGCTGCTCATGCATGTCCCATTTCCCCCCAACAAAGAGCTGTGCACCCTAAGTTCTGGTTCAGGAGCCTCCTTCTCCTGGAGACTGGGCTGGGGGAACAGCCCACAGTGTCCAGCTGTGTGCACAAGAGTGGTCCCAACACACAGGAGGCGTCATCCTTCCTTCTCCAGGAGCTGTGAATCCTTCCTTCTCCACGGAACACCCCGGGGCAGGGACCAACAACCTATTTTGCACTATGGAGCACTTCCCACCTGCAATTTGGCTGAGCAATTTGACTCAAAACTGGTACTGAAACGTACTGCAACAGGTAAATTTGGGGTAATAAGGGTACATTTTTTTGGTCAATCCAGGCTATTATGATTTGTTTGTTCTTTTAATCCTGTATCTATGGGTAAAGCCCAACAGCTCTGTACATTACCCATGCTGAGCTTCACAGCATGGTGCATTTAATCACATGGTGAATTTCATTCACAGAGGTGAATCTAATCAGGCAATCCATTAGTACAGTTCCCTTCATACTGCCCCTCCCACCCCACCCACCCACACCAGAGCCAGGTTAAACACTTGGGATGAACTTCTGTAGTGTCACCACCACCCACATCACAGAGAGCATCCATCCCAACAAATCCAGGACAAAGGAAAAGAAAATACTGCCCAGCAAAGCCACACGGCACCTGTGTTTGCGAGTAGGAGCTACTRGAGACATCCTCAGGACAATTTATGGAAGGAAAAGCAGGGCAAATCCATCAGAAAGCCAGAAATGAGTCTTAAAGAGCTCAGGGGAGCGCCAAAGAGAATGACATCCTAGTTTGTACAAGTTAAGTATTTAGCCAAAAACCAGCTGCCTTGTTTGGGGTTTTTGGGTTTTCTTTTTTTAAATTCTTTTTCCTTTCCTTATGTCCGTTATATATTCAGTTGTTGGATTTAAACTGACCAGGTTAATGCTGCACATTATTCCAATTAAAGATAAGAATGKTTTTTTTCCTTTTAAAATTTTAGGTATTCCCTATTGCCTCTCTTTTGGCAAGTGTATTTCTCAGAATTCCAAAGATCATCCCATTTTAAGGCTAAACTAAGAAATGTTAAAAGCTTCTGTAAACATTTCCTCTTCCTCCCCATAGTTGCACAATTTGAAGTCCAACTGCAATTTTGAACATGAGGTAATTTTTGTGTACTCATATSTTGAAGAGTCCTTTTCGGGACGAGCCAAGAGGCTGTGCCAATCCAAACGCTGATCCAATTGTAGTGGGAGAGCTTCCACAGCAGGGCACACACCAGTTCCAGCAGCTATTTCAGTTATTTATCTTCTCAATTTCATCCAAGTCATCAGTATCCAATTTGTTTATCTTTTTGTCTGGGAAAGAAGAGAAATAGGTCAGATTTCTTAACACTGAGCAGAGAAGGGAACGCTGCTCTCAGCTGGACCTGAGTTCTGGTTTATCAGGGAATGTTCAGTCAGGTTTTAAAAATATAAATTAAAACGGTTTCCTTTTATCAAAGGCCCATCTGGGTACTCCAGTGTTACCCACCCCTGAACATCCACTTCAAGGACTATCCAGGCAGACAGCAAACACAGCCTGATTTATTCTGCTCCTGTCCCAGGCAGCAGGTCACAATCCCAAGTGATGCTACACCAAACACTCCTGCTGTGCTCCTCTGCCACCCGTTTAAGGCTCAACAAACACCCTGAGACCTGCTCAGCATCCAACAAGTCAAATTCTGCAGTGATTCAACAGCTCAGAGAAAGGAGAAAGCCTGAGGGTACGTACTGAAATGTTCCTGGATTCTGTTGAGAATGTTCATGCTGTGCTTGCTGTCCACCATGTTAATGGCCAGCCCCCGCTTGCCGAAGCGGCCGGTGCGGCCGATGCGGTGCAGGTAGGTCTCGTTGTCTGGATTGCCATCCTTATCCACAGGCAGGTCAAAATTGATAACAACAGACACCTGCTCTACATCAATCCCTGACAAAAAGAGAGCATCGGGTTACACAACTTCACTTAAACCTTTTTGCAGCAGGAACAGCCTCTTCACACTCTGAAATGGAGCCTTTCCACAATATCCTTATGGGGTGGAAATAAAAACTATTGAGTTGTTTGGGCAGAGCGTCCCACTGAAACAGCCAAAGGCACTTAAATATTCTGGAAATTCTACCAGCATTTAAGTATTTCAGAAACTCCTTCCCTGCAAAGCTCTAAAGACCACTTGTTTTTTCCAAGTACAATCCTGTCTTAACTGTTCCAGGATGTCAAATTACACCACMAATTCCTACTGGGATAGTGAACTGGATTTCACTGGTTTTCAGTTTTCCGTACTTGGGCACATGTTCACTGCAAACCCTGGATGTCAGCAGCACAAGGCAGGCTTGGTGCCAGACTCTCACAGGATAGACTTTTCCATCCCAAGCAGCAGGAAGCCACAAGCAATGCTGTGTTTGCCCACAGGCACACAGTGTAAGGACACCAATTTCTCCCAACTGGAACACCTGATGATTCTTCCTGTGAGCTGGCCAGGGGTATGTGTTATCTTAGCTGCTTCTAGCCCTCCCTGGGATGCATTTTCAGGCCACCTAAAAACAGAGGCCAGACAAAATAAAGGGAATAAAAAGTGGGTGTATTTATTGAAGGGTTTTCAGGTACATGTCAGGCAGACAAAGCCCCCCAGGGGCCACACTCAAAAATGGACCACAGGTTTTCACTTTTCACTTTTATAAATTTGGTTCATTTGCATATTGGGGGTTAATCCTCCAATTACAGCTTCAGGTAATGAAGTCATTTACCCCAGGTTTGCTCCTCTCAAYTCCCTTTTGTTTAATTTCTTGGAGCCTGACGCAGTGAGGTGTCCTTGATTGCCAGGCCTGGAGAGGAATTGTTGTGTCTGCCCAAAATAGGAAAGCAGTAGCTAACACTGTATGTGGAGTTTAGAGTTACACACTAAAGAACTGCAGGGTCACAAATACATGAAAAATATCAAAGCTAAAACCCTAGAGCATCACCTGGCCCCATTCCTCCAGATCCTACCTCTGGCACAGACGTTTGTGGTCACCAGCACCTTCTCCTTGCCCTCGCGGAAGCGCTCGATGACGGCCGCTCTCTGCTCCACCATCATCTCCCCGCTGAGCAAGGCCACCTGATGGCCCTCCCGGGACAGCTCGGCCGCCAGCCACCCCGCCGTCTTCCGAGTCTGCAACACACAGCCAGCCCCACGCTTGGGACGGGGTTCTAATGCTGGAAAGTGACAGTGAACCTCTCTGGGGGCCCACTGGAAGGAAGCTCTGTGGCTGCTCAGTTTTTGTCTCCCTTACAAACTGTGTAAGAAGGAGGACAATACACCTCAGCCACCACAGGAACCCCTGATTAATAAGACAGGTTTTCTTTGTGCTCTGTTCCTTGGATTTCACTCTGCTGGAGACTGACACTACATGTGTACACTGAAAACTCACAAAACTTGTCACAAAACCACAACTACTCAGCTTGGGAAATGGCAGGGTCAGACTTGAATGTAGTTGTGAAATCCCACAGAGCTCTGCACAGCCTTGAATTAAACAGTTTCTTGAGCTCCAATTATGTCTTGAGACAGCCTAAAAGCAAACTGCTGCAGCAGATTCCAAACACTTTCATCCTGTCTGAGCTCACTTTGCCTGGCTGTTCGGTGCTGTCAGCATTGATTTTTCCCTAAAAAATATTATGGCAGTTTCCAGAAAAAGAAAACCGAGTCTCAGTATGATTCACAGTGAGATCCCAGAGATGTATCCTCAATTACCTGAGGGAAATGAAGTCCCAGGAACAGCTCTGTATCAGCTAGAGAAGCAAAAGACTTCCCAATCCCTCATAATGCCCTATTTTCATCCATTTTCCAACCCCACTTTTTTTTCCTTTTCAGTTCAGAGTTTTGGAAGAACATGCATTACTCTGATCTTTGCTTCAGAGGACTTCAGGGATAACAGWGACCATTCAGGAATAAAAGTCCAGTGTTGTCTCCTGGATGGACAAACCTAGGGAATCAAACCAGCCAGCACTAACATGGCTTTCAGGATTTCACTCAAAGATGGAGCCAGAGAAGCCAAAAAGGGCAATTTTGTTCTCAGTTCCTTTCTGAAAACTGTGTCTGGCTTGGTTTTAGCACTTGCAGACTCTGAGGGGTCACTAGGACTAACACTCCCTGGAAGCACTCACGTGGCAGAAGATCATGGCCTGGGCAATGGTGATGGCCCCGTAGATGTTACAGAGAGCCCGGAACTTYTCATCTCTGTTATTGCACAGGACATAATACTGCTTGATGGTGTCCAGGGTCTCCTCCTCGCGCTTCAGTTTGATAATGTTTGGGTCAGGAACAACTTTTTGAGCAAACTTCCACACAGAATCCTCAAAAGTGGCTGAAAACAGGAGCATCTGGCAGTCCCTGGGGAGCATTCTGAAAGAGAGAGAGAAACAGGGAATGTTCCCACACAATATTGTCATCTCCTGATATCCTGATGGAATTCATGCTACAGGCAAAGGAAAACCATTACCCTGGAACCAGTTATTTCATTGGCTGGAAAGGCTAAAACCAATCTTACCCATCCATGATCACTCCCTCATGGACCACAGGCATCCAGACTTTCCTTCTTAAAGAGGAATAAACCCTGCTCCAGGGACAGGATTTTTATTCTATAAGGTGGCCAAGGAGGCCAATGGCATCCTGGCCTGGATCAGGAATGGTGTGGCCAGCAGGAGCAGGGAGGTCATTCTGCCCCTGTACTTGGCACTGGTGAGGGCACACCTCGAGCACWGTGTCCAGCTCTGGGCCCTCAGTTTGGGAAGGACAGTGAGATGCTTGAGTGCATCCAAAGGAGGGCAACGAGGCTGGTGAGGGGCTTGGAACACAAACCCTGTGAGGAACAACTGAGGGAGCTGGGGGTGTTTAGCCTGGAGAAAAGGAGACTCAGAGGTGACCTTATCACTCTCTACAACTCCTGAAAGGTGGTTGTAGTCAGATGGGGGTCAGTCTCTTTCTCCGGGCAACACTGACAGAACCAGAGGACACAATCTCAAGCTGCACCAAGGGAAATATAGGTTGAATATTACRAAAAAGTTTTTTATGGAAAGGGTGATAAAGTTCTGGAATGGCCTGCCCGGTGAGGTGGTAGAGTCACCATGCCTGGGTGTGTTTAACAAAGCCTGGATGTGGCACTGGGTGCCAGGGTTTAGTTGAGCTGTTGGGGCTGGGTTGGACTGGATGATTTTGAAGATCTCTTCCAATCTAGTGATTCTGTGTTATTCTGTGAAATGAAACTGCTTGTCATCCCGACACTGTGCCTCTATGAACCCCCTGGACTAGAGCTAATCTGTCATTTCAATCTTGTTGCTTCACTGGTGAGGACAMCAGTCCCAACTGCAGCCCAGCTGTCTGTGTGTCCCTCCGTACCTCTGAATGCGGATGCTCTGGTCCTGGTGGCCCTGGGTGGCGATCATCACATCTGCCTCATCCAACACAAACACCTTGATCTTTTTGGGATCGATGAATTTCAGTTTGGAACACCAGTCCAGCACGGTGCCGGGCGTGCCGATTACGATCTGCTCCGAGATCTTCTGCCCTCTCTCCACTGCCGAGACAGAAGGAAGGGCTGCTCTAGGGYGGCTCTGCAGACAGGGAACTGTTTCGGCCCTCTCTGGCTGAGCCATTTGAGCACCTCACTGCTCTGGTGCACCTGAGGAGCATCATTCCCTCATTCCTGTCCGTGCTGTTTCCCCTTACTCACGTTTGTTGCCTCGGACAGCATATGCAAGTTTCAGCTCCGGGTAGAAGTTTCCCATCTGTTCAATCACTTTTCCTGTTTGAAGTGCCAGCTCATATGTTGGGGAAAGGCACAAACACTGGAGGAACAGAAGGATAATGAGYGAAGTGATCAACATACAGGGCAACACTATCACACTTGCTTTTTAAAATCCTTGTTGTAGTTTTCCTAAGACAAATATGCAAGTGGCTGAACAGTTTCTCAACCATCTCATGAGGAAATCTGATWTAAAAGTCCCTCTCCAGGCATTGTCTGCTCTGTTGACACAGTTACCTTCTCTTCCACCCCAAAGCCACTTACCCAACTCCTTCAGCCTGCACTATTTCTCTGATTTAAGTYCTCACAAAAAAATTTAACTCCTCACACGTGGGAAATGGATTTGTAGAAAATTCTCAAAGTTTGATAGAAGGTTCACACAGTATACATCTGTACGTAAACATATGTTACTTAAAAATGTTATAAAACAGGATAAACATTGTTGAGAGAGAAATGGAATGAGAAACAAGTTTTTAAAAATGACTTTATAAATAAAAGTAGGTATTTTGGAGAAACAGAACTATGRAAGATATATTATGGTAAGACTTAKGTGGTGTTATTTTAGATGATTAGTTTTAAGGTATTTGTAGTATGGTGTGATAAAAGCTGGTAAGCTAAGAAATGCTTATAATGTATTGTAGTTAAGAAATAGTTAGCTTCTGATTGTGATAGCGTGAATTATAACATCTSTACTATCTCACCCTTCACACMCTTACAGAGCAATGGCATCCTGGGTGATGCATGGGAGGACTGACAGGAACAGGCTTTGAGCAAAATCTACATCTTTTGCACTGAAGGCATTTTGATAAATCCCCAAACCTCCACCCCCTTTAAGCAGTTTACAGAAATAACACCATGGCTCCATCAAGCCATGAATTTACATCTGCGGGCCTCCAGCAGCTCAGGTTCCTCACTAGATGGCACTGCACGGCCAGGGTGAGACACACCCCGAGACAGCCACATCCCAGAGATTACCTGTGGATACTTGTTCCCAGGCTCAACCCTGCTGAGCATGGCCAGCACGAAGGCAGCTGTCTTGCCGGTACCGGACTGCGACTGCGCGATGAGGTTCTGCGGGCTGGGGGCACAGCAGGCACAGCTCAGAGGGAGAAGCACCACGGGGGCACCTGAACCCTGTCACATTTACCCCTGCTCTGCATCCAYGGCCAACCCGACCAGCTACGCTCCACGGGGCAGGAATTTCTTCCTGCCCAACACCCTCCTTCGGCATTTCTCAACTATGGAGATTTGGAAGGAGAGCTGTGGTTATCTCTCAGTAATTTCCTATTTCACACTTCTTCCCCAGTGTTTCAGTACCTCACCTGTTCCAGCTCAGGGTTGTGGAGAGAAAAATCAGCACCTCAGCTACTCCCACCCACCCAGGATTTCTGAGCTATTTCGTATTACTTCTTCCCAAACTAATGAGGAAAATGGCAACAACCTCCCAAACCCCACAGCACTGCATGCTCAGTACCAGCCCTAGGAAAAGGACAAATCCAGGGCTGTTGTCACATAGTTAATAACCACAGAAACACTGTGACATGGGAACCCTTTCTCCATACCCTGAGAGTTTCTCCATCACCCACCTCCCACCCAAAAGTTAGGARCAACACACTGAGCTTTTCAAATCCTTCTATTCTGGTAGAGAGTAGGAAGAATGTGTACATACGGCTCAGCAAGCATCATGGGCAGGGCATTCTCCTGGATCTTAGATGGTCTGTTGAAGCCCATGGCATAGACTCCTTGCAGGAGCTGTGGTTTCCTGAAAAGAGAAATTTTCGTATCATGACCTATTTAAGTCCATTTAGTTTTCATTTGTGTACAAAAATGTGAGAAAAACCCTCAAGAAGACATCCTAGAGCTGTCTCTGCTACAATCCCACCCGTGAAACAACTGTGGTCAGCATCTGGAACCGTAAGTGACAGCAGGAAGTCTAGATAGGGAGCTTTGCAAAAACCCCTGGATTTAGTAAGTCAGCCTGCCTGTCCCAGCTCAAGGGCAAAGCCTGTGTCTAAGGCCAGCACTGTTTGTTCCAAAGCAGCTTTTCAGACAATCCAGGAATCACAGTGCAGAAAGTGTTAATCCTGTCCTTCAGGCCAGTCCCATTTCCTCAGCCATGCCTAATCTTGGTGCCAAAATTATCACTCCTCAATGAGTCAAACATGAGACAAAGCATGAGGAACAGGATGAAGGGACCATGAGATCCTTGCAAGGACTTCAGCAAGTCCTGTGGATTCTGCACTACAGTTGAGCGATGCTGACTCAGGTAAATGACTGATAATTAGCTCAGTTTGCTGTGACTACACCTTGTGATCTGTGGCTGCAAGCCAGCCCTCACATCCAGAACTGTGTGGTGACACTGCTGGCCAGCAAACTCTCATCTGCTGCTTTCTCTCCAGGGAGCTTTCTACTCTCAGCAGACACTTGTATAGACAAGGAGACCCCAGAACAACCTAAATCTGGGTTATGGTGCTGGAAATTCTCAGCTGATGACCCCCAAGTGCTCCCTGGATGCTGTGAGTGCTCTCAGAAAGGCTCTCCTTTACAAGCAGGTTACAGGTCTCCTGCCCACATTTCCCACTGCAGTAACTTCCCATTCAGCACAACATAATTTTGCAAAAATYGTGTATTGCTTTCCAACGATGGCTGGAACAAAAGCCCTTTGAAAACATAACCTTGTGCTGCTCCAAGCAAGGACAGACAAAGCCCAACTCTGCACCAGTTGCCAAGGATACCCCGAGTCATAACAAAATGAAGACTCAATTAGGCTGGCTGTCCCTGCCATTAACTCCCTGGGATTGTTTGCCTTTTGAAACACAGGAATGAATTAGTCTAACAGGCACTGCAGGTCCTCAGCCTCTTTTCACAGACACTCAACCACAAACACTAACAAAGCAAAACATCCTGGCATTTCATGGGGAGAAGGCTCTTTAGCTCCCATTTGGCTGCAGAGCTTGTAGAGCAACAAACCTGAGACCAACACAAGCACAGCAATCCCAACAGGATGCACTCTTCAGCATATTAATACATATATCCATCAGCCATGCCTTCAACACGGTTATCATCTGTACTGGAAGAGGTTTTCAAAGGGAAGGAAGTCAGAAAATACTGGTGTCTCCAGTACATAAATCCAGTGTTGCTGGAAAAGATAAGCTGTTCCCTTTGTGCTGTTCACTGCTGTTGTTTCAGATGAAAACCCCTACAAGGCACCCAGATAAATCAACTCTCCTTGTACTTAAATAATACAAATGATACACTCACTTATTAATGGCAGGTTGGCACTAACCTGATACACAAACCCATGTACTTTTAAGTGGTATCTCCTATGCCACCAGGGAATTTTTCAGGACATGAGGGAGAGGTTCCAACTACCTGATGGGCTCCAAAATCACATCTGCTCTGGCAGTTATAGCAAAACTTCTCTCTCTCTGAGGTTACAAATAAGGCTCCCCATGACAAACTGAAAAATCCACTTATAAGGGACGCTATTTAATGTATCTGATCCCAGGATTTGACAGCTCCATGCAGAGAAGGCTCTGGCTCATCCCAGCAGGCACTTACAGGCGCAGCTCCTCGAAAGACTTGACAGAGTAGAGGGGTGATGTGGGGTCCCTCTGCAGCACCTCCACCTGATTCGTGGTGTCAACCAGGTTACTGCGGATCAGCTTGTTCAGCAAGGACTGGGCAGCTCTGTCCTCTGGGAAAGGAGGTGGAAAACACAAATCTATCAGTCACAGCCTGTTCCAGGTCTCGCTCCCACTGAACTCCTGAGCCACTTAAAAGGGACAAAATCCCTCCAAATACTGAAATTCTTCATTAGAGTGTAATGGCTTGAAGAGCTCAAACCTCCTGGATGAGACATTGAGAGATCCCAGAGATTCCCCCATTTAATACCCAGGAAGACAAATCAAAYGAGCACTGTTCTAAGGGAGACTTTAACTCATCCAGATCTCTGCTTATTAAAATTCTTTGAGCTTAGCATCTACCTGGGACAGGATAAAGCCTCCTCAACCCTCACTCTGACATGTGGGCAGACACCTCCCAGGGTTTTATTTTTAAGGAAAGTTTGAGCATAAATGGTACTTTAAAAGATTCCAGAGCTGAATCACAAGGGTTGAGCATATGAGAGATCCAAATGAGGTTAAACTGCTGCACTTTGGGGTTTTGCTACTAAATCTGTTCCTAAAACCACCTTCTGAAAGAATGTGAGCCTTTACCCACCTCTGAGCAGCCACTGCACAAACACAACTTGTTGGTTGCTACAGCAATCCCAGCTCCAGGTTATCCAACTGCTCCTGTATCCAGTCCTGCCTTGGGGACACTGCTATCCCCTTATTTCTCTCCACTCTAATCCAGGAGTCTCCCAAGTTATTACAGGACACAATGCCTTTAAAAGTGTTATGGAGGAAGGACATTTAAGTCCTTGGGGCAGGATACAAGATCAGCGGTCCTGAGACATAAGGCAGACTTACTTTAAGTACATATTAAATCAATATAGTTAAAATTAAATTAAATTAATTTCCTTGCCAAAKCTTTTTTCAGGAAGGCACTTACCCTTCTCCTCATCCTCCGTCTTCTCCACATTGTCATCTGCCTTGACAATGGCACCTGGATGGGAACAGGTGAGGGGGCACAGGTGAGCTCAGGCCTCCCCACGCCCTCAGAGCTTTGGAACATCCTGGGAACAGCTACACACAGCTCATTTTCCTGAGGAGCTGTTTGGAACATCCTGGGAACAGCTACAAACAGCTCATTTTCCTGAGGAGAACTGCCCTGCTCCACTGCTGTGCAGAGGAAACCCAAGCACCAGCTCCAAGAGCAGTTTAGCAACCACACCAACGGATTTTGCTCACACAGCTCCCTGAGACACCAAAATATTTAGTCTGTGCTGCTGTTTAATCTCAGCTCTCCTGGAATCTCATGATTTACCAGGAATTTACTTTGGCAGCAATGCTCTGAACCCCCACAGGGAAACATTCCCCTCTTTCCAAGCCCATCTGAGCAGCTGGAACTCACCATTGGCATCTGGTTTGGTTTTTTCATCCTTCAGGTGTAAAGTGCTCAACTAGAAATGAGGAAAAACACAGAATCAGAGAAATTCAAATATAGCTTCATATATTCTAATTCCAGCCAGGAAAACCTGAGCTTTGGATTTATCAAGTACTGCACAAACCCTGCTCAACTGGAAGGGATGAAGACACAAGAGGAATTTGATTTCAAGAGTTTTAATACAACTATTTCTAAGCAGGAGTTTTAACAGAAATATGAGTTTTTTAAACTGTAATGACAACACAGGGAAGGGGTGGTTTTTTGTCCTGTACCCTCCACTCCCCAACAGCTCTGCTGATGGAAAATGGGAGAAAATCAGCATTCCAGGATGGAAACAGGATCTGCACCCTGTGCCCTGCCCTGGCCAGCACAAGCTGCCTCAGGATGAGTTTGTTTCACCACCTGAAATGTGCAGGGAGAGCAGCCCTGAGGCTCTTCCCCACATTCTCAGTGAGTGTTCCGTGCCCAAACACAGAAAAAATAGAAAACAATTTTTCTGACATACAAAGTTACATATTTTCATTAAAAAAATATGAGAGAAAGAGGAATTTTTTGGGATGCTGGAAGACAGAGCTGAGGCTGGGTGAATGCCTGAAGCTGTGCAGCGTCTGGATGGAGGGAGAGTGGGATCGCAGGGATGTCCTTGGCCTTTGGATACGCAAAAAACGGATGAAGG
>JACDOX010000359.1:84036-109384 GCA_014549065.1 Cardinalis cardinalis | reverse complement strand
CTGTGGGCTCTGTGTGCCCTGTGGGGCTGTGAGCCCTGTGCAGTGTGGGGCTGGGTGCTCAGGTCCCCTGTATGTTGAGGGGCACTGTGTTCAGGGGCCTGGTGCCCTGAATGCTGTGGGGCTGAGATCAGGACCCGCTATGATCTGGGGGTCAGCCTGTGTCTCACATGATGTGGGGCTCAGTCCCCTGTGTGCTGTGGCCATCCCTGAGGTCAGGCCCTTCATGTGGGCTGGGGCTGTTCCCCCTGTCGGGTTTGGGGCTGGGGGTCAGGCCCTGCCGTGCCATCTGGTGTGAGGCTGCAGCTTCTGTTTCCCATGGAATGGAGTCCCTTTGGGAGCCAGGGCTGGGGGAGAATCACGCAGACACTGTGACATTTGTGAGGGAGCCGCAGCTCCGTCTGTGGAACAGGGGTGGAGGTGAAAACAAGGTAGGAGAATGAGTCATGGAGGTCTAGAAGCTGCAAGAGTAATTTCCGTCCTGTCTCCTGCTGTAGGGCAGGAGCCAGCTTAGACCTGATATCAAACCTGTTCTTTAAAGGTCCTGCAATAAAGAGGAGTAAAAGGGAAAGTAGAAATGAAAGAAGTGTGGGAAGAGCCTGTGGGATTTCCTCGCTGGGCTGCTATTCCCTTCCTTGAGCCTTGTTTGACAGAGCAGCTCTCAAGGACGGTCTGAATTTGTGTTTTTATTCCATGCGGCAGCACCAGCAAAATGGCCAAGCCTGTGGGCATCAGCCACAAGTTCCCAAACCAAGGATTATTTCCCTTACTCGGTATTCCCCCTCCCCTTTAATGGAAACACTTCATTTGTTCCCACAGCCTAAAACTTCCAACTGAGCTGTTATTTCTTTCTGTGCTGAGAAATCTTATCCCAGGCGGGGCTGGACCCTTCACTGTTGCTCTCTTCACACCACCCATGGTTGGTTTGTTCCTTAAAACTAAACCCTGTTATTATCAAATATTATCATCTGATACTTTTCCATCTAATTCAGTTTCCTGCATGGAGGTGGTAGCCCCACATCCCTCAATCTATGGGGATCCCTCCCCAGCCCCACACGTGAACTTTGGGGTCTGTATTTGAAGCTGTATTTGTGGAGGTGACATCATGGCGTTTTTTTCCATGGCAACAGGAGGATGCTGAACACTGGAGCTGARCGCAAGGAGATTTTCAATGGCAACAGAGCAGGCAGCCAAAGGCAAATCTGAGATGTTAATTAGTTAATTAGGGTAAAAATAAAGATGAATGTGGGAAATCCCAGAGGCTGACAGGCTCATGCTTCCAGTTTAATGTTTTCTTGCAGACACGCCTCCCATAAATACATTTAATTGGGATTAGTCCCATTTTAGAGAGGGGAAAACAGAGGTACTGAGAAGATGGCAGCTGTGATCAGGCAACATTGGCTGGGGGCAGATCCTTCCAACACCTCCTTTCTGCTCCTTGACCTTGGCTGCAATCATTCCTTGGGATTTTCAGGGCTATGCAGCCTGTCAGTGTGACTGTGGTGCRTTTTCCTCTGTTCTGTCCCTGAGGAAGGACTTTTCTCCTCAGTCCCTGGAGCAGGGATGGGCTCCTGGAGGCATGGGTTTCCTGTGCATTCCATGCAGGGTCCTTGATTCTGCTGGGGACTCTGCTGTCATACAATTACATATTTATTCATTTAAACATGAGATAAATATTCAAATTAGTTTAAAGAAATGCTTATTTATTTAAACCAGCAGACTTTGGCTGTGCTGGAATGAGAGAGCTCACAATGGTGGAGGTTGGACGGTGGAATTTCATTGAAATTACCTCTGGTCCTTACWCCCCAAACAGGTCAGAGTCTTCCTTGCCCACACACAAACCTGCTGCAAGGAGGAGGAAGAGGAAGAAGAAAAGGAGGGAAAGAAGGAGGAGGAAGATGAGGAGGAGGAGGCAATCCCTGCCCAGCCCTGTGTCATCACTTTTTAATCATCACAGTCTCCCAACAGAGTGATTATTTGCTTCGTCTGAGCATTCCAGGCTGAGGAAAATGGCATTTACATACAGAACACACATGGAGATCATGGGAAGTGCTTGTTGCTGTTCATCCAGCAGTAGATTTKGTTTAGTATTGGTTTTTTTCTGGGTTTTTTTTGGTAAGTTTTGAGCCCATCTGAATCTCCCAGCACAAGAGCACCACACTTGCACACTTGAGTGAGCTGGGAATGAGCCTGGGAAGCCTGTCCTGTGCTTGGCCAGTCCCAGAATCCACCCAGGCATGAACCAGGACTGGAAATCTTCCTCTGTGGTGGTTGGAAGTGCTGCTGTTGCCTGGCCCCAGGTGGGTAAAGCCACAAGCTTTGAGATGGCAGTTAGGTGACCTCAAATGTTACTTTTAGCTTGTCCCCTCCCCAGTTTTGCCTCATTTATACCCATCCCATTCCCCACTGCTGCTCCCTGGG
This sequence comes from Cardinalis cardinalis, assembly GCA_014549065.1. Classification (NCBI taxonomy): domain Eukaryota; kingdom Metazoa; phylum Chordata; class Aves; order Passeriformes; family Cardinalidae; genus Cardinalis; species Cardinalis cardinalis. Next base: position 106,966 of record JACDOX010000359.1, on the reverse strand, counting down.
AAGGGCTAGCCCTTATCCATGGTGGGGTGTCCTGGGCAAGGCCAGCCTGGAGAGGATGAGGAGGAACAAACACCTGCTGGAGGCCCCTGTGAGCTGTTCTGGGCAGCACTTTTGATCACTGTGGTGATGCAGCTTCAGCATCAGCACTAAATATTAATTCCCCCCAAACAACTCCATGTGTGTCTTCCTGAGGTCTCACACTTGCCTCATCCACCATGTCAGATGCTGCTTTATCTTCTAAACAAATACCCTGCTGCTACCACATTTGTTGGTTTGAATCCCAGGATTTCTCCTGGCATATGTTATTTTCTTCCCAGAAGCCACAAGCTGTGGTAAACAAACATTTACAGGCACTGGGAACATGGGACCTGCGTTTTTCCATGGCTGACTTGTCTGGCAAGCACCTGGAGGGTCAGGGCTGAAGTCAGCCCTGGGAGCTGGGCTTAGGAAAAAATTCTTGAACAGGCATTTGTTTGTGGAGTTTCTTACCATTTCCTCTAAAACACATTGTTCTTGGGGGAGAGGATGGGACATTGRGGGTGCCACATGTGTGGTCATCCCAATCCTGCAGTGTGGATGTGTCCTTGGAGGCCAGGGGGAGAAAGAGGAGCTTTACCCTTGGTGTGCTGTGACCCAGGCTCGGTGTCCAGCTCTGCTCTGGGACAATGTCCAAGTCTGTGTGCCTCCAGCTGCCTCAGTTTCCCCTTTCTACAAGTTGTTTTTCCTGGGTTTAAGTGTAAGTTGCTCAGGGCAGGGGCTGTATCCCACCAGGGTCATCCCTCAGTTTGGCATTGCTCCTGTGGGGAGGGTCCTTCTAGACCCCCATGGGTGGGGGCTGTGGTTGAGGGGCTTGGGTGTTCCTGGGGAGGAGAGGATGCAGGAGCTGAGATGGGAATGGGGGCAACAGCAAGGCTGGAAGAGAGATCCAGCCTAGGGCTGCAGAGGAGGCCAGTGAGCAGTGATGCATGCTGATTTTGGGGGCTTTAGGGTGCTTTCCTTTCTTTGAAAGAGAAAGGGGATGACAAAGGTGAATGCGGTGGGTTCTTCCCCTCCCGGCAGCTGCTGCGGAAAATCCCGGGGAGATAAATCGTGGGGATGGGTGAGGGGAGTTTCAGCCTCTTTTTTCCACCAGCCTGCCCAGCTCAGGGGCATCTCCTCCACCCGGAGGGGCTTCGTCCCTCGCCCGTTCTCTCCCCCGCAGCCCCCGGGCTCAGGAGGGGAGCGAGGGGAGGGGGAACCGCCAGGGTGTTCGAGGGGATTGTCATGGTTACCTCCCTGACAAAACAAATGGCTCCACTGGGTGATGATGATGGTGATGGTCACCCAGACAGCTCCGGACACTTTGAGTCAGCGGTGGGGGGCGAGAGCCCCACCCTGGGGATGCAGAAGCCCCCCATCCCAGGGGAGCCAGCCCCCATCCCAGGGGAGCCAGCCCCCCTCCCGGCTGCGGGCAGAGCCTCCCCGCCGGGGCACATGTTGCTGCAGCCCGTTCGGTAAGACCCTTCCTCGACCCCCCGGACCCCCCGCGTTCCCCAGCCCCGCTGGCCGGTGGGGAGGGTCCGGGGGGTGAAGCCACCGGTTGCTGAGGTGGCTGGTGGTGCAGCGCTCCCCCACCCCAAGCCCCGGCGCTTGCTCCTCTCCCTCTCTCCCTCCCTTTCCCTCTCTCCTCATCTCCCTCTCTCCCTGTCTTCCAGAGACAGCGCTCCGCAGCCGTGCCTGTCGCCTTCGGGATTCCTCCTGCCCCTCCTGCCCTCCCCAGCCCAGCCGCAGAGGGGCTGGAAGAGTGGGTGAAGTTGCTCCAACCCCCCCATCCCTTTCTTCCTTCTCCTTCTCCTCTCTCCCAGGAAAGGTAAGAAAAGCAGTGGCTACTCTCCAGTTGCTCCTGCACCTTTTCAGCTCCGCAGGGGTGGGTGTGAGGGGTGTGTGTGTGTGTCACTTCCCAAGGCTGTGCACGATCCCAGCACAAAGCTGCTCACTGAAGAGATCCCTGTCATAATATTTGTGCAGGCACAAGCCCACACTTTGCAAGCTGCTGCTTCCCAGCCTTGCTTTTTCCCAGCTGGATGGTGAGTCCTGGAACATCCCATCCCTCCCCCAAAATTGTACAGACTTTAGCAGTGACTGTGTCCATCTCTGTGCAGGCAGAGGACAGGGATGGATGGGGGGATGATGCTGGGGATGATGGGCTGTTGCTGTCCTGGGCAGCCAAGTGGGATAACCCATCTGTGGGCACACTGTTTGGGGAAGGGGGAGTGACCTTGGCAGGATGAGGGGGGCTGATCCCCCCAGTAAGGCTCAAAACACTGAGACCTGGCTGGAATCTGCCACGCTGGCTGGGGCAGGGCAGGACAGGGGTGGATGGAGAAGGGCTGTGCTGCTCCTGGGGGCCCTGTGTGTCTCCTTGGATCTCGATGCACCCCAAGCAGGAAGCAGGCTGCTTGGTAGGTTCAGCCTAGCTAAGGGGTGTCTGGGCCAACACCTCCCTCTGGCTCAGCCCAGGGATCTTCCCCCAAGCTGTGAGCCTGGCAAGGTGGGGGTTAACTAACCCCTGTGTCAGAAATATGTGATTAACAGCTCTAGGAAGGGGCTTGGGACAGGAATCCGGCTCTGTGACACCCAGCTCTGGGGCCAGACTGGTGGTCCAAGACACTTGCCAGGGTTATGGCTGGCAGTCCCCAAAGTCTGTCTCTGCCAGGGCTGTCAGTCATGGCCCAGCCTGGCACTGTGTCACCTCGGGAAGGGGCACCTGGCTGCTTCCACTGGGTCCTGGCAGGAGAAGTTGCTTCCTGGCCTTTCCCCAGTTTCCATATCTGAGGCCTCAGGGTGGCCTTGGGGCCAGCAATCCTTGTCACTGCTGTGGCAGTGGGGGTCCTTGTTGTCACCCTTTGGGGGCCTGCAGTGGCTGTTTCCCTGGTTTTCCATTAAGTGGGATATTCTGCTTGCAGTTTGAGGCAAGGGGAGGCTGGAGATGGGAGAACAGTTCCTGTAGCCTTTGCTGAGAGTATCTCACAGGTCTGCCATGGTGGATCCAGGGCTCTTCCAGATAGGACAGTGCTATGGGTGCTCTTTCAACCCCATTTCCTCCTCTTCCTAGAGATATTTAGGGGACTGATCCCAGGTTCCTAGCCAGGTTTGAGCCTTGTGCTTTGGGGGAAAGCATCTGGAGAACTCCTGCATGTCTTAGTCATGACCTGTAGTGATGTGGATTGGGTAGGTGAAGTTAGGGGTCCCTCAGCAGCTCCCTGAGCCTTGCTGCCCCTGAAAACCAGGAAGAATTCCCAAGGGTGATTCTACTTGAGAGCCCTGACAGTTTGGGAAGCGCAAGGCTTCTCCTGTCTTGGATTTGCAAACCGTGGGGGTGTTTTTTTCCTGGTGGAGATTGTCCAGGAATGCTGATGGGAGGCTGTGGTGCAACAGGCATCCTTGGCCAGCTCTGTCCACCCGTACATCTCCACAGGGCGCTCCGACTGTCGTCATCCCGGCGAGCCACTGGATGTCAGTGTTGATTGAGACAGACGACGTGGAAGGAATATTTTACCCAGCTGCAGAAAACCAGGCGTCCTCTGAGCAGTGGGGATGTGCCCCACGTCTAGCTCGGACCTGGAGGCGAGGTCTCCAAGGGAACCAGCTTGTGGCCGGTCAGGGGTTACAGCAGGGCGGGGCAGTGATTCAGCTGCTCAAAAATGCGTCTGATGCAAGGTGTGACACCAGGGTGGGCTTGGCACGGCAGCCTTCCTGTCCTGGGGGGCAGAACCAGCCGGGCTGCCACTGATTTCTGCCCTTCAGGCAGCMGGGCTGGGTGGAGCTGCGTCGGGTTTTATCCCAGCTCCTGCTTTGACTGTCTCTATCCTGTTGTCGGCTGTGGATGCCACAGATCCTGTGGTGTGGTACAGCTGGGACCCCAGCCCACCCCTGGGAGTCGGGTCCTGCCAGAAGCCAGGCTGTGTGCTCMCAGTTTTGCTCTGTTTTCCTTTTCAATGCATGAGAATTCACCTCAGAGGAGCATTACTCTGCCCCTGTCTTTGCTCCACGTGCTCAGACAGATTTTTTGAGGGCACATCAGAGCTTAGAGACACAGACGGACACCCAGGAAGCTCCAAGCAGTGCTTCAAGCCCCACCCCCGTTTTCCAGGCACATTAACACCTTTTCCCATCCCACAAAACCCAGCCCCAGGCTCTGGGGAGTGCTGGGACWGGCTCTGCAGCCCTGCGAGGGGCTGGAGCTGTGCTCTGGCTCGCAGCCCTGCGCTCCCTGCGCCTCACGGGGACATCGCAGCAGCAGCAGCGCCTTCCCCGTCAGTCGGGCACAGGGTCTGGCCCAGGGTATTGCCTGCACTGGGGTGATCACACTTCTGTGTCTCCCTCCCCTCCGTGGCCAGGAAGAGCAGTGGATTGTCATGGAAAGGAAGGGGGGAAAAAAATCGATCCAGTAGCAGCCTGGTCCAGAATGCAGCTGGCCAAGGGACAGTGTCTGTCCCCAGCCCTGAGGTGCTCCCCAGTTGATGGGATTGCAGGTATATTTTGAGGACTGAAGGTATTAACCCTCARTGCTTTCCCTTTTTCCTGGGATGCCAGATGCAGTGCGAGGTCGGGAGGCACCTGGCCAGGTCTGTGGGATGGCCCTGGGCCTGCTGTGTGTGGGAGGCAGGACACATCTGGTGGCAGTGAGGGGACACGCTGAGGACTGCGTGTGTCTAGGGTACTCTGTGCAGCGTTAAGCTGTGGGTAATTTTTTTGGGATGCAGGGTCCTGCCAGGTCCCATCCTGAGAGTCCAGGCCCCATGGCCTGAACGGAGACTGAGCGCACATCCCAGAGCAGCAAAGGCAGGATGGGGAGCAGGAAAGGGGCCAGTGCTGAGCTCCTGGGAGGCACAAGGGAGAGATTCCAGCCTTTGCACTGCTCTCCCTCACTCCAGCCTTTCTGCTGCTCTCCCTTTCCGTGCTGCCGTCACTTGATGGCGTTGGTGACACAAGCTGTGTGGAGCAGCCCCATGGCTCTGCTGGCAGCGTCCCCTGTCAAAGGGTTTTTGCTGGGAAGAGCCCTCTGAGCCCTCCCTGTCCTTGTGGGGCCGATTTTTCAGCTGGCACACCAGTGAGAGCTGGTGCCAGACTCTGAGCCACCTCGGAGCTGCAGGAGAGGTGCAACTTGCCTGGCTGGATGAAACAGGAGATGGCACAGGGCTCTGCATCTCACCAAGGGTCCCTTAGTGCTTGTTCTGGCCCAGGTGATGCAGAAATCCCTGCTGGCAAGTGGCTCCCATGGGAGCTATGTCCCCAATCTTCCACGAGTGCAGGAGATGTGAGGGGCTTGGATCTCACCAATGGCTCTGTACTAAGTCCCCAGTTCCAAGCTGAAGCCACGCTCCTGGAGCCTAAATTCACCCCTCTGGCAGTCCTGTAATGAATTCCTGTTGTGCAAAGGTGTTAGAGAGCTTTTCCCCGTTATTATTTCTTCCCTAAGGTAAAATAATTCTCCCTCCTTCCTCCCCCACCTGGCATTTAATCACTTCCCAATCCCTTGATGGCCTTTGCCGCATACTGAAGCGAGGGGACCTTCACTGTCTCTCCCTGTGGCAGRTGAGCCCTTGCCAGCTCCTGCCTTCCCAGGCCCTGTTGGCACAGCTTGGAGCATCCTGGTTGGGATGGCCTCCCCTGGCTCAGCTGGGACTCCATCCGTCTCCTGACTGTGGGGGCTGCCTCCCCATGGATGCACCCCCAACCTCCCKGGGCAGCTCCTGGCGTGAGCAGCGTTTGTGCTGGAAGGAGGGGTGGATTAAATCGGGAATTTAAGGGTTTTGGCTGGGATTCAGGGGCGTGCCTTGGGATTACTGCCCTCCATCATCATCTTCTCTGCTGTTTCCTGTGCTCAGTTTCCCTGGCTGCTCTCCCCCATCCTGGACAGCCCTTCTTGCTCTCCCTGGCTCTCCCTTTGTCCTTTCTCAACGCYGTTTTCCTGCCCGAGCACTCATCGAGCTCGTGGCCTTGATGTCTTCTGTGGCATTTGCATATAAAGGTGGGTTTTAATAACGAAGGAATGAGAAACTGATGTATTTCAGTGCTGATGGCTTCTCCTGGGCCTCGTAAATCACTGCATAAAGCATTGCAGAGCCAGCCAGGGAGAACTGCTGCCTAGCAACTTCTCCCAGTTCCCTGGGGGAGCRGGATGGGGCCCTAAAATCCACCTGAAAAGTCTCCTTTAAAACCCTGAGGCCTGCGGGAGAGGAGCTGTAATGGAGGAAAACCTGCTTAGGGAAAGGAGTTGGAATGTAATTGGCATAAGGAGTCACTTTGCATCTGAATGTGTCGGCTGAGCACAGGGAGGGATGAGTCAGCCTGTGCAGGAAGGATCTGGAGATGCAGGACAGCAGAGCAATGGCACTTCCCTGTAATCAGCAAGGATGAGGATGGGCAAGGGCATGGGAGGGCAGGAGCATGGATGGCTCTGCCTGCCTACTCTTCCTTCCCCAGGAGAAAGGAAAACTCTCATCATCATAGTCTTATCCTGGAGAAAGTTGTTGGTTTGGAGGATAATGAGGAGAAAGAGGGACAGAAAAAGATGTTAACTTGTTCTGCTCAGACTCCAGCAGTGTGGGAGGTGGGGACTATGCACCTCCAGGGCTGGGTCCCCAGCCAGGGAGGTTTCATCTGAGCCTCCTTCCTTGTACCAATGGGGATTTGGGGCAAGGGTTTGTCTTGTCTTCCCATCGGGGTCTTGCTTCACCCCATCACAGCAGTCATCAAACCCAGGTCTCACCCTGTCTCAGGTCACTCACCTTTCTGTCCTCAGGGCTTCAGAATGAGGTGCAGAGCCATGCAACCATTTTGGGCACTCGGGGCTCCACAGCTACTCTCACCTTTCTCTCTCCAGCTCCCCCCATCACCCAGAGACCCCCAGGAAGATGCCAGGGCTGATTGACCGGGTGACCCTCTCCCGGCTGCCCCTCATTGCGTCCGAGGTGACATCCTGCGTCAGCGGCTATGCCTTTGGGATGACAGCCCTGCTCACCTACCACAACCCAGACCCCCAGGCTGTGGAAGGCAAGTTTTAAGGAGTGAAGCTTGCAATGGGAACTTTAAAGCCAGGATATGGCAGTGCTGGGTTTCTGTGCATGCCTTCAACCTTTAGATGCTGGTGGGAAGCACAACCAAATGTATTGTGTCCAACTCCACAACTTTTTAGGTGTGAAAAATCCCACAAGTGGGATTTTTTTCCCACTTGGGAAGTGCCAAGAGGGACCTGGCTGGTGGGTCCAGGGAAGAGGTGGGTGTTGCTGACACCCTTCCTGGCTGGCAGGTCTCTTTGTGTACCCCTTGGACGAGGGCACAACTGTCGTGGGCTTCGAGGCGGCCGTGTCCCGGCGCACCGTGACAGTGCAGATCAAAGACAAAGCCAAGATGGATGACACCTACTTCAACAGCTGCAGCCTCCCCCCTGGAAGAAGTGGTGAGGAGGTTGAGGGTGTTTTAGGGAGAAAAGGAGGGGAAGGGGAGTGGGGAGGGTATGGGGGTGGCTGGCTGGTGTGTGCTGCTGCACCAAGGGGGCTCCTTTTGGGAAGCTGAGGGGTTGCGATGCTCGTGCCAAAAGTGTCAGTCTTATCCATCTTGGAAAGCACTGCTGCTTCTGGGCAGCCAAAGGAGTGATGTAGAAGCTGGGGCTCTTTAGAGAAAGCTGATGTGTGCAGTGGTGGCAGCTTTGGGTGTTTGATCCAGGGCTGGGGGTTGTGGGAGGCCTGGAAAGGAGAATTTTCCATGGTTGCAATACCTGGCATGATCCAATCTCTGTGCAGGAAGGCTTATGATGGATGAGGACCTGGAGAGGATTGTTTTTGTGGCCAACCTGGGCATGATTCCTCCCCTGGAAAGTGTCTCCATCTTCATCAGCACCTCTTCTGAGCTGCAGACACTGCCCAGTGGGGTGGTGAGGGTCCTTCTGCCAGCTGTGTGTGTCCCCAGGGTCCCCCAGCCCAGCCTGGAGAATGCCAGCAGCTTTTCCAGCCACCATCTCCAAACGTACGGAAAACCACGGGGTGGGCTCTGTCTGGGATTGATCCTGGAGAATGCAGGGCTGAATGAGCAGGAGCTGCAGGAGGCTGGAGAGTGGCTGCAGGCTTTACCTCTGGCAGACCTGCAGTTCCTGGGGACATAGAACATATTGACAGAGTTTGTTTGGATTTATCTCACCATCAGGGACAAGCCCCCCTGTGGACTGGGGAGCCCGGAGCAAGGGAGCAGGTTCTGCCTGACTCAGCTGCTGGACAGTGAGGCCACCAACCCCTTTGAGTATGAATTCAGCTTCCACCTGGAGATCCGGGGGCCGTGTTTGCTGGCAGGTAGGAGCACTGGGGCTGTCCTGCTGCACAAGGCTGATTTATCACCTCCCCAAGGCAATGTCCACACTCCCCTCCTCCTCAATGTAAATCTGTGTTGGCAACTTAACTGTGCTGGGGTGGATTTACCAGTACAGGATTGATGCTAATGTGGTTCCTGTCCCCTACTGCCTTGTCATCCCTTCTCCCTGGTGTCCCCCACCCTCAATCCCTGCTGGCACCTTGTTTTCCCTGCAGGAGTTGAGAGCCCCACGCATGAGATCCGAGCAGACGCCGACCCCTCGGCTCGCTCTGCCAAGAGCATCGTGATCACGCTGGCCAACAAACACACCTTCGACAGACCCGTGGAGATCCTGATCCATCCAAGTGGTAGGTGGGCTCTGCTTCCCCTCTGCTGGTCTTGCCCCTTCCTGGGATCTTTATCTGTAGCTCTGGAGACAGCTGGATTAGTGCTGGTTTTGCAAATATTGTCAAGGTTAGGCTTCCTAGGAGGTAATCCTGGCCTCTCTCAGGGTTTTCTGAGCTCTCCAAGCTCACAGGTACTGCTATTTTCCCAACCAAGGGTGCCTGCATCTCTGCCAGACACAAAGTGTAACCACAGCTGTTCTTCACACAATTCTCTGCATTTACAGAGCCCCACATGCCCCATGTCTTAATGGAAGAGGGTGACATGACCCCTGCAGAGTATGAACGACACCTGAAGGGGAAGAGCGATTTCATTAAAGGCACTAAGAAAGACCCCAGTGCCAAGAAAAAGGTGAGAAACACAAGCTGCAGGTGTTAGCTGAGGCTTTCCATGGACTGGAGCTGAGCTAGAAGATGATTCCATGTTTCCAGCATCAGATGTTACACTGTCCCAATGAGACCTGCAGCATCCTCCCTCRGAGAGGGGCTTGTGTGGAGGAAGAGGGGGAAATTCAGCAGTGCTGCTGATAAACTGAGAGGGGAAGGAGCTCTGAGATGGTTATTGTGTGTATAATTAGTGCTAGTCTAGCATAGCATAATTAGAGAGGTGCATTGTGATAGCATTAAGGGTATTATAATTATTGCAATGACATAGAATAAAATATTCTTTTAATTGCTCGGTAAATGTTTACTGTTTCTGGGTAGCTGTCAGAGAGAAAGAAGTGATCTTCCTGGGAATAATGAGCTGAACTGAAGACAAGGTAGGAGAGACTTCTCTTTGTTCTGCTGAGCAGCAAAGAGAAAAATATCTGTGCTGGGATTTGTGCCTCGTCTTCCAGCAGTTCTGAAGGAATGAGTGACAGCCCAACTCTTTGGTGTGTCTGGGATCAGCGGAGAGGAGCAGACAGCTCAGAGCCCTYTGGATTTCCAGGGTGGGCGTCTTCCCCTAAGGGACAGGTCGTGCTTGTGTGGCCACAGCTTGGGCTGACAGTGTCAGCTCCTGTTTTACACAGCCAGGGCTCTCCTGTGTGCCCAGAGATGCTCATTTCCCCCTAAACTCATTCTCCATGTGTGTGATCCTGGGTCCCTCTTGGCAGAGATCTCTGACCTGCTGCAGGGGTGTCTCCCTGTGCTGCTAAGATTTCTCCTTTCACCAGAGACTTGTCAACCCTCCTCTCCTCCCTTCCCTTTGCCCTCCACTCTCTCTGGCAGGGCTGGGACTCTGCAGGCGTCTCCTCTAATTGTGTTCAGCGTGTGGCAGGTGGAACGAGATGAAACTCCCACGCTACGCCTCGGATGGCTCCCTAATTATTTCTGCACATTTAGCATGTCAAATTATCTAAGGAGGGATCATTCTGGAGACATTTCCCTGCAGGAAAGCCACCTGTGCCCCAGGAGGACTGGGAAACAACTGCAGGGAGCAGAGAAAATGCCTGGAATACCTGGGGTAGATGATGGGCTGGAATTGCTGCTGCTCAGAGCAGGACATTGGCCACTTCTTGGCTTAAATTAAATTAGCCCAGAAATTTCAGCAGTAAATGATAAGTAATTCTCCKTCCTCTGATTGTTATGCAAAAGGCTTGGATGCTGTCAGCTGCAGGTTGGTGGGGATGGATGCACACTGGAATCAACTTTACTCAACAAAATCTGATTAGTTTACTGTAATTGGATAATGGGTGAAGGGGAACGGAAGGGAGGTGAGGAGATGTTTTCTTTTCTGGTGACCTGTAGCAGCTCCACTGAAGCTGTTTACTGAGGATTTGCCTCTAAAATTCCCTCCAGTCATGAGAAATCCCAAAGTATGGGCTCATCCTGATCACACAGGAAATTTATGTCATGGACACCCAAGAGCTTTCCAAGGAGTTCTGTGGATAGGTCCAGGGCCACGATTCAGTATTTGTACAGAGGCAGCAAGGAACACTCTAGTCTGGAATGTGATAAACTGGAAAAGTTGTGAAAGAAAATAATATTGTATGGCTGGAGGGAAATGGAAATGGAAAAAGCCCTTTTATTTCTCAGCAGCTGATTAATTTATGCCCCATAGCATAGAAGGGAAAGGTAGGAGGATGAGTGGGAGCTTGGCTTATTCCTCTGAGTGGGACCTGTCTTTTCACAGGTCAGAGAAGCTGTGCTCAGGCAGAGGAGCTGAAAGGAGAGCTTGTGTGTGTGTTGAGCCACAGGGAGTTAGTGAGTTTTAGAAAACAAACGTTGGTCATCGGCTCCTAAACGGAGGAACGTGMCTCATGGCTGGAGAAAACAAGCCCAGTTATCTGGGGTCTGGTTTGCTCCCTGTGAAACCAACTAGAAAAGCAGCCAGACAGAGGAGAAAAGAGGCAAAGAAAGCCCCTGGGGATCGAGCTGCTGTTGAGGAGTTTTTTCCACACTCAGACCCAGGGATGAAAGGCCATGGCTGGGATGATGTGGGGTCCTGGAGCTCCCTCCAAAGCAGCTGAGGCCATGAACCCGTTACTGCTTGATACACACGTAACAGCACATTATAAACCCATCACAAGAGGTTTTCACCGGTTTTATTTTATCCCATTTGCAATGAATACTTGAAATAGAAGGAGAGAAAATGCAGAGAGCCATTGGAGCTGTGTGCAATGCAGAGATCATGCGGGTTCCTATCGAGCCATGGCCAGAGCAAACGGTTCAGCTTTCCAAAGCTTTTCAATCCCTACAAAGAAAAGTGATAAAAGAAATGGGCAGAAAAAGCAGCAAACCAGAGGTGGCAGGAATGAATTGGAGTACTGAATGCAGCAGATCAAGGGCTGCATCTCACACTTCATTAGTGAGTGACCATGGAGAAAACTTCTGGTGTGCCTCGGTGGGATGCTAAGCTGTGCTAATGAACCAGGTTTTCAGGAAGGTTCTGATGAAATGTTTGGAGAATCAGATTTGCAAGGCACTGGGTAGGGTGAGGTCTTATGATTTCTTCTCCAGGCTTTTATCTGAGTGTGCAGTTGCTCCGTATAATCCCAGAATGGTTTGGTGGAGAGGACCTTAAAGCTTATCTTGTCCCACTCCTCCCGTGGGCAGGGACACCTTTTACTATCCCAGCTTGCTCCAAGCCCTGTCCAGCCTGGCCTTGGACACTTGCAGGGATGGTGAATACTGTGGGTATGGATGGAACAGGACACCTGGATATTGGCCCACCCTGGTGTTGTCACCTCTGAATAAGCAGATTGTGGCCCACAAAAGGCCATGCACTTGCATTTTGAACCCTGCTCTGATTCCCCTCAAATTGAAATGGGGTGGAGAAATCAACCTCTCAAAATCAACCTCTGGAGCAGTCTCCTGCTTTCTTTCAGACGGAAATCATCAGGAAGAGGCTGAACAAGGACATCCCCCACCACCCTGTCATCATGCTCAATTTCTGCCCTGACTTGAGGACTGTGCAGCCAGGCCTCCGGGAAGCCCAGGGCGAGTTCATCTTCCTGGTAGACCGCAGTAGGAGCATGAGTGGTGTGAGCATCAGCCGTGCCAAGGTACCTGCAGGAGGGGAAGCACCTGCCTGTCAACAGGGATGAGTGAGAGGGAGCAGTGGGGGTGCTGAGAGCATAACTGTTCGTTATCAGGGCATGGGGGGTAATTATAGGCTGTATTTTAGTCATCTCAACCATGGCGCTCCTTTGGTACCTGCAACAAAGGTGATTCTCCCCTGTTCTCTTTTGCTTTTTCCTATCAGCACATAAAATGCAAAATTATTTTCTTTCCCTCTCTTGCTGGCATGTTTTGTGCATCCTTTTTCCAGTTCTCCATGTCTCCAGGAGGGCTTTGAGTGATGGCTGCCTAGGAGGAAACCTCCAGGGAGCTCCAAGGCGAGCAAGGTGCTGACCATGCATTAGGAGAGGTTTTTCACATCTCTGTGAACCCACAGAAATKATTTAAATATGAGACATCCCTTTTCCAAACACAAATGGCCACCAGCAGCCTGGTGGATAGTTATGGGAGTTGTGTTGAGAGCTCTGAATAAAAAATAGCATTGTCAGGATGTTTTGTGGGTCTGAGGTTCCCCAGTCATGCGTGGCTCTTACCCAGAGCCAGCCCTGGTGCAGGACCCTGCACTTGGTCTGTTGAACCTCATGAGGTTCCCACAGACCCACTCCTGAACTTGTCCATCTTTTAGCACATCTCTTTTCCCATCTCTCTCCAGTTTCCATGGGAACTGCTGAAGAAGGACAGACACCTTCRGCAACAAGGATTGGGATGCTGGAGAGCCTGCAGATGGCTGCAGCACATCCCCTGGGATAGGGAGGCTGTTCCCAAGGGGAACAGGATMTCTCTGGGCTTGTAACCCCTTCCCCCAGCATCTTTAGGAGTCTGAGAATCTTTTCTCAGCATGGATTTTTGCATTCCAACTCCCAGCATGGCTGGATTTGGGCACCACAGTCTCTGCAGCCTCTGTGGAGGCTGGATTGTCCCCTGGGGATGGGGACCTGCAGGATCAGAGCTCTTCTCYGATTGGTCCTGAAATGGAAACCCCATCTCAGGAGGGCTGTAGAAATGGGAAAAAGGCTGTTCCCCTTCAGGAAAAAATATTTTGAGGGAGATTTTGGAGGAAATACCTCAAGGGAGAAACTCACTGTCCCTCTTTTGAGTGTCCCGTCCTTGTTTGTCACTCGCAGACACCAGGGACCTCACAGCAGGAGCTGTTCTGAGAGGGTTTGAGTGGGTTTTGGTTGGTGGAAACTTCTGCATCATCCTCAGCTGGCTGGATGCATGGCATGACAGGTCTTGGAGTTGTGCAGCCTCAGGATGCACTCAGGGATGGGATGGAAGAGCCGGCGCAGAGCACGAGGGCACCCGTCCAAAGCAGCTGGAGTGGAAAATTCAGGGATTTAAATTTCCTGCAGCCAGTTCCTTTCCCAACCTGATGCAGCCAGGGAGAAGAGCCAGGCTGTGATGGTGCTTGCTGGCAAAACTGCACTAATAACTGGGAATTGACTTTTCTAGAAGCAAACATCCCTCCTTATTGAGTTGCCATAAAGCTATGGAGTKCAACAGGATCAAGATCAATATTTACCATAAGAAGCAATAAATCTTTCTGCTTGCTGAAATAGCAAGCAGGCATCAGTTGCCCATTTTGGGAAGTGCTTTAAGAGAAATATTTGGAAATTTGTATTTTTTCCCTTGTAATGAGTTCCAAGATGGGATGTCAGCACTGAGATCTGGAAGAGCCAGCATCCCGGGAGCCATCTGGGAGCAGTGGTATAAATATATCCTCGTAGGTTTGAGATAACAGCTTGGATTCAAGTATCCAGAGCTTGTTAAAGGGCAGCCCTGCTCTTGTACATTATTCCACTGATTTTCAGTGCTCCAGCTCTGAGTTTTTGCTGAGTCTTACAAGCTTTGGGAGCCTGTAAGGAGGAGCTCTGGGGATCCCTGCTGAACCCAGGCAGGGAGTTCGCTGTGTCCCTCTGTGGTCACTTGGTCTTTGCCACTGGTAGGACAACTCAAGGAGGCTATTCTTGCTCGTTTGACCTTGGCAGCTCCTCCAGGGGCTGGCTAGAGGGTTTCTGCTGCCCTCGGCAGACTGGCAGGAGTCTGCCTTGATCAGCATTTAAATAGAACTGAGCTGCTCCTGAACACTTTGCTTTACATTTTGCTTTAAATAAACACTTTGCTTTAAATGGGTCTCCTCTCCTGCCACATAATTGCTCCTACAAGTTCAAGAGCTCYTTAAGCAGCTCTTGCCCAGTTCCTGTGATCACAAGCTCTGTCCTGGACTTGTCCACAATACCACTGTGACAATTCAAGTTGCTCTTGCCTTATGTAAAGCCCAGGAATAGGCACATTAGATAACCACCTCTGGTAAAGAAAATAGCTTAAATCTGTTGTCTCCCAGTTATTTTAATTGAAGCCAGCTATGAATACAAGAGAATTGGGGATGGGGGAGGCTTTTCCTTTTGTATAACTTTAAGCTGTTTGTTTATTTTCTGCAAGTTTAGGCATTGAGATGCATTGCGTGTCGCACTTCTCAATTTCACACTCTGCTTCTCACCCACCAGCTCTGTGCTGCAGCACTGTGTTGCCAGCACAAATTGAATCCCTTAAAAACAAACAGAAAAAATTGTTCAGTTCTTTGTTGTCTTTTTTTCCAAAGACTCCCCATTTTCCTCACTGCTTCACGTCCCAAATATCATCAAGGGACTTTGAAAAGAGCTGGGTCGTATGGAGGCATGGGAAAGAAGCAGTTGGTTTGTTCTCAGGTGAAAGAGGGAATAAGATGGGATGGCTCTGGGCAGAGTTTTATTGGTGAAGTTGGGGCAGCCAGGGAGGATCCAAGTGTCCTCATGTCTGTTTGCTTTCTGCCCCTCAGGATGCCCTGTTGGTCATTCTCAAGAGCCTGGTGCCAGCGTGTCTCTTCAATGTAATCGGGTTTGGATCCACCTTCAAGACCCTCTTTCCTGTCAGCCAGGCCTATTGTGAGGTGGGTGATCCCACAGTTCACAGAATCACAGACTGGTTTGTGTGGGGAGGGATCTTACATGCCACAGGCAGGGMCACCTTCCACTATACCTGGGTGCTCCCAGCCCCATCCAGCCTGGCCTTGGACACTTCCAGGGATCCAGGGGCAGCCACAGCTTCTCTGGGCAGCCTGTGCCAAGGCCTCACCACCCTTATAGTAAATAATTTCCTTATAATACCAAAGCTAACCCTGCCCTTCTTCAGCTTAAAGCCATTCCCCCTTGTCTTGTCACTCCAGGCCCTTGTCCTAAGTCCTTCTCCATCTCTCTTGGAGCCCCTTTATGCACTGGAAGGGGCTTTAAGATCTCTCCAAAACCTTCCTTTCACCAAGATGAGCATCCTCAACTCCCTCAGYCTCTCCCATGGCTCTCCTTGGTGCTCAGAGGGTGCTGGTGCTGACAATTCCCCTGTTCCTTTGGGCAGGAGAGCCTGCTCATTGCCTGCCAGAGCATCAGGAGGATCCAGGCTGATATGGGCAGCATCAACCTCCTGTCCCCCCTGAAGTGGCTCCTCCGCCAGCCCATCCACAGGGGCCACCCCCGGCTGCTCTTTGTGCTGACAGCCGGGGCCATCAGCAACACGGGGAAGGTTCTGGAGCTGCTGCGGGACCACTCCCGCTCCACCAGGTACAGACTCAGCCCTGCAGGGCCAGAAACCTGGCACAGGCTGCCATGTGCCTCCCCTTGAGCACAGCTCCATCTCACAGACGTCCCCACTTCAGAGACAGARGCAGGAGAGATTGCTGCTATGAGCCATGGGAGAACCTCAAAGGGTTTGGAACGAATCCCAGAAGTTCAGATGCTTTTTAAACAATCAAAAGCAGGATAATTGAGCTGACAACTTCACAGCTCTCGGCTGATGCTTCCTGCTAGGAGAGATTGACACGCCAACAATCTTCCTCGCTTCTTTTTTAATTTTTTTTTTTTTAAAGCACATCTGGGGCTGGCCCCAGCTGCTTCCAGGATGGGGCTGTGCAGAATTGAATATGCTGAAAGGCAGCAATGTAAAAAGCAGCTAATTGTGCACAAGCTCCCAGCTTGGCTCCCCAGCCCTGATCACAGCCTGTTCTGGTTTCTCCTCTGCCTCTTTAAGGGGCACAAAACATGGGGAAAATGTAAGAAATCCTGATTCCTCTTCCATCTCTCAGACTTTGGAGTTATCAGGGAAGCTGCTCTGTGGGTTTGTAACTGCACAGAGGTCTGATTGTTTCCCAGGCCATCCCACCCTCCCACCCTGCCTCTTGCAGGGCTGGAAGGGAGGGTTAAATGCAATCAGAGCTGGAGCGTGGTCTCGGGTGACCYGGGAAGGGAGAGTGCTGGGCATGGCCCTTCTTAAAAGAAGATCAGAGCCTTATTGAGGAGGGGTGTGAGGCTGGCCTAGGATTTGCAGGCAGCTGAGGATTAAAACCCTCCAAGAGAAAAGCCCCTTGTGCAGATGCAGTTTGCTGCTGAAGGTGCTTTCTTTCTCAGCAACCCCTGCCCTGCCCAAATGCCATATCCCACCCATTCCCATCCTCCTGGCTTCCTGGCACATCCATCCTCACCCAGCACTGCCCTCCCTGCCTGGGCTCCAGTTCAGCTTCCAGCCTTCAGCCCAAACCAAATCCTGATTCACAGACCTGGCAGTGGGGGGGAGCAGCCTCACCTGGCTTGATCATCCTTCCTTGAGAAAATGTTTATTTTCATTGCAAGCAGAGATAATTCCTGGATCTTTAGTGCTATTGACCACAGCCAGCAGGGAAAAGAGCTGAACTGAGAGCAAAGCAGCTTGTTTGTGTTTGCAGAGGAGGGGGAGGCTCGAGGTCCTGCTGGGAACCCCTGAGTGTCACTGCTGAAGGCTGCTCTTTGGGGAAGGGGTTTGRGGTCTGCTGAGAGGAGGGGGCTGGTGGTTCATAGAACCCCAGAATGGTTTGGATTGGAAGGGGCCTTAAAGCCCATCTCATTCCACCCCCCTGCCATGGGCAGGGACCCCTTCCATAGCCCAGAGTGCTCCAACCCCCCTCCAGCCTGGCCTTGGGCACTGCCAGGGATCCAGGGGCAGCCTCAGCTTCTCTGGGCAGCCTGTGCCAGGGCCTGCCCACCCTCACAGGGAGGAATTCCTTCCCAATATCCAGTCTAACCCTGCCCTTTTTCAGCTCAAAGCCATTCCCCCTTGTCCTGTCACTCCATATCCAAAGTGCTTCTCCAGCTCTCTTGGAGCCCCTTTAGGCACTGGGAGATTCTCAGCCTTCCTGCCACATACCTAAAAGAGGGGCTGGTTTATTCTGCTGGACACAGCAGTGGCAAAAAGCCAGAGGGAGTTTCTGCCTGAGGGAGTGTGTGAGCCGCAGGGCGCTGGTGGGTGGCTTTTCCTTTGGGTCCTGATTCTCCGCGTCCCTTTGCAGGTGCTACAGCTTCGGCCTCGGGCCGAACGCCTGCCGGAGGCTGGTGCGGGGTCTGGCTGCCGTGTCCAGGGGCGTCTCCGAGTTCCTGGAGGAGGGCGAGAGGCTGCAGCCCAAGGTACAGCCCCGCTCCCCGGGCTGTGAGGATGCTCTGCTTCAGCGAGGGGGAGGCCACTGCTCCCGGGGGGCTCATTCCCCGTCCTGGCCCTGCCTTCCCAATCCCCCCGCAGCAGGTGGGCGAGCGGGAGGGGATGGAAGAGCATCTCGGTGTCCGGCGGCCGTCGGAGGGAGCGGAGGGTGCGTTTGCCTCCGCCTGGGGCTGGGGCCCGCGGTGGCCGCGGTGCTGCAGCTCTGCCTTCAAAGGCAGCTCTGCCTCGCATACGGCGAGGGCAGTGGGACCGGCATCAAAGCAGCCAATTAGTTTTGAAGTCGGGCTCAGCTCTGGCGTTGCTCAGGCGAGAAGGACTCGGGGTAGGAGCGAGAGGAATGCGCTGTGATGGCTTTGCTTATTAAGCTGACTTTAAAGCTTCTCCATTCCCTCTCTCCCCATGAAGAGTAAAACCGTGTGCTTGAAATCCGGCATAGGGATGGCTCTGTCCCCTGGTGAATGCAGAGCCCAGCCTGTCACCTGCTGCTTGACTAAACCCACAGAGAATTGGGTCTTTAACTCCTAAATATCTCCAAAAAGCCAGCTTCTACCTTCTTGATCTCTCAAGGAGGAGTTCGGCAACTCCACCCTCTGCAGGAGCCTGGAGCACACAAAAACCTCTCTAAGACAGAATGGCATCAACATTTCTGATGTAAATTAAAAGCAGAGACAGTGAAGAGAGAGGTGTTTAATAAGAGCTATTAATAAGAGCTTTGCAGGCTGTGCAGCTCGGTGCCTTCAGCAGTCTGAGGCGTCAATTAATGGCCTTATAAAACACAGCCTGGTGTGTCTTCCCAAGCCTGTGAAAAAGCAGGGAACAATGGGGAATATTTGAGCTGTTCTGTCTCTAAATCTGGTGTTCAGTTCCCTTGGCATGCAGGGAAGCTCATGTAGATGGCTCCATGGGAGATTTGCCCGTGAGGTATTCATGAATATTGGTCTTCTCCACATGTGTAACAGGCAGAGCATTGCTGATCTCTGGCAGTGGCTTGTGCCAGCAATAAGCTGTTCCAAAATTATCAGTGTGTGAGTGCTGGGCTCAGGACAAGGGCTGGGGCTGGGGCTCAGACCAGGGAAGGCTGACAGCATATCCTGGGTGCTAGAGGGGGACAGGGGATGCTGCCTCACATCAGAGAAAGATCCCTCAGGCCAATAGCTCCCACCTTGCTCTGGGCTGGCAGTGTGTGTGAGATCGGCCCTGTGCTCCATCACTATCTGCTCATGGTAAAAACTGTGGAATCATGGAGCCATTTAGGTTGGAAAAGACCAACCATTAACCCAGCTCTGTCAAGTATAACCGTGCCAAGGAGATGGGGGTGCTGGGATGGACGTCAGAGTAGACTAACAGGAAGCAGACTGTCAGGAGAGGGTAGGAACCAGCTGATGGGATTGTTTGAGGGAACGTTCCCCTTCCCTGCAGCACATGGCACGTGCACCATGGCTCACCCCTGTCCAGTTGGTGTTGAACCTCTCCCCCTGCCCTTTGCAGATGATCAGGTCACTGAAGAAGGCGATGGCGCCGGTCCTGAGCGACGTGTCCGTGGAGTGGGTCTTTCCTGAGAGCACTGAGGTCTTGGTGTCCACTGTCAGCAGCAGCTGCCTGTTCCCTGGTGACCACCTGGTCAGCTACRGTGTCATCTGTGACACCTCCCTGTACCTGTCCAACCCCAGAGCTGTGAGTCTGTCCCAGGAGCGGGGGGTGTTGGGGTGTACACAGGAGTCTTGGCTCTGTGCATGGTCAGGGGGTGTCTCCTGCTTCCCAGACGTGTCCTTAAGGGAGGTGATGGGGGGGACTTTGGGGGGCAGTAGTGGCTAAGGATGCTGGTGCAGCCTGTCTCAGCTGGGAGCTGATGGACAGAGACTGTGGTGGGATCTGTTCCCTCTCTGTGCTTCCCCCCAGGACAAGAGGCGGCAGTACAGCACGATGCATTCCCAGGAGTCGGGCAGCTCTGTTTTCTTTCACTCCCAGGAGGAGGGAGCAGGCTTGGAGAGCTGGAACCACTCCAGAGACTCAGAGGGGTCCTGCCCTGCCGAGCGCTCCCCCGACCACCTGGGCGTGGGCAGAGACCCTGGGGGAGAGTCGGACACGGACACGGGTCAGATTTTCCTCTGTACATGCGGGGGGGTGATGCCCTGTCTCTCTAATCAAACTCCTGTCACTGCTCCCCCACTTTTTTTGCCTGATTTACACATGTCTTCAGCTGCAAAGAGCTGGAGGAGTTTGCAGGAGAGATGACAGATCTCCTGAGGCTTGAGCAAGTCTGTTTGGTTTGGATGTTTTATCCAAACCTGTCAGGAAATCAAGGGAAGCCCTGGTGAGCTGGGTTCCCTGGAGATTTTCAAAGCAGCTTTAGCTTTGGCCACATAATTATTTACAAGCTTCCCAAGCAGTCTGAGGAGGAGTGGAGTGAGCAAATGGGTAGCTCTGCTAGACCATCCCTGTACCTGCAAAGCAGCTTCCCAGTCAGGAGAGGGGGAGAATGGATCCAAAGCCCTCTCCCCTGGGTGTCACTCCTCCCCACCACGGCCTGGCTGGGTGTTTGTTTCAGCAGCATGTGGCACACAGCAGCTGGTTGCACCCTGGAGCTGGGGAAACCTCTGTTACTCATGGGATGTTCTTCCCTTTTGTTACAAGAGGATCTGTACTRTGCAGCCCCTCAAACTTGTCAAAAGCAATGAGAAATCGTGTCTTTCCAAGGCAGGTTTTAGTCTTGCTCTGACAGGAGCGTGTCTGCACTAATTAAATTTCATTAGTAAACCCTTTGTCTTCTCCAGGGYGGTTTGGGGAAATGCAGTCAGGCTTTTTTTGGCTGAAAACTCCTCAGACAAAACCTTCCCAACCTGCTCTCTTGACATCCCCAGGAATTTTGTGTTTCTATTTCCTTCTGTGGTTTCGTTGCTTTGCTTAAAACTTTGCGGGGCTGAGTGTGGCCCCCTGAGCTTTGGCGGGACCTTGGCGAGGGCTCCCTGCCTCCCACTGTGAGCAGGGGGTGGTGCTGGCTGCTCCCCGTGTGGAGTGGAGCTGATCCTCTCTCCCACCGTTCAGGAATGGATGTGAAGGCTCTGTCCAGGAGACGGGCGTACAGCACCACCCACATCTCCGAGCACGAGCCCCGCAGGAAGGTGCCCACAGCCAGCGACCCTGGCACTGCCCTGGTGAGAAACCCCCTGAGGAAAACCCAGCTGCAGGACCTGCAGCAGCTCAGCCCTGAGCCCTGGCAGGTGGATTTCCAGGTAGGTGATCCCCCAAGAGGCTTTGCAAGGAGGAGGAAGAAAATATCCGGTGGATAAGAGCCTGGATAGGAAAGGGTCTGACTCACACTAGCCCTAAAATATTGATATAGGTATAGATAATAGATACAGCTCTGCAGCACATCCCAAACACTGGGGAAATGAGCTGAGCAGAGAGCAGAGTGCCATCCTGATATCCCATAGCAGTCCCTCCCCATGGGAGCCTACTTTTCCCTGCTCCCCTTCCCCTTAGCAGCCTGTGCTTCACCTTGCTGCTCCTCTGGTCCTTCTTACCTCCCTGCAATTTAGGATTCAAACCTGTCCATGGCTGTGGCACTTCTGTGCCTGGCAGGGAAAAGGAATTCAGTGCCAAAGCAGATTCCCAGCAGGATCCATTGCCTTACACAGCATTGGGATGAGATGTGAACCTGTGTGGTGATATATCTGCTGAGCAGGGTTTTGTCCCCTGCCTGCAGCAGGTGGAATTTGGGCAGATTTTTCAGCTGATCTTTGAGAAGGATAGGGATAGTTTTCTCTCATCCTTGGCATTGCTGGGATGCTCTGCTCTACAATCAGCATCTGCAGGGCTGGGAGGACCAGCAGCACTTGTGTTCCCATGGAAACCCAGAGCAGGGACTTTCATTTCCCCTCTTCTCTGGGTTAGAGATCACTGGATGAGGGCGCAAAGGGGAAAGCAGGGCCAGGGCTCCAGAGGGAGGGATGAGACCTCTGCCCTCAGGCTACAGCAGTGAGGGTGGTGAACCCCATCAGTGACCAAGAACAAGCAGGTTTTAGGGGTACTGGCAACATTCCCTGTACTGGGAAGGTCCCCGGAGCATCCTCCTGCCCTTGGTGTGCGGGCAGGGGTGGAGCTGACTCCCTTCTGGGGGGCAGTAAATGGTTAACAGCATGCAGCCTGCTCTTAATTAAATGCAGCCTGGTTTTGCTATCCCTCCTGCTGCCAGGGCTCCCAGCAGCTCTCCCAGCTCCCAGTCCTGCTGCCAGGGCTTGACATTTTCAGGGGTGTGAAGCCGAGCCCTCAGCTCATCTCCACGCTTGCCATGCTGGGAAGGAAAGGTCAGCACCAGCCACAGGCAGCTTAAACCCCCAGCTCCATTCCCAGCTGGCTTCCCCTGGCTGGGAGGAGAGCTCAGGCAGGAGAAGGAGCAGGTTTGGAACAGAAAGGGTCTGGCAGGATGTGTCAATATTAGCTTGGTAAATCGTGCCTGGAGCCACCTGGCTCCCAGTTTTGCTGGTGGTGTCATAGAACAACAAAATTTAGGTGGTGGTGGTGGAGGTCATACACGTCTGTCACTCAGAGAAAGTATCCTTCCATCCACCTCTTTCTACCACCTCTGTTCCTTGCTGGTGATGTCCTAGGAATATAGAGTCTGTCTGTCTACATGGATCTTCCCACAGCCCTGCGGACAGGGATGAAACCCAGACCTTGCACAGGGGAGCATCTCTGAGGAATGTGGCACCAGAGGTGCTGGAGTGGGGGATTCATGTCTCCTGAAAGTGGAGAAACATTCTCATAAAAAAAAAAAAAGATAAAAAGATAAAAATTCCTTTCTCCCATCCCCTGCACCTCTCTCCTTTCGTTACTAAGCAACTGGTCCTTGATCTTTCTGTCTCTCTTCTTTTCTTTGGTTCCCAAGTGAAGTCATTAAAATGTCTGGAGGGATGAAACTCATATTTCACCTTCTGTATGTCTGGGGAAGGAGCCCCTGGGGCCAGGGTCCCTTGGGGACACCCCAAGGTCTGGTGGAGGGCTTTGTCTGGGCACAGATCCCAGCCAGGGGTGGGCAGAGGGAAGGACCTGTGTGACTGCATCCCTCACAGTGTGACTGTGAGGCAGAGGGAAGGACCTGTGTGACTGCATCCCTGGGTGGGGACCAGACAGGATCAGAGGGCACAGAGCAGGTCCATGCATGGATAAGAAACAATCAGAGGGGACAGAGCAGGTCC
>JACDOX010000359.1:72532-83431 GCA_014549065.1 Cardinalis cardinalis | reverse complement strand
CAGATGGGATCAGAGGGCACAGACCTGCTCTGTGCCACTCGCCGCAGCCGGACCCGGCTCTGACTCCTGCTCTGCTCTCAGCCCGTCCCGGCCCTCCCGCCCGGCTCTGCCGGCAGGACCCGCGGCACCGGCGCCCGGCGCGCCGCCCCGCTCCAGCGCAGCTCTGTGTCCTTCTGCCACGAGGCCCCCGCCCCGGCGCTGCCCCACGGGCTGCAGGGAGCCCCGGCCAGGGGCTTGGAAGCGCTCGGTGCCATCGGGAGCCTGCGCTCCTCGTCGGACAGCCGGAGCCCCGGGGATGTGGGTGAGTGGGAGAGGGGGAGGCATGGCCAGCCTCGCCTGTCCGTGCCCGGGTCTGGGGCCGTTGCRTCGCAGCCCGCGCCGCCGTGTGACAATTGGGGAGGATTAATTACGGTTTTGTGGTGCCAGTGGGGAATTCAGCGCCCAGGGAGGTGATTAATGATCCTCCTCTCCCCTCTCTGCAGAGTCTGCCCAGCATCCATCCCTCACCTTTGAGACAGAGACCTCCTCCGACTGGGAGCCCCAGGACCTGGATATCGGCGCTGCCTGCGGCTCCCCGCGCTCCCCCGGGGCCCTCTGCAGGGCAGTGGTGAAGGGGCTGAGGAACAACGAGCCTGTGCAGTGGGAAGTCACGTTTGACATCCACCCTCTGTTCCGGGAGCGGGAGAGCCAGGAGGATGGTGACACAGACCTGTGGAGTGAGACCTTCCACCACCTGGCAGCCAAGTCACTCATCCAGGACTTGGAGCAGCTCGCTGAGAGGGAGTGTGAAATCGAGCATGGTAATGCACAGCTGGCTGCAGGCAGACCCTGCCCGGCCTCTGGAGGGCTTTCCAGCAGTCTCAGCAGCCTCTGGAGTGAAAACAAAAGCTGCTGGTGGTAAAATATTAGGGAATGTCTCACACAACTCCCAGATAACAGCCCCCTTCAGCTGCCTTGTGCTCTTCTGCTTCTGCAGCCTTGCTGCACATGATCATTCCTGAGCTCATGTTYCTTCCCACTCCTCAGAAGCGGGGTTGGACTTGAAGGTCCTTGAGAGTCCCTTCTGACTAGTATGTTCCATGGTTCTGTGATCTCTCTGCTTCACGCATGAGGTAACGTGGTTATTTTCAAGGAGTTGGTCACTTGGAGCTGGGAAGTGGCATCCAACTCCAGCAGCAGCCACCCATCAYTGCCGTGGGCCACACGGTCCCTGGGCTGTGCCAACCCTGTCCTCCATGAGGTGCTCTGGGCTTGTAAAGTAACAGCAGGAGCAGCAGTAGGCAGAGTTTAGAGAGATAAAGGGATACAGCCCCTGCTGGGCATGGATCCCCAGGCATGGGGGTGGGTCTGGGAGCTGGGTGTGAGGGGCCCATGGGCTCTGACCCCGCTGTCCCTCCCGCGGCAGGGTCTGGGCAGCGGTTCCAGCTCAGCGCTGTCCACACCAGCAAGGCCTGTAACATCATCAGCAAGTACACAGCCTTTGTGCCTGTGGACCTGAGCACCAGCTCCTACCTGCCCACCCTGGTCCAGTACACCCACCCAGGTAACGTGGGGCTGGCACAGGGGTGGAACCTTGTCCTGGCAGGGAACGTGTCACTGGGAAACTTCTCTCAGAGCAAACCCTGTGAAGCTGCAGCACAATTTGGCACCAGATCCATACCCAAGGCCGTGGTCAAGATCTTGGTGGCACAAACCTCTTCCCATGGCCAGAGAAAAGGTCTCCTCTGAGGTCTGGATACCCAGGGATAACCAGAGAATCACATCATGTTTTGGGTTGGAAGAGACCTTAAAGCTCATCCTATTCCACCTTCGCCACCATTTCCACTATCCCAGGCTGCTCCAAGCTCTGTCCATCCTGGCCTCGGACACTTCCATGGAGGGAGCAGCCACAGCTTCTCTGGGCAACCTGTGCCAGGGCCTCACCACCCTCATATCAAAGAATTTGTTTCCAGTAGCCCATCTAAGCCTACTSTCTTCAGCCTGAAGCCATTCCTCCTTGTCCTGTCACTCCAGTTCCTGACCAAGCTCATTCTGTGGTTTCATTGCCATTGTGCATGTGCCAGTCTCTCTCTAAAACTGACCATTCTCTTCTCTCATGCCAAGGGGCAACATCCAAGCAAGGCAACCAGAGGAAACAGAAGAGTTCAGGAAACAGAAGGCATCGTGGCTGTTCCCCGGGACATCCTCAGTCAGCATGTGGCCAGAATGGAGACTATGGCTTGAACAGCATGAGTAAGATTGCCTGGGGTTTTATCTCCTTCCTGGTGTTAGAGATCTCAGTTGTAGCAGGCCGTGGGCTTGCCAGGGAGAGCAGAGGCCTAAAGATAGGAAATGCCAAGTCATGGCAAGCCCCTCTCTTCCGCCTTTCGGGCCCCAGCTCATCTCTCTGTAACCCCATAGGTCATTTCCCTTAACCCCTTCTATTGGACAATTCTGAATACCCCTATACCCTATATTATGGGCTGTTTTAGCCCATTCTGGTTAGAAGAGCCATCTCTGGAACCCTTCACAGACCCCCAGTAAAGCCATCGCTGTGGAACTCCAGAGCTGCCTTCTCTCTCTCTGTGTCTGCCAGCCGGCCAGTGATGCCTTAGCAAGCAAAAGAGCTGAACTCAGAAGAGCTGATGATCACTAAAGAGATTATATCCCTTATGCTTGCTAAAGGTAGCCAGCRACTGAGAGCTGCTCGGGTTTCAGGCAGTCTGTCCCCAGAAAGGACTGAGCTATCTGGCCCATGCAGCCTGCGCGGGGGCAAACCTGCTCTCAGCAGGAGGCTGGGACACTCAGTGGTTTGGGACACCTYCTCTGGTCTTTTTAAATCCTGCCTTCCCCTTTGCATATGGTGCTGCCCAGACACGTGTCAGGCTGGGGCTCATCTCCTTGAAGGGCGAGGAAGCTCCGCTTTCCCCCAGAGCCCTGGCATGGCAGGGCTGCTGCTGACAGCGCTCGGGAGTTAATTGGCAGCTGTGGCGTGGGTAACACGAAGGATGAAACAAGTGTAATTAGAGGCGGGGGGGGGATGTGAGACACTCACTTGTCACCAAATCCTCCACTAATGAAGACGAGTTGGATCGGACCTTGTCTGGCACTGTCAGAGCTGGAGCTGAATTACCAGAGCCCCAAAGAGGCTCATTAACCCCATCGTGCTGTGGGAGGGAAGGTGCTGGCTTTGGCTGGGTGCTGTTGCTGATGTGGTTCCTCGGTTGCAGATGCTGAGGACAGGAGCCCCTCACCCTCCAGCAGCCCATCCTTGTCTGCCTGGGAGCGCTGCCATGGCCCTGAAGGTAGGGAAAGAGCTGCTGGCACTTGGTGCAGCTCCATYGAGCCCGTGGTTTGGGCTTCTGCTGAGTTTTGGGGAATTTTATAAAAATTTATGACCTAAAACTAGGCTTGTGAGCACAGGACCGGACTCATTCTGAGGTGCAAAGGATGGAACTTGATGTGGTTTTTGGTATAAATCTCCCCCAGGTTCATTTTTAAGAGGTATAGGAATTTTTATTATCCATAAAGGAAAAATGAGGCAAGGGGAGAGGAAGAGTTTTGCCAAAAATTCAGCAGCCAAACAAGCCCATGTCCCAGGACCTTGACTCTGCTCCCTTTTGTTCCCCCGTAGCACCTTGTAACCTCAGCACTGTGTTTCTCCCCAGGGCCTCTCCACAGCCTGTCTGCTTCCTCTGCACAAGCCCAAAAATCCATTGAGAGGCTCTTTGCTGCCAGGTATGAACCAGCTCGACCTTCCTCTGACCCCAGCAGGTGCCCTTCACCTGTGTGGGTCTGATGTGATCACAAGCCAGGGGAGAGGAGGGACCCCCAAGGATAGCAGCTGCAGCTGGGGCTAAGCATGGTGCTGGTGTCTGGGGAGCAGGGGTGGTTTGGAGAGGAGGGTGGGTGTCAGGATGAGCACAGAGGTCACAGACACCTCATCATCCTTTCGCAGGCTGACCCTCAATAAAACCATGCTGCTGGTTCGAGCTGCCAAAGGCTTCATGAGTAAATCTCCAAGCAGAGGGAGCAAAGCCAGCTCTGAGGGTGACAGTGAGAGCATGGACTACCTTCCCCTGGTGAGCAGCTCCTCCCTGGGTCTTGTTGGGGTTGTGTGGTCACTGTAGGGGAGCAGAGGAGGATCCCCCCAAATCTTCCTCCTGCTGCCTCTGACAACCACATCCAGTGACCTGCTCAGAGATGGAGAGCTGTTTCACCCATACATGCCTTTTTCCTGAGCTACCCACAAGTGGTTGGTGCCAGAGCTTCCCTTTGTGCCCACCATCCCTTGCAGGTGTCCCTGCAGCTGGCCTGCGGTGCCTTCCTTCTGAATTCAGCCTTCTGCGACGCCGTCAACATCCCCATGGAGAAGCTGAAGTGGACATCACCCTTCGCCTGCCACCGCCTGTCCCTCAGCCCCTCCGGCTCCTACAGCAGCAAGAGGAGCAGCTCCTCCTCGGAGCACAAACCCCTGAACCGCCCCCAGCAGCCGCTGGTCCCCAGCGGGCAGGGGAAGGGCCCCAGCGCTGCAGACCCGGCTGGGGGAGCGGCGCTGGAGAGCGCGGGCCGCCCTCGGCACCTGTCGGGCGGCGCTGCCGAGAGCATCGCCAGAGCCCTGAGAGCCGAGCAGGAGCAGGAGCTGCGCCCCCCGGCCATCACCATCCGCAGCTTCTCCTCCCCCGCCGGCAGCGGCCGCGCCTGGGACACCGGGGGCGGCTCCGAGCTCCAGGCTGCGCTCTCAGACGTGGAGCTGCAGCAGCAGACGGAGCCCGAGGGGATGCTGTGGGCCACGGCTGTGGCCCTGGCCTGGCTGGAGCACAGCTCAGCTTCCTACTTCATCGAGTGGGAGCTGGTGGCTGCCAAAGCCAGCCTGTGGCTGGGCGGGCAGGACTTCCCGGGGGGATCCAGCCTGGCCGCGGTGAAAGCTGCAGCCCAGCAGCTCTTTGTGCTGCTCCGGCACTGGGATGAGAACCTGGAATTCAACCTGCTGTGCTACAACCCAGGCAGTGTGTAGGAGGAGGAGGAGGGAGGCTTGGGCAGATTRCTGAGGGCACAGGAGCAGGGATCCAGCCTTAAGGAAATGCCTCCAAGGAGCTCAACTCCTCTGCTGCAGGGATGTGTGTGTTTATTAGAGCAAACCCTGCAAACAGAGCAGCCTGGGCAAAATCCTGCACTCAGCAGTCAGGATTTTGCCCTGGAAGGGAACCTACCACTGCCTGCAGTAGATGCTTTTTATTTTCAACTAGATCAGCACTTCCAGCTACAGCAGTTCCCTCTGATTCTGGTTTCTTCTGGTCCAAGCCCAGTTTCCAGGGCAGATCTTAGGCCTGCTCCACTTTCCCTGTCCTTGCTTAGATGCCTCTTCCCAGCTCTGAGTCWCTGCCAAGCCCCCACTGCAGCCCCTCAGCCCCAAATCCCCGCTTTCCTGAGGCTCCTGCCTGGCTGCTGCCATCTCAGATGGCTTTCAGAGAAGGCAAAGGTCTGACAACATGCTTATCTCATGGATAAAAGGGAATCTGGGCTGGGGATGAGCATGTGAAGAGCAGCCCCGCTGTCACAGCCAGGAGGATCGAGCCCAGCCAGGCCAGTTGGAGGCTGGGACCAAACCCCATCCCATCCACACAGTGCTGGGCTCCTTCAGGCTCTCTGCAATCCCAGCAGGAGTTTGGGAGATCCCTTGCAGCCAACCTGTGCCTTTGGAGCTTCACAGGCAGAGCCAGGGTGCCCGGGATTGAAGGATCAAGTGCCTCCAGAGGGAGTTGTGTGCCACTGTCTCCCATGGAGCCCGTCTGGAACCTGCTGCCTTCTGCTCCCTCCCTTGGCATGTAGCAGCCTTGCCTGTCCCAGCAGGCTTCTGTCTCATGTCTGTGTGTCTGGGGGTGACACAGGAGGGGAAACCCGTGCTGGGGACCATGAGCACCCCTCTGGTCTCTGCTCTGGTGTCACCTCTCCAAGGTCCCCAGGACCATGAGCACCCCTCTCGTCTCTGCTCTGGTGTCACCTCTCCAAGGTCCCCAGGACCATGAGCATCCCTCTGGTATCTGCTCTGGTGTCACCTCTCCAAGGTCCCCAGGACCATGAGCACCCCTCTGGTGTCTGCTCTCAGTGTGGCCTCTCTGGGGTCCCCAGGATTATCCCAACACTTCTGCTCTCTGCTCTCGTTTCACCTCTCTCAGGTCTCCAGGAGCTTCCCTCTGGTCTCTGCTCTCAGTGTCAGCTCTCTGGGTTCCCCAGAACCTCGAGCACCCCTCCAGTGTCTGCTTTGATGTCACTCTCTGAGGTCCCCAGTGTGGCAATGCTCAGTGCTGCTGCAGGTTTGCCAGCCGGGTGCCTCGGCACGGTCGTGTTCTCTGTTGTTGCAGAAGTGTTGTTGTCCCAGTAAATCACAGCCTGCTCTACTTCCCAGTGTGAATCCTTTGTTTTGGGGTGGGTTCTTGGTGGGTTTCCCTGGGGCCACCCCAGCTGGTTGCAGCACTGTGTGACTGTTGAGTAAAATACCCCCCAAAAACCCCGTGATAATTTAGTGTGTGAGTCTGGGTTTCAGAGGGGAGAAGGAGTTTCCTTCCAGTTTTGGGGAGTTGTGTTTTGCAAACYCTGGATTGCACAGCATTTGGTAAACTGATGCATCCAGGATTTTAAAACCCAGGGGAAATTTGGTTTGATTATTCTCTGAGGCAGAGATGGAGCTGAGAATTCTGCTGTCTTTCTCTGCATAGTTCAACCTGTCACCTTGGTCAGTGCAAGGAAGCAGAAATCCTGCCTTCATCCCACACCATCCTTAATTAGTGTTGTAATCACAGGAATTGATAAAGCAGCCATTGTGTTTTCCAATCCAAAGCAGGACATGGGAGCTGTGCCATCCCTTATTTTCCCCTTGGCAAGCAAGGACCCCCCTTAGAYGCCCTCTTGCTTTTGGTGACCTCTGTATATATCACATATACATATATGATATACATATATCACATAAAATAGACACTTCTAGCCCAATTTCCTCCCTCTGGACTCCACCTCTGGGGATGGAGCAGATTTCCCAAAGAGGGAGTTGGTGCCTCCAGCCCCAGYATCTCCAGAGGCCCCCTCAGAGCACCCTCTTGGCATCCAAGGGGATTTCCCCCCAGTATTTTCCTTAAAGAAGGGCACTCCGGTGCTGTTGCCGGGGTGACCGCAAGTGCCTTATTAAGAGAAATTAATTTGAATACAGTTGTCAACCGTGGCTTAATAAATAACCCCCTAATGCTGTGTAAATAAATATTTGCATGCAGCGCCTGCACGGGGAGGGAGAGACGTCTCCCATCCCGGGCAGCCTCGTGCCAAGGGGGTTTTGGGGAGAGAACTGGCCAAGCTGGGCTTATGGCGAGACCCCGCAGAGGCCCCTCCGTGTTCCCCCTGCCCCGTCCCACCGCGCTGGGGAGGTTTTGCTGYCGAGCTCCGCTCCTGCCGGGGCCGCGCTCCTCCTCCGCAGGGGCTCATTAGTCGGGAGCCGGAGGAGCCTTTTCGTGCTTTGAAGGGTTATGAAAYCTGAGCGAGAGGGGGAGGACGGGAGAGCTTAAAAAAGAGCCGTCGTGTCCCCCCCCGCCCCACGAGCCAGCCGTCGCCTGCCGAAGGAAAAGGGCTGGCAGCCGTTCCGGCACAGATTGCGCCTCTGCCCCGTCCCCCCGCCAACCCGCCGCCGACGGGCGATGCCGCGGGCTGCAGAACTTCGCTAGAAAACGACATTTTAAGCAGAATTTGCCGTGTTTGGGGTGCGCGTGTCCCAGTGCCGCGAGGGGAGCTGGGGGCAGAGGCCCCGTTCCCATCCAGGGGCTGCCCCAGGCGCCTTCGGCTCCCGACCTCTCCAAACTGGYGCAACATCTCCCGGCGATGCCGGGGAGGGCTGTGAGCCCACCAAACCAGCCCTCACCCCCAAAACCCGAACCGGGGAGCAGCGTGGGGCTGTCTTGTGTTAACTACAAAATAGTTTTGCTTCGGGCATGTCTTTGGCTTTGATTTTCCCCATCCCAGGACCCCGGGCATGCCGGCGGGGGATGCAGCCAGTTGGTGCCGTGGGCTCCATCACTCCTGAAATAGAGCCCAGGGGCAGCTTTTGGGTGTCGGAGGCATCTGAGTGAAGTCATGTGGATGTTATGCAAGACTTGATGATAGGTTGTAAACAGCTATTAAAGTGATTGACAGGCCCAGGACGAAGTTTTGAGGGGGGGAAGAAAGGGGAAAGATGAGTAATAATGATTAAAATAATTATCAAATCGAGACGTTCCTTGAATTAAGGGAAAGTTTTGTGAGGAGGGAGGAAGATAAAGAAATCACGTTTGAGCACTTCCCTGAGCTGGGAGTTGGGAGGATGGGGCAGATACTGAGCACATAAAGTTTGGAAAGGAGGGGTTTGCATCTTTAAAACCAGCTAAAAAAAGCARTCTCAGCAGAAATTTGGTGCATTTGGGTTCACTGAGTGTCGCTGGGTGCTGGCACCCCCAAAACCCAAGGGCTGAGCAACCCAAGGAGAGCAGCCCTGAGTTAATTAGGAGAAACAAGCAGATTATGGGGAAGACAGCTTCTATTTATACATAAATACTCCAGTAATCAGCARCGAAGGGCAAGGGAAATCCAATAGAAATATGTGACTGTTTAAGAAGCTTTCTGAGCAAAACGTTACACAATCACTCGCATTTGCCTGGGTCTCGCTCCAAGCCCCAAGAAATTAAGGGGGAAAAAAGAGTGACCCTGAGCAGAAGGAAGGAGAAGGGATTTGTAGAAGCTTCTGCCCATCAGATAAGGGGGAATCTCAGGAGCCTAAATGGAGATGTCAGGGGTGCCAGCAGCTCGCTGCGGCCTCAAGCCCCCCAGCTTTGCCCCCAGAACCAGCGAGCTCCACACCTCACAACGCTGGGGGTTCACGGGGAAGGGCAGTCACGTACAGGTGAATTTCACTCAGAAAAAAGATGCCTGGAGCTTCTGTGCGTTCCCAGGGTGCTGCTGTCAGTGGGTGCTGACACGGAGCAGAAATAGCTGTGGCCGCCCCTCGGTTTCACACATCGCCCTCGCTCCTCCCGCAGCTCTGCCTCACCCCAGCACAACACAGACTCTGGGGGGGCCCGGGGCTGCCACACGTGTCCTCTGCTGAGAATCACCTCAGCAATGGTTTTCAGAGGCAATCCGATGGTTGGATGCTCACCTTGGGGCTTGGAGCTCCCTAAGCACCTGGGGCTTGTGTCCTTTTGTGTTGTTTCCCCTCCCAGGGCAGCTGCACTGAGATTTTGGGATTTGTTATGCTGAAGGCAATAAAAGCCCGAGGCTGAGGTTTGGGGGGTGTCTCAGAGGAGGGATGGGTGCAGAGCTGGGGTATCTGACCCTGCCAGTGAGCGGGTTGTCCCAGGGTTGTGCCTTTGGGGTGGCTGCTGTCCCCATAGAGCCATCCCCTATACAAAGAAGGAGGATGGAAATTTTTCCCCTTGCCTGCAAGGAGGCAGCACCACTGCCCAAGGGTCACTGGTGAGTGTCTGCTTCAGCTCTGGGTGTGCCTGTGGCTTTGCAGTGTGGGTTTGTGGGGTTGTATTTAAATCAGGAGAATCAGCCCCTCTTATGCAATGACCTTTTCTGGTTTTCTCTTTCTGTGCCACCTGTAAAGTTACCTTTGCCATGGGAAGTTTGTGCTGGACTGGGATGCACGTAAGTCCTGCAGGTGCTTGTGCCCTCCATGTGCAGCCTCTTGGGGAGGTCCCTTTTAATTGTTAAAATAATTAAATCTCCTCAAGACACAGATAYGATATTGCTCATACTTTAAAAGCCAAGCTAGAGGTTTGTGGGCTTCTCTGCTCATTAAATTAGAGTATTTCTTCATTTTTTGTTGTGGTTTTTAATCCTTTCTTTGCACTGGGCAGAAAAACAAGGGATGTGGGTTGTGGGGT
Organism: Cardinalis cardinalis; assembly: GCA_014549065.1. Classification (NCBI taxonomy): domain Eukaryota; kingdom Metazoa; phylum Chordata; class Aves; order Passeriformes; family Cardinalidae; genus Cardinalis; species Cardinalis cardinalis. The sequence goes on along the minus strand of JACDOX010000359.1, from coordinate 73,547 downwards.
GAGAAGGAATTGGAGTCAAAACATCAGCCCCAGTGCAGCGGGCACAGCACCTAGGAATCCTGGAAAGGAAGCCTGTAAAGGCTGTAAATCCCTTGGGAAAGGTGACTTGGTTGGCATTGCAGGTTCTTGAAACCCTCTCTGGCCACGAGCTCATTGACAGCTGTAGAGCTGAGCCAGACCCAAAGCACCACAGTGGGCAGAAACAACACAGTGGGCAGTGGTTTAGGGCATAAATAACATGTTTTAGGGCATGAACAAAGTGTTTTAGGGGATATACAATGTGTTTTAGGGTGAGCTGCCCTGTGCCAAACTACCAGGGGTTGKCCAAAGGCACCCTGGGTGCTGCTGGTGCTGGTTTGAAGGCAGCGCTCGTTCCCCCCAGAGCAGGACTGGGACCCAAGGGCTGATGCTGACCGAGGTGTGTCCTGCTCCACAGAGGCTCCCTGGGAGCCCAAACCCTACAAGATGCTTCCCCAGCACCTGTTTGCTTAAAAGACTTTTTAAAATGGTTTTCCCCTGAGACTAACCCCATTTCCAGGCCTGGAAGTGGCAGCAGGTGAGTATTGGATGCCACAGGGATGGTGTGCAGGCTGCTCGCCGGCTTTGGGGGTTCTGGCAGCCTTTTTACGGCTGTTAAGGGTTGAATTCCTGCTGTTATCCGCAAGGATGGCGAAGGGATGGGGCCAGTCCTGCTGCAGGGGGTCGTGTGGCTGCAGGATGTCCTGCTCCAGACCCGTKGGACTCGCCCGCAGGATCCGGGCTCTGGCCAGGGATCCCCTCCCAGGCGGGGCTCGGGGCCGGGGCTCCTGCTCCCTTCTCCTCTCTCCCTGGGGCTGCACTCGCTGCTGCCGCTTATGCAAGCGCCGGGAGCCTTGTGCAACCGTGCCGCGGGGGGGGCACGGCCGCGGGGTGGGGGCGAGGCCCCGCCGCCATCCGCAGGCCCGGAGCGTCCCTGTCTGTGCGGGTTCCACAGTCCCGGAGCGTCCCTGTCTGTGCGGGTTCCACAGGCCCGGAG
>JACDOX010000359.1:48131-62870 GCA_014549065.1 Cardinalis cardinalis | reverse complement strand
GAGGCGGGACCGGGCGGGGCGGGGCGGCACCAGCTCGGCCCCCGGCACCGGCGGCGGCACCGCCCCGCGGGCTGATCCCGCACCCCGGGGATTCCCGGGACTGCCCCGCCGCCTGCCCCGCAGCGTCCGCGGGGAGCGCGGAGCATCCTCAGGGAGCCCGGGCCTGCCCGCAGGCTCCCCGCGGAGCATCCTCGGGGTGTCTGTCCCACAGCATCCCCGGAGATCCCAGAGCTGCCTGGCAGACACACTCTGCAGAGCCCAGAGCTGCCCCGCTTCATCCTCTGGATTCCCCAACCTGCCCCTCAGCATCCCTGGTGAGTCCAGAGCTGCCCTGCAAGGACCCTCTGAGAGCTCAAGTGGCCCCACAGCATTTTTGGGGAGCCCAGAGCTGCTCCACAGCCACATCTGGGGAGCCCAGACTACCCCACAGACACGTTTAGGGAGTTCAGAGTGAGCCTCCCCAGCCACTCCTGGAAAGTCTGGAAGCGAGCCCTCCACAGCCCTGGGGAGCCCAGCGCCAGTTCCCGGGAGCCCTGGGCACAACCTCACATGTCCTGCAGAGCCTCTGGGGGCCTCTGGCACTTTGTGGGGGGCTGCAGCGTGGGGGGGACTGTGTGTGCTTGGCTGGGGGCCCCCCGGATCCCTTCCTGCACAAACCTTTCCTGCGGCACTGCAGGAGGAGTTCTGAGTCACTGTGAGCTTTCCATGGGGTTTTCCATGCAGAGTTACCACAACAGTGTGGGTCATYGGGGTTATTGCCTGGCAAAGCGAGTGATGGGAAGGTCGGGGATAACATTTTGGGACAGGCCATAGCTATGTTGGGGTGTTCAGGCATCTGTGGTGCATCTCCCACAAAAGGGAGCAGGAGGACAGTAGCAACAGCAGCAAAGAACCTGTTTGTGCAAGGCTGCGTTACAGGGTTTCTCTGGAACTGGGAGCCTGGCTCAGTGGGGGCTGAGCAGAATGGAAGGACAGGGTCCCTGCTGGTGCCAGGGCTCGGGTGTGCTGTCCTGGGGCTGCTCCATCTCCAAAGCTCTCGTTTGCTGAAATCCTCAGCCCCCAGAGCTGCACAAGCCCCTTTCCCCTGCACTCCTACCCGCCCCCGAGCTGTCAGCTCCTTACATAAGGTTGTGGTTACGCCCGAGAAATCACAGAGAAAGCTTGGAAACAGGAGGTGAGGGGTAATGGGGAAGCACAGCCCCTCCAAGGAGTATTTTTAGGCTTTGCCTGATGCTCCATTCCTGGCCAAAACACYGAGGCTCGAGGCCATGTCCTGCACTGGTCTGAGGGGGATTGACCTCCCCGCTGTCCCCAGTGAGGGATGAGGCTTTTTGGGGTGCTCGTTCCCCTGAAGAGCAGGGACACCTCTTCTAGCAGATGGGATTCTGCCCTTTCAATCTGTCTGCTGGGTTTTGGGGCTGCWGTGTGGCTTTTTGAGCTGTGTTCTGCTGTTCCTTCTGGGATTCTGTTCCACGGGCTGCCTCACCCTGCAGGCAGCCACCGCCACCTACAGCTGGTGGGACGTGGCCCTTTCCCGGCACTGGAATAACCGGGGACCTGCTCCTCCTCAAAATCCAGCACTGGAATAACCAGGGTCTGGCTCCTCCTCAAAATCCAGCACTGGAATAACCAGGGACCTGCTCCTCCTCAAAATCCAGCACTGGAATAACCAGAGACTGGCTCCTCCCCAAAATCCAGCTGTGGATTTGTGCCCCACAGCCAGAATGGCCTTCGGACACTGCCTGGCTGCTCTGGTTAATGTTTAACGAGAAACAACTCATCATTTTCACTGTAAATTCAGGGGATTAAAATGCCAGTGGATGGGAATGTTTCTTTTTAAATGTACCTGGGGGATGTGGATGGCTCTGCCTRGAGCAGGGCTGCCCAGGGGCTGCCTCAGTCCTGGGATTTTCAACTGCTCCTACTTGAGGCTCCCTCATTCCCCTGGAATGTTTCTCTAACTGACCTCCCCAGCAAACGTTAACTGCAGCAGCACTTTGGGTCCATTAACCCTCTTGGGTGCATATGGGGTTTATGGCAAAAGAGGAGTGTCAGGGAAGGGAATTTTCCTTTTTTGTGTCACTTTGGGGGTTTGGCACCACCTGTGTCAAGAGGAGACAGCAGTGACTGTCATGTCCAGTGCAGGGGGGACAGGTTCCCCCCTCAGCCAACCTCAATCATGGCTTGGGATGATCCAGGCTCACCGTGTCCACCTCAGGGAGGACAAACCTCACCACTCCCCTGGAATAATCCGACACAGACACACTTTTCATCCTATTTTATTACTTCACACCTCAATTGCTATCCCAAGCCAAGCTAAGCCAAGCCAAGCACAGCCATCAGCCATTAGCCACAGCACTCTCACATCCCCATCCTCACACCCTGGTGTGACAAAGCCATTTTGGGGGGAATCACAGAATTACCTGTGTTCACACCCCCTGGTACAAGCTMTCTGACAGCCCCTCCTGCTCCCTTAGGCCTTGCAGCCCTCTGGCAGCCTCCCAGAACCCTTAATACATTTCATTTTTGTTTTTCCCATGTTTTTATCAGCTGGGTRAGGGGCTGCAGGCTCTGTAACCATGACACGAACCCTGCGAGTCCGAACCTTAACAGAAGAGCTTCAAGTTGCATCTTCCCCCAAGCACCTCACCCTYTGCAAAGCATCATCTCTCTCAAAAACACCTCCATAGCACAGCGTGAGCCTTGATCAGCTGCAGAGTCACCTTTTCAGACTCTGCTCTGCCCCCTTGGTGAAGCACCCGCTCCCTCAAGCTCCCTCCCCTTCCCCAAAACCCACCACCCAAGCAGCGAGGTGAAAAAACCCCTTTGCCAGTGGCAGCTTTAAATCCAAAGTCTCCCCCCCCCGAGAACCATAAAAAATTAACTGTTGTACAAGGGAACCATCCTGGTGATGCCCTGCCTGCAGATTGGGCACTTTTTGGGGTTGGGAAGAGCCTGGTAGCACTCGTGGCAGGAGCAGACGTGGCCACACTCCAGGAAAACGCAGGATTTGGTGTTGCTCAAGCAGACCACGCAGGCGTTTTTGAGAACCTCGCCCCCCTCGGTGCCGGTCAGGCGCTCCTGGGCCTGCCGGAACTCCTCCTGCATCTGCCGCAGGTGCTGCTGCTCCCGGTGGTGCCGGTACTGCTTCCGCAGCAGGAAGAACAGCACGGCGCACGTGGCAAAGCCAAAAACCACCGTCAGGACTTTCCAAAACCGCACGCTGGACTCTCGTTTCTGCAGCAAGGACTCGAAATCCAAGGAGCTCAGGAAGTAGGGCATGCCCTGCTTCGGGGGCTGCAGCTTGATGGTGGCGTTGTCCAGGACCAGCTCTCCCACCCCAGTCAGGGCCGTGCCCACCTTCAGCATCTGCTCCGTCTCCTGGATGCCCTTGGGACGCTCCCCGCTGATGTAGTGGCCGATGACGTCCGTGAAGGACTGGACAGAGGGGTGGAATTTCTCATACACCGTCTCCAGGCCGAGCTCGGCAGCATCCAAAGGCTTCATCACGCGGACGGTGACGCCRGCGCCGTCCTCGGCAGGGACCAGGTCAAAGGGGGTGGTGCTGGTTCTCTGGTGGATGATCTTCTCGTAGTCATTCCTGGGGAGGGAGAAGGGGGGAAGTGAACTGACTGCCCCTGATGGGAAACACAGCCTGGGATGGCCTGCTGGTTTTGGGGACTGCCAGATGGGACACGCCCTGAGCGGGGTTTCRTTGATGGGGGTGTCTGGAGCGCGGAGCCTTCCGTTCTGAGGAGCTCTAATCTGATCCTAAGGCTCCTCCCATGGGACACCTGATAAAACCCCGCCCTGGTCTGTGTCCCCCCTCTCTGTTCTCGGCTCTCTGGGCTTTGCTCGGGCTCCTGGGACTCTGCCTCCTCCCCACCATGGCACGGGGTGGAGTGGGGGGGAATAAAATGAACTCTCGTGCTAAACAAGGAAGAGACTTGTCTGTCTGTTTCCTCGCTGTCGGCTGTGGCCTCCCTGGACACGATCCTCACTGTAGCCACACGCTGCTGCACTGGAGAACACCTTTCCCTCATGGCACTGTCCAGGGGTGCACGAGGCCACTCCACCCTCACCTCAGTGCTCCACAAGTAGTGGGGGCTTCCCCCATTCCCACCTCCTCACTGCCTGTGGCATTCCCAGCTCTCACAAACCATCCCGTGAGGGGAAGCACCACGTGTCACACATCCCAGTTTGGTGTTACGAAATGCTTATCAAACAGCATCACTGGGCTCTGTTTCAGCAGTTCTGGGACCCCTGGGTGTGGGGATCACCCAAATCCAATTAATTTCTGTTCTGCAAGTGGGTTTTTTTCTGGAATGCCATCCTCTGGTGGGATAACAAGGTGGGGCTGATCAATCTTCAGCCCGTGTTGGGTTACTAGATGCCCTCTTCTCCTCCAGCCCCTCTGTGAAAGCCCTAAAATCAGCCAACCCCCCCATTATGGCAGCTGTCACTGTGGAGGCTACTTTGGGACCCAGCTTTGAGGCACTCGGTCACTCTGGCCATGCCTGAGGCCATTTCAGGCTGTCAGACCCCCCARGGGTACCACAGGAGTTTGAGGGTGCCAGGCACGTACCAGAGGTGGGTGGTTCTGTTCCACACCATCTTGTGCTCCTGCAGTGTCAGCCTCTGAACCACCCCCTTGCAGTTCTCCACAAACTGACTGCTCAGGGTGTCCTTCACCGAGCGCACCACACCTGCAACGGGAACCCAGGGCCACGTGAGGGCTCGGGAACAAAGACAAGGGCTGGCACTCACAGGACCATGGGGAATGGCTTCACTGGGCTGATAGGAAGAAATCCCTTCCTTCCTGCGAGGCTGCTGAGGCTATCCAGAGAAGCTGTGGCTGCCCCATCCCTGGAAGTGTCCAAGTCCTGGTTAGATGGGGCTTGGAGCACCCTGGGACAGTGGAAGGTGTCCCTGCCCATGGCAGGAGTGGAACTGGATGAGCTTTAAGGTCTCTTTCTACCAAAACCATTCTAGAATTCTAAGATGGGGGCAAAAGGGCCAAGAGCTTGTGTTTTCTGCTGTCTGGAGTCTGTGGCTGCTTGGTGGGGGGGAAATGACCTGATGGGCATGGCAGGAGGAGCTGGGGACAAAATCCCCCAGTGAGGACCAGCTGTGGGGCAGGATGTGCCCCCCACCCCCGGCTGGGGCACCACTTCAGGTCTTGTTTGAAACGAAGGAAGGATTTGTCTTTACAAACAAACTGTGGGTCTGCTGGTAGATAAAACTAGATACTGAGAGATAAAAGAAACAATGGGAAGAACCACAAATTCCACAGGATTTCCACTGACTAACACAAGGGAGGGAAAGTGAAAGTAAAAGTGAAAGGGAAGGGAAGCTTCGGGAAGCTTCAGGAAGGTTCGGAAAGGAAAGGAAAGGAAAGGAAAGGAAAGGAAAGGAAAGGAAAGGAAAGGAAAGGAAAGTTATACATTAGAAGGGAGTCTTAGGTATCAGGCATTTCGGGCAGTCTGCACCTCTCAAGTGCCTCAGCCAATAGGGAAAGAGAGAGGCAAATGCGGCCGGGAAGCGAGAATAAAAAGGAGGCTGCATCTTCTAGGAATTTGAGAGACCCCATGGGAAATGCCCATGACCTCTCCCTTGGTTCGAATAAAGTTATAAGACTCCTCTGTTTCCTTTTTGGACATAAACCTCTGGTTTATGTGACCTTACCTTCTATGACTGCATAGGGCACGCAGCGTCCGGGCGCCTCCAGCAGCACGGCCCGCAGGTCCCCGTCCAGCCGGACCTTCCTGGCGCCCTGCGGGAGCAAACCGARGCCGCGGCTCAGCCGGCGCGACCAGGCCGCGGCTCGGGGGCCGGGCACATGCATTCCCCCGTCGCACCCCTCACACCCACCTCGAGCCCGCGGACCACGCGAGCCTTCTGCCGGTAGATGGAGTAGAGCAGGGCGGTGATGGCGGTGCTGGCGGCCAAGAGCACGGCCTGTGCGGCCGAGGGCCGCCCGCCGCCCTCCATGGCGGCCAGGCCCGCCGTTACCACGGCAACCGCGCGCCGCGCCGGCGCCCGGCGATGACGTCACGAGCGGCGTTCTGGCCGCCGCAGCGCCGCCATCGAGACGGGGGGTCCGCCAAGGCCGGGCGGGGCGCGGGGGCTCCGCACAGCCCTGCTGGGGTGCGGGGTCACACACAGTATCCCCCCACAGAGGCTGTGAGTCAGGGGAGGCGGCTCAGAGCCCGGCCCCACGGAGCTTTAGGGGGATAAACCCCATCCTTGGAGTTTGGGGGGGCGGGACAGGTGGCAGCCTCCCCACCCCTTTACCGCCGCCTCCACCCTGCGGTGCTGGGGATGACATCAAACTCCAGCCTCACCCGTATCTGAGGGGCATTAGCCCAAATCCCAGCCGTCCCTTAGGATTTTGGCAGCTRGCCCCAAATCCTAATGCCCCTGGGTGTGTGTGGGGAGCATCCCCCGCACCCCCCCTGCCACCCTGGGGCTGGGGGGCAACCCAAATCTCACCTTCTGCTAAGTTTGGGGGGACAGTGGTCAGACCAGCGCCTGTCCCCCCGTGGCTGGGAGGGTTTATCTCTCCAAATCCCAGCCCAATAACACCTTGGGGAAGGGCTTACAACCCCTCGCTGGGCTGTGGGGCAGCAGCACCATGTGGCCCCCAGTGTGGGGGCTCAGCCTCAGGATGCAACCCCCAGCCCCACTTTGCAGAGTCCTTTCTCCCACCCCACAAAGGGCCATGGCAGGGTGGCAGGTCCCTGCCGGGAAGGACACAAACCCACTCACACCCCCACCCCCCTATCTCCTTACCATCGCTTATTCTGGGAAAGCAGCAAAAGGGGAAGAAAAAAAAATAGCAATTTTTTGTAAATTATTGATCTTCAGGCCCTTGGTGCTAATTTGGAGCGGAGGGGGGGTGGTGGCGCAGGCAAGTTGTGCTCTCCAGTGGGGTCCAAGGGGCCGAAACCCCGTCACTGCTCCCCCGACGTGGGCGGCACCGCCGCCCCCCCAGCTGTATAATTAAAAAATCAAGTTGCCATGACTACAGAGAGCGGCTCTTCCCCGCCCTCGGTGCTGCAGGAAAGCACCGTGGACCCCGCGGCACCCCCTCCTTGGCTTGCCTTTCGAGGGGTAAAAGCAATATAAACCCCCCAAACTGCCTCAGAGCCGAGCTTAACTCTGTCGTCCGCCGGAGTCCGGGCGAGACACAGGCGCCGTCACACAGCAGAAAACACACATTCATTTTATTATTATGGCCGCTGTGGAGGAGGCACGAGAGCGGGTTCATGTGCGGGGCCGGGGGGGGGGGGTCCCTGGGGTGCAAACCCACCCCCACCATGGGTCTTCCTGCAGACGGAGCCGCCGTCTTGTCCAGATTGCTCCCCGAGGAGGGTCCAGCACGGGCTCGGGGCGCGCCGAGGGTGCCTCGTGTCCCGCCGGCGCTCAGCACACGGCGGCGCGGGGCCCGCGCAGGCTGCAGCCCCTCATGTCGCTGGCCAGCCGCAGCACGGCCGCTCGCTCGGGGTCCCCCAAGGGCGGCCCGGCGCCGAAGGCCTCCTCCTCCTCCTCCTCCAGGATGGAGCTGAGCCTCGGGGCGCAGCGGGCCCGCTCGGCCGGCGGGCGGTAGGGACACTTGGCGTTGAGCAGCCTGCGGAGCGGCACCAAGGGCACGATGGCGTCGCCCAGGAGCTGCTGCTGGACGTGGCGGAAATCGCTCTGTCTCTTGAGGCGCTTGAACTCGTTGAAGGCGGAGGCCGAGGTCTGGTAGAGGAGCAGGGCCATGGCGCGCGCCTTGTCGGCCTTGGAGACCAGCACGGCGTGGCAGCGCAGCACCACCGCCTTGTTCTTCACCTGGTGCCGGTACACCCAGGCGAACACCTTGGGGTGCCGGCGGTCGGCGGCGCAGTAGGTGATGCGGTGCAGCAGGTACGCGTGGCCCGGCCGGCGGGCCCCCTTCTCGCAGGGCGTCATGCGGATGCCATGAGGGCCCAGCGTCAGCGTCATCTTGGCCCCGCCGGCGCCCGCCTCGCTCTTGGCCCAGATCTTGCCCACCGCCTCCTCGGTGCAGCCCTCGCCCTTGGCGTGCAGGGTGACGGCGTTGCCCAGGTACCTCACCGTGTACGTCGGGTCCTCCTTGTTCAGCTCCACTTTCTGGCGCTTCCCGCGGAAGACGCTGCCCAGGCGCTCCAGCGGGCACTCGGGCAGCAGGTCCGGGCAGGAGCGGAGGAAGCCGGCCAGCAGCGCCGCGTAGCTCAGCCCCGGCCCCAGGCTCTTGCCTTTGCACTTACGTTCATTTTCCACCAGCACGAACTTGCTCCGGCGCCAGGGCAGCATCTCGGCTCCGCTCCGCTCCCGCCGGCCTCGCTCGCAAGCAGCGGGACCACCCCCCGAACCCCGGAGCCGGTCAGGGGGGTGTCCCCGCACGCCCCGCGCAGGGGGTGTCGTGCCCTACCCCGGCAGCGGGACGCGGCCCCGTGTCCGATCCGGCTRCCCACGGAGGATGCGGAGCCGAGGAGCCGCCGCGTTCCGGGTGCCGCCTGCGCCTGATGCTGCGGGAGCGGCGGCGGCGGCGGCTGCGGGGACGCGGCTCTCCGTGGGCTGCTCCACCTCCCCGAGCACGCGGGGAGCCGCCGGTGAGCGGCCCCCGCCGGTGAGCGGCCCCGTGCGCGCCCGCTCCGTGCCCCGGAGGGAGAGGAAGCCGGGGGGAACCCAGCCCCCATGCCCATGCAGCAGCCAGACCCCCAGCGCCGAAACACACCGGCGTAAGGGAAATTCCCTCATTTCCCACCCGGGTGGGGGGATGATATGGGGAGGGTCAGATGATGGCTTCTGACACGGGAACGACAAAAAGGTGGGGGCTTTCCCCCCAAATCAGTACGTGTCACAAGGGTGTGTGCCAGGATTTGCAGATCCTGCAGGTTTGCTGGCATTTTTTTCTTTTTTTCCTCCAAACCTCCCATTTGCTCCAGTTATTTCCAAGCCAGTCAGATCTCCTTGCTGCTCCTCTCCTTTTGGGCTGAGCTGGCTTTTAACCTGTTGCTTTTATCTCTGGCCAAGGCCCTAGGACAGCTTCTCTCCAGGAGAAATGGAATGTTATTTCCCCATGGCACAGCTCAGGGAGAATTTTTTGGGGAGCACTGCAAGGTTTCAGCCCTGCAGTGGAGTCTGAGGCTGCTCAGGATTCTGTGCCTTTGGCTCAAACCCTGATTTCCACCTTTTTTTTTTTTTTTTTTTTTTTTTTTTTTTTTTTTTTTTTTTTTTTTTTTTTTTTTTTTTTTTTTTTTTTTTTTTTTTTTTTTTTTTTTTTTTGCCATCTGGACATAAAGCAGGGAGACCCCTGGGCTTGGGGATGCTGTTTGCCTTGGGATTAAAAAATGGAGGAGGAGAAGGGGTAGAATAACACCATGTTCCCCCACTTTTAGTCTGCTTAGGGAAGAAAATCAGAGTGGGGTGTTGCAGGGAACGGGAAGCCATTTCCCAGCAGCTTCCCAGATTTTCTGCAGTTTGAGTGAAGCAAATACAACCTTAAAATAGCAGCTTCACAGGCAGACAGCACCAGCCCTGCTCTCTCACTGCCACGGCCTCGACAGCCTTGTAGGATTTTGCAGCCAAAATAATAAAAAATGCATGAATTTGTCTGTTTTTCTGCTTTTCTGATGCAAACATGGGCTATATGGTTTGCTCTCAGTGCAAGGATGATTTTGGGGAGATGGCAATTAGGGAATTAGTGTTTATGAGGGAGATTTCTATCCATGCTAGCCTCTGTCTTTCATAATTTCTATTCTTGCTCTTGTTGACTGAGGTGAGGACTGTGTTTACTTGCTCAGTGTTCATATTGAGAGGGCAGATGTGAACCCACTCTGGAAGCTTCTTTATTTAGAGATCCCACATTATTTGGGTCAGGGGGACTGTGGTGTCCCTCTACACTGGCTTGATCCCACAGTGCCACCCACAAGTTGCCCTAGGACTGGTTTTCCTATTTTCTCCCAGATTTTGGGGGGCAAGGGAGACTCTGCACCGCATTGTATATAGGGGAAAACAACCTGGATTTGCAATTGAAAGCTGAGAAAAAGAGTTGTGGGCTGGTTCAGGGCTGCCAATCCCTCCTCTCACTCACTGCCCTGGCAAGTAGTGAACTGTCATTGCTTGGCTCCAGAGGGAACAAGCACCCTGGCAGAGTGTGGGAGGTAGATTTCCTGGTTATCCCTTGGACAATACAGATCTCAGCATCCTGCCCTGACAAGTAGTGAACTGTCATTGCTTGGCTCCAGAGGGAACAAGCACCCTGGCAGTGTGTGGGAGATGGATTTCCTGGTTATCCCTTGGACAATACAGATCTCAGCATCCCAGCTTTGTTTTTTGGGGTGCCTGTGGCAGTCTCACTCTCCCATACTCAGTTTCAGCTCCTGGAGTTTCAGGCCCATCAGAAGGCTCTCCCAATTTGGATGCTGCTTCCCAGCCTGTTGTGGCTCCTCAGCAGTGACCCAGCAGCAAGATTTGATGGGAAAACCAGCAGGTAAGGTCAAAATCCTCCCAAAATCCAACAAACTGGACCAAAATCCCAGTGATAAATCCCTGGGACMTGTGACAACCGACCTTGCAGCTAGAAAATGGGGCAGGAAGCTCCTTGGGCAAGGGGGAAAATAGAGAAATCTTTAATTAAAAAGCAATTTGATGATCACCTGGGAGCCCTTTACCTTGTGTGGGCTGATTCCCATGGAAGCACCAGCCAAACTGAATTTGGGCTCCAGCATGAGGGCATCTGAAATTGGGCTTTTGACCACCTGTGTCTTCAGCCAGTTTCCCCTGCTGCTTGTAGTTAGAAGACCTGGGAAAATATAATTTTTTATGACAATTTTWAAATGCTTTTAATTTTATTAATTTATTTCTTTTGATCTCACTGATCAGGACCTGTTGTTCCTTCCCATAAGGAATGATTTAAGGACATTTTCCTTTGGAGCCACAGAACCAGTTTTGAATGGAGGAGGAAAAAAACCTCCAGGATGTCAGCACAAAAATGTTCTGCCGGGACAGAGAAAAGAGGAAGTAAATAAAAACCAGGAGAAATTGGAAAAAATGAGGCAGCAGGCAGGGAGAGGAGGTGGGAATCCCTGCACACGGTGCTGTGGGGGCCAGCGTTGCCCCTGAGGATGCTTCCCAGGGTTCAGCTGCGTGCCGGGGCGTTAGCCCGGCGTCCCGGCCAGCCTATTTTCCAGGCGAGGAAATATTTAACCGCGGCGTCAGCGGGCAGGGCAGGCGGCTGCAGCAATGGAGAGAAGCGGGCAGCACCCGCTCCCTGCTGTCCCCCCGGGCCAGCCTCAGGGTGACCATCTCCAGCTCCTGCTGCGCCGCAGCCGGGAGGCCAAAAACTGCGCCTATTGCCCCTACAGCCGCTTCCCGGTGGGAGCTGCGCTGCTCACCGCCGGAGGGGAGATCTTCTCGGGTAAGATGGGATCTGAGACCCCCCCCGCGATCTTGGGGAGCCCCCAGCAAGCCTTGGGTCGTGTGTGAGGGTGTAGCGGGGTCATCCCGGGGTGCTGGTGTTGTGTGTCCTCCCCCGCTGCCTCCTGGCAGCCGCCGTCCCGGACCAAGCCAAAGATCACAGCGGATGGGAAAATAAATAGGGGAAGCAGGGAAAATGGCTTTTCTTTGTCAATTCCCTGAGAAGAATGGAGCCGGTGGGGTTTGGGGTGGCTGATGCCGGGGTTGTCCCTGCAGGGTGCAACGTGGAGAACGCCTGCTACAGCCTGGGGATGTGCGCCGAGCGCGGTGCCATCCAAAAAGCCATCTCCGAGGGGCACACCAGCTTCAAGGCCATGGCCATCGCCAGGTGAGGGTGCTCCGAGAGCTGGAGTGCTGAGGGATGGGGTGGGGAAGCAGCAGGAGAATTCCCACTGCTCCTCAGGGACAGCTTCTTTTGCAGCAGCCCCATCGTTTGGGGAGGGAAATAAAAGTTTTTGAATGGCGTTTTTGGAGGAACTGGGGGGCAAAGCTGTTGTGGCTCTGTATTTATCGGGGCGTGAAGGTCTTCTGCAGGTGTTCTCCCCTCCTCTGACTTCAGGACTCTGTGCCCTTCTCCTTTGGCAGTGACATGGGGGACCACTTCATCACACCCTGTGGCGCCTGCAGACAAGTGATGAGAGAGGTGACAGCTCGTGTGGGGCTCCATGGCTCATTCCCTGACCCCAGACACCATCCCCTGACCCCAGGCATCTCCTCCTAAAACACCTGGAGGTTCCAGGGAGGGTGCAACCCCCCCATCSTCAGCCCCAGGGCTGGCTCCAGGCTCCTCAAGTTTCGTTATCTCCTGGCAAAGGGGTATTCCAGCCCYGGGTGGGTGTTCAGTGGGAATTCATTAGCTCACCTTCCAGCTGCGGGGTTTTGCCCTTGAGTCCTTGCTCTGGCAAGCCTGAAAATGGGGGTTTTCCTGCAAAAGCTGAGCTTCCCACAAATCCTGTCCGGCTCTTGTCTCCCTTCTGCATGGGAATCCCAGCACCCACACCTTGTTTTGGGGTTGTTAATATTTAATGGGTCRCGGGGCTCTGCTCGAGGGTCAGATTCAGCAGGTTCAGAGGCACTGGGGYTCACAATGGTGGGGTAAAAACACAGGATCTGTGTTGTTGCAGATCTGAGCCCCAAATGTCCTCTGGGGGACGTAATGCTGATAAGCCAACCCAAAATACATGTAATAGAGGGGGATGCTCCCTGTGAACCTGAGAAAATGGGGTATATGAGTAATTTGGGGAAGAAATGCAGGTTCTTCCCTTCTTCTTCTCCCTCATCAGGCTCTTCTTTCTCCTCCTCCAGTTTGGCACAGACTGGGATGTCTACCTGACCAAAGGAGATGGCACCTACATTGTCAAGAGGCTGGAGGAGCTGCTGCCTACCTCCTTTGGCCCTGAGGACCTGAAGAAGGTCTGAGCAGCATGGCCACCACCAGCCTTTGCCCTTAGGCACAGGGGACCATGGTTTTCCCCAATTTTCTCAGCCTGTAAGCAACTTTTTGGGAACAACACAGTGGGAAATTTGTTTATACTGTTAAGTTGCCTGTTCCTCTGTCTCAGCTTCTAATTCAGTGTTGATTTGCAGACTCCAGCTCCACCTTGCCCTGAGGAAATGGCAAAATCAAATCATAGAAATTCCCTGTTATTAGTAAAAAAGCGTCCAGACATGCCTGTAGGCAAGGGAGGACATGGCTTTGGTGCAGAACTCAAACAGGCTTTGGTACAGAAACCACTCCTGAATAATGCAAAATCATTGCTTGGGAAAGTGCTGGATGCTTCAGCTCTAAAAAGAAGTGAAAGCAAGAGGGAAAAGGTCCATCAACCCCAACAGTAATTAGTGACCCAATCCAGATTACGTGGATTGCAGGATGGTTATTGCACTGACCGTGTCCTTTGCTCCTTTCTTTCCAGCTTTTTTCCTTGCTTTTATTCTGTTTGGGGTGAAGAAGAGGACAAGTTTTTGGGGTGTTCTGGAGGGTTTTCTGCCTCCAGGGTAATGCCGTTTGTTGATTGCATAATGATTTATAATACAATGATAAATTAATTCATTACATTTCCCAACCAGCGCTGGGTTGAGCATTACTGCCATGTCCAAGTGAAATAAAAGCAGTTCTGGTTTATCTCCTGCAGTTGAGGCAAGTGATGAAACACGGGGAGTGGAGTGCCGGGGCTGTCCTGCCACCCAGGCAGAGCTGGGGGGTGCTGGATGTGCCCTGGGAACCTGATGAGGTTCAGCAAAGCCGAGTGCAGGGTGCTGCCCCTGGCTCAGGGGAACCCCTCCGTATCCGAACTGGCTGGGGGATGGAGAGCACTCCTGCTGGGAAGGACTTGGAGAGGCTGGTGGATGAGAGGCTGGATGTGCCTCGGCTGTGGGGCTGATCCCACAGCACAGGAGGGATTCTGGCACAGGGTGCCCAGAGAAGCTGTGGCTGCCCCTGGATCCCTGGAAGTGTCCAAGGCCAGGCTGGACAGGGCTTGGAGCAAGCTGGGGTGGTGGAAGGTGTCCCTGCCCATGGCAAGGGTGGGACTGGATGGGCTTTGAGGTCCCCTCCAGCCCAAAGCAGTCTGTGATTCTGTGATTTGATGATTCCACACAYGGGGCTGTGCCCTGGCTGTTTCCAGGGCAGTGCTGTGCTCCATGCCAAGGCACACCCAGCCGTGGCATCCATGCCCTGCATTGCACAAGGCTTTACCTTGGTTGCACCCTGCTCTGTGCCCTGCTCCATGACCCACCCATTCCATGCCCTGCTTGATGGCCYGCTCCATCTCCCCTTCCATATCCTGCTTCATGCCTTGCTACCTGTCCCCTTCCATGCCCTGTTCAGTACCCCACTCCACGTCTGCTCCATGTCTTGTTCTATGCCCCTTTCCATGTCCCACTCCCATGCCCTGCTCCCTGCCCGTCTCCATGCCCACTCCATGTCCATTTCCACACTTCGCGCCGTGCCCCATTCCCTGTCCGTCTCCATGGCCATTCCATGCGCCACTCCCTGCCCATTCCCTGTCTCACTCCATGCCCCATTGCCTGCCCCACTCCGTGCCCATTCCCTGCCCCACTCCCTGTTCCATTCCCTGTTCCATTCCCCGCCCGTTCCCTCTCCGTCCCTGCCCCGTGCCGGGGGCGTGGTTTCACACCCAATGGGCGTGGTTTCGCTCCCGGTGGGCGTGTTTCCGGGCGCGGCCTGTCGCCATTGGCCCGCTCTAGGCCCGCCCCCCGCGGTGACGCGTTGGCCATGGCGGTGCGGCTGCTGCT
>JACDOX010000359.1:19943-47916 GCA_014549065.1 Cardinalis cardinalis | reverse complement strand
GGCGGCGTCTGCCTGGCGCTGGCCATGGCGCTGGGCCTGGTGGAGCCGCGCCTGGAGGAGCAGCGCCGGGCTGAGGCGGCGTGTCGCCACATCCAGGTGGGAAGCGGCCCGGGGTGCCGTTGGGCAGCGCCTGGGGCGCCCTGCGTGAGGGGAAGGGGGCGGCCTTGGCGGGAGGAGGAGGCGTTCAGTCACCTCCCCAGAAGGGCGGGGGGATCGCAGTCCTCCAGACATTCTTCATGAGACAGAGGGTGGTCCTCGATGTGTGGAGACCCTTGAACCCCCCCGTGAACGGCACAGAGTGTCAGTGCTGGGGGGAGCCACTTAGACACACCCCCCTCATGAAGGCTAGGGGGTCCTTGTTTTGGGGAGGCCCTCAGACACCCCCACTAAGGGTAGTGCTCATTGCTCTGGAGAAGCCGTCAGACATCATCCATAAAGGGGAGGGGGATTCTTGTGAGGAACGCCTCAGATGTCCTCTCTGAAGGGCAGGGGGGGTGGTCACTGCTGTGGGGAGCCCCCCGAGAGCCCCTGTGAAGGGCACACTGGGGAGCCCCCAGACACCTCCCCATGTCTCCCCAGGGAAGGTGGGGGTGCTGCAATGAGCAGCCCTCGGGCACCTCCCCAAAGGAGGGGTGCTGGGAGCAGCCCCACAGGCACCTCCTTCTCCCCAAAAACAGGGTCATGGGGAAGCCTCTCCCTCAGCAGCCCCTCATCACCCTAAAGCAGGTACTGTCAAAAGCAAGGGGCCCTCACTCCCTGCCTGTCCCTCCACAGAGGGAGGGGCTCAGGGCCCTGGTGGTGGCAGTTTCGTGTCCCAAGACACTGATATTGGTCCCCATGGGGCCCTGTGGTGCTGGGCCAGGCCGTGCTGGCAGGGCACGGGGCACGGATGGTACTGAACTTATTTCCTGGGTAAAAATAGATCTCTGGTGCTCAGAGCCAGCTGTCACCTGCTCCACCGACCAGCAGACACATTCCCTGAAGTTTCTTTTGAAGAGGATGCTTTCTCTCCTCTGTCCTTGCTGGGTTGTTCCATCTGCTGTCCCTGGTCTGTGTGCAATGACACATCCCTAGGGTGTCACCACTGCTTTGGGACTGCAGCTCACGGAGAAGGCCACTTGTTTGTATTGGTATGGTGACAGCTAGGGCAGCACCAGACCTGTAGGRTCATGAACTGTGGTGAAACTCCAGAACAGCCTCCTGTGTGCTGTTTTTCCACATCTCTTGATTTTCTCCCTCAGTTCCCTCCCATCATAGATTCACTCTTCCTCACACTAACCAGCCCTCACAACCACAAAAAGMCCATTGTTTTTCCTGTTGCTGCTTTTAATTCAATTTTCTTTAAAATGCTGTTTGCCTGGTTTGTTTATGGAGAGGGAGAAAAGTGTAATAATGCATCTGTTTTCAGAAGTGTTCAGTTAAACTTCTSTTTACACAACCACAGAATCGTGGAATGGTTTGGGCTGAAAGGGACTTTAGGCCCATCTCTTCCCACCCCTGCCAGGGCAGGGACACTTTCCACTATSCCAGCTTGCTCCAAGCCCTGTCCAACCTGGCCTTGGACACTTCCAGAGATGGAGCAGCCACAGCTTCTCTGGGAAAATATAYTTATATTCTAGATTGGCAAATGACTCCCCCTCCTGGTTCCTCTTCTTCCCTTAAAAAGGGCATCTTTAGAAAAAACTGGTGTAGGGGTAAATTGTATCACACAGAATATTTGGCCTGCAGATGATCTTCACTGTGGTTACAGTGATTTGAGCCCAGTGGTTAGAGCCTGATTGAGACTTTCAGGTTGGACCATCCCACCAGGACGTGTAGTACCACTGACACACCAAGTCCTCCTTCGCTGGGAAGTCCGGGCTAACTGAGCGGGTTTTTCTGTTCATGTTCCTTTCAGACCGTGTTTGTTGGGAAGAACAAGCCACAGAAAGATCCCCTGAGCTCCTTCCGCTGGCAGGGCTTCAGGCTGGAGGAGTATCTCATCGGCCAGCCCATCGGGAAGGGCTGCAGTGCCGCTGTGTACGAGGCAGCCATTCCCTTCTGCCCCGCTCCTCGGGCTCCTGYCGAGAGCAGCCCTCTCCCAGCCCTGCAGCAGCGCCGTGCCTCGGCTTCCCAGGGGGCTGAAGAGGAGCCTGTGGTGAAGCACCAGCCACAAGGGGCTTTTCCCTTAGCTATCAAAATGATGTGGAACATTTCGGTAAGGAGTCGGCGCTGAATCCCCTGTGTCTGTTGCTGGGGAATTCTGGCTGGAATGTTTAATACTGAAGTGTTGAAAGCACTAATTATGGAGTGCAGGATGAGTGTGTCACAACAGAGCTGTTGGTAGGTGACACTGGAGGTGTTGAGTGTTAGTGCAGAGTCCCAGAGCAAGGTAATTAGCGTTCGTCATCCTCTGGAATCAGCACTGAGAGCTGCTGCTGGAGCTCTTGGGTATGGAGGTGATGTTTTGGGAAGAAAAGGTTTTCTGAGGCTGGCTCTATTGGAAAGGTCTAAGAAAGGGAAAGCCACTGCTGCCAATGATTTAGGAATTGGTGTCCTGTCAGTGGTCAGGACAGAGGTGGGTTTTCTTCCTGAAGAGTCAGTGGTCTCAGGGTGCACAGTAACCTGCCTGCTGTGTCCCCTTGCCGTGAGTGACTGCCCAAGATCTGCTCCAGTGTTTCCCAGCTTGGATGACTGGAGATCCAGTTCCTCAATGTGGCTCTTCCATGTTTAAAAAAATCCACATGGCTTTCCCCATTGATGTGACAAATTAATATTTCAAGAAAATCTTCCAAAATGCCAACATCTGGAATCCCTTGGTCTCCAGATGTACCCTGGCATTTAGCTGTGGGCTCTTCCAGTTGGGTTTGGAAGTTGAAAATGAGTGCTAAGGTGTAGTTTGGATTGCTGACAGTCAAGGATGCATTTGAAGTGACAAATAGATTTCTTTCTGCAAATACAGGCCTTGTGGCCTCCCTTAGTGAACTCTTTAAGTAGTTAATTGCCTTCCTTGATTTTCAAGGGAGTGAAGTCCTGGAAGCTGATCTCCGTCGACCCAGCTACATGGTGCCAGCATCAGGATTATCAACTCTCAGCTTGCGTTGAGGCCGGGTGGTTTCGGAGCTGGAACCCACATGGGTGTGATTGTTGTTGCAGGCTGGTTCCTCGAGTGAAGCCATCCTGGACGCCATGGGCCGAGAGCTCGTCCCAGCCACAGGCCTGGCCTTGTCCGGGGAATACGGAGCCGTCTCTGGCCGCAGGTATGGAGGTGGCAAGCTGCTGATTTTATCCCTTGATTAATTGTGCAGCAATTTGTACTGTTAAGAAGGTGGACAGGGCTTTCTAGAATAGCTGCTGAAAGTAGGTAAACCTGGGGATTGTTAAGTTTGTTGGCATGCAGAGAATTGCATTACTAAAGTATGTGATCCAGAGGGGGTTGAAAGGGTGCACCAAGAATTTGGGAGCATTTTGGGTCCCACCAGAGTCTAGTGGCTGTGTGTTAGCTTCCCTGTGTTGAAATGTGTTGGCATTTGCTGAGGTAAAGGCTGGAGGAGCCTTTGTTGAACACCATTTAAATTTGTATTGTGATGCTTTTTAAATGCGCTGCTGCAATCGGTAACAGTTTGAGTGTATTAAACATCAAATGATTTCACTGTAATACAATTTGACTGTGAGGTTTGAAAACTGGTTTGGGATAAGATGGGTGCTGGACAGGGAGGTTGAAACTGTTTTAGTGCAGGAAAACTGGTGAGAAGGGAAATGGAAATGACTTAGTTCGTACTCTTTGACCTGAGTGGGAAGTGAGCAAACAGCATGAAGGTGGAAAATCTCATGGAAACTTCTAAATTACCTCAAGTTAGCTCTCTTTTTGTTCAGAAATGCATCTTTTTTTTTTCCGTTTGAAACAATGGAGTCCACAGCCCAGATTGTGTGATTTAAATTTCAAATCCATCTCGGCTGCCAATACAAATGAATAATGAATGCTGTGCCCGTGGCTGGCTGGGAATGCAGTAGAGCAGCCAAAGGGATGTTTGACATTCAGGGGATGAGAGATCTGTGTTGCAGACAAATAGGTAACCTGCTTTTCAGGGTAGAGAGAGCTTCCTGCCTCTRCCATAAAATAGAGGTTCTAAATTGATACTCCCAGTGTGAAGTTGACCTTTATTATGTCTAACAAAGTAATTGCGTTTGGGTGTTACTCTCTAGAGCTGCTGTTGCTCTTTTTGAATGGAGAAGCAGCCTATGCCTGGCTCTGCCTTTGTTAGCAGCATAGAAGGGTGAATGGGGCTTGAGTAAAATGAAGGCTGCATGTTATGTGTGAGGGTTTTATCAAAGCTCTGTTTGTAGTGCAGGTAAAGCACCTTATTTCCTATTTGGCCATTGTGAATAGGGAAATCCAGTTACAGAAGAGCCCCTGTGACACCCTGGTTGGCTCAGTTTGCTCTGGGAGGCTCTCAGGTGGATTCTGAGCTCTGGAGAAGGTGCTGGGAGTTGCCCGTGGCTGCAGTGGGTCCATACAGGCTGTGGATGCTCTGCATCCGCCTGGGAAGTGCTGGGCTGAGATGCTGGTTAGGAAATGGGCCATGAAACTGCTGCCCATGCTCTTGCTCAATAATTGGATTCCAGGATGTGAGTGTCTGACTGTTTGCTTAATGTGCAGTCCTGTAATCCACCCTGTGCAGCTTTAATCTCTCTCTGATGAGGCTTCCAGGGCAGAAAAAACGTGTTTGCTCTCTGCTGGGGAACTCTTTGGTGTGGAGGACAGGCCATAATAATGAAAAGTAGTTCCAGCAATAACAGCAATGTGCCTGGGATCCATCAGAACCGACTGAGGCATTGGTGCAATCTGTGGTGTCTTTCCTCTGCACAGAAAAGCTGTCCTTGGGAGGAAGAAGCTGCAGCCTCATCCGAATATAATCCAGGTGATCCGAGCGTTCACATCTTCTGTCCCTTTGCTGCCTGGAGCCTTTGCTGACTATCCTGACGTCCTTCCCTTGAGCCTGAACCCCAGAGGGATCGGTCACAGCCGCACGCTCTTCTTGGTGATGAAGAAGTAAGCGGAGAGAAGCTGGTTAACRTGACTTGGGCACTCTGTCCCTGCAAAGCTTGGCTCTGGGCTGCTGCCAAAGAGCAGAGTATGCTCTTGGAAACGCCTCCCAGGACCTGTTCCAAGTTCTTGAGGTTCTGACTGTGCTTCCACAATGAAGACAAACCGTTCTTTTTAATAATTACCCCAAATTAAAGTGAGAAATGTGGAGTTTGTCCCCATTTGTCTGCCCTTCTAAGCCTGAACTTCACCCCTAGTCTGAGTACACTGCTGGAGATGGAGTAGAATCAGTAATGAGATGAGCCAACAGTGAGGTTGAACTGCCAGTGATAAGCCTCCAGGATGCTAATTCCCATTTTTTTCCTTGTTCTGCCTAGCTACCCCTTCACGCTGCGCCAGTATCTGCAGGAGAACACTCCGGATGTTCGCCTCTCCACCGTGATGATTCTGCAGCTCTTGGAAGGCGTGGACCACCTTGTTCGACATGGAATAGCACACAGAGACCTCAAGTCTGACAACATCCTGGTTGAATTTGATTCTGGTACGTAGGTCCCTGAGGATAAATGCCAGTTAATTCACAGAAGTGATTCGGTCACCTTGGTATTCAGAGAAGTCTCACCCGGCTGCGTGTTTGGGGGAAGAAGCATCAAACCTTCTGAATAATCTCAGGTTTAGTTTTTAGCTTAGTATTTGCTGTGAGTGCAGCAAGTCATCGATCCTGTCTGTGCCTGAGGTTTTGGATCATTAACATGGACATAGTGTATTGCTGAGATGATGGATTGCATGAGCACAGCCAACATTGACTGGAGCATCCGGGAACACCGCATTTGGGATGCTGCAGGAGCCTTTGCTTCAGGCTCTTGGTTCTGTCATCTTTCCCAAGCCAGAGAGTACAGAGAGCCTCTTAAAATCCCACCCCATGGCCMGGGTAATGGTGCTGCACCCTGGGATGATGGAACATGGGTTGGGAGGCAAGGGATCCAGCATTTTCTTCTCTGTGTTCTCCTGTCAGGCTCTAACAGCAGTTTTAATTACCTGAGCTCTTTTTGGGTGTGATTGAGATTCAAACTGGCAGGAGCAATAGGAGGCAGGCAGGTCTGTGTGATTAGGAGTGGAAGAATTTGATTGAAGAGTATCAGAGAGAGAGACAGAGACCACTGGAATCCACCCTGCCTTCCTGGAGACCGGCCCAAGAGGTGACAGGATTCTCTGTTCTCCAGGGCTCAGGATTTAGAATCATAAAATGATGGAATGGCCTGGCCTGGAAGGGACCTTAAAGCTTTTCTCATTCCAACTCCTTGCCATGCACAGGGACACCTCCCACTAGACCAGGTCACTCTACTGAATGTCTTTGCCCACAATCTTGATGAGGGGATCGAATGCCCCCTCAGTCGGTTTGCAGAGCACACCAAACTGGGTGTTGATGTGATGTGGTGTTTGGTGCTGCCAGGTCCTCCCAAACTGAACCCTAACTCTGGCAGCTCTGTGATGTTCACAGCTGGCTGCCCCTGGCTGGTCATCACTGACTTTGGCTGCTGTTTGGCGGATGAGAACATCGGCCTGAGGCTGCCCTTCACCAGCTCCTACGTGGATCGGGGTGGCAACGGCTGCCTTATGGCACCTGAGGTAAATCCCTCTGTAGCAGTGCTTTGTGGTGCTGGTTTTCTGCTTGTCCTGTTTGGGCTAAAAGTTTTGGTAGCATAGAAGGTTTGTGTCCTACCTTGAGTTAGGCGCTTGGTAAACATCTGTGCTGAACTATGTCAAATAGACACCTTGAGCTCTAACAGGTGAAATGTAATCAGTTGGTGTTAAGAGGCAGAATCAGCTTTTCCTCCCCTCCCCCAAATTTACTCTTTAATCTTTATTCAGGCCCCTTTCCATGTACTTATTAAGAAGTTTATGCAGCAGTTGCAACAGTAGCCTTTGGCTAAGGTTCAAGACTGTTGTGAAATTATTTACAGTTCCTTTTTATTTCTTTGATGATAAGAAGTAATAAAAGCCAAGACACCCTTAAATGTCTGCTGCACCTGGAGCACCTTGCTGTGGTGTTGGTTGTTCATCTGCAGGTCTCCTGTCTCCATAATTCCAGCAGGAGATAGCCCTTGGAACTCTGGGAGTGCTGGTCAGGGACAAYGGCTAAAGCCTCAGCACAATGTTCAGACTCCTCCCAGCATCCCAGTGGGCTGAGCAGTGCCAGAGGCTTAGAGCATGCCAATAGGGAATATTTACAGCACWGATTCAGATGCAACCCATCTTTGGGTTCAGTGTCTAAGTTTATTACAGGGAAAATGCAGGTTTGAGCATTAAAAATCGAATTTCAGCACAGAGGCTGCGCTCAAGCTGTTTATTTGAGTAGCCCCCTCTCTGTGGCAGGTGATCACAGCATCACCTGGTCCAGGCACGGTGATCAACTACAGCAAAGCTGATGCTTGGGCTGTTGGAGCGATTGCCTACGAGATCCTGGGCCTGGCCAATCCTTTCTATGGCCATGGGGACTCCACTCTGGAAAGCAGAAGTTACCAGGAGGACCAGCTGCCAAGCCTGCCCAACCACGTGCCCCTCGAGGTGAGGCAGGTGATAAAGATGCTGCTTCAGAGAGATCCCAACAAGGTAAGAAGCTGTTGCCTTCAAGAAATCCTGTTTGGGAGTATCCCTGGCAGATCATTTTGCCTTGGAGGGCTGTGGGTACAGGGGTTAGTCCAGATCTCACTGCTGGATCAAAGCATGACATAAGGGTCAAAGCCAAAAAWGTCTTTGCTGAGTGGTGTTGAATTGTTTCAGATGTTTGTGTCAGGACCAGACCTCACACTGGAGGGTTCCACACAGCATTATATGTATACAGYAGTAGTCTGAAAGAGCTTTCTGATTCACGGGGTGTGGCCTTTGGGGGGGCTCCAGGGAGTTTTGGAGGTGCCAGTGCTCCGTGGTGATGTGGCTGAGTGTAGCAGGATCAGCTAATCTCCCCTCCCCTCCCCTCCCCTTCCTCTTGCAGAGGTTGTCTGCGAGGGTGGCTGCGAACGTGCTGCACCTGAGCCTCTGGGGTGACAGCGTTGTGGCATCCAGGACCCTGAAACCTGACCAGATGATCGCCTGGCTGCTCTGCCAGTCTGCAGCCACCCTGCTCACCAACAGGCTAGCAGAGAAGASTCAGGTAGAAACCAAAATGAAGATGTGCTTCTTGGCAAACCTCGAGTTTGAAGACCTCTGGGCAGCAATATTCCTGTTGCTGGCATGGAGAAGCCACTCTGGCTGAAGGAACCACCTGGAGCACAAGCATCCCACATAAATGGCACTTTCTAAAGGCACATAGGAACCTGTCCTTTCTGTCTGTCTACAGTCCTGTAGTGCTTTAGAGAACAAGCTGCAGGCCTGTGTTTAGGAGCTTGAGTTTCTCTCTAGCAAGTGTTACCCACGCTGCTTTTCTGTCCCTGCTAGAGGAGATGTCCTTGCTTCCTTACTCTCTATGGGGGCGGGAGTGTGGACCTTGCAGGTGTCCAGAGGTTTGTGGTTGGTTTTGCTCCCGTTTGGGAATGAATTGACTTGTAAGTTGTGTGTTGAGTGCAGCAGATTCCTTTCAGAGGGGTGACTGGGAGGAGGCACTGTCCGGCTGCATTTTACAGAGAAACAGTTTAACACACAGAAATCCAAGCTGACAAAGGCAACTGCAGTCTCTGTTCTTGGGGTAACCATGGTGGTTTGAAACTCATTTTCTTCTGAGCTGTGAAATGACAGCCTGAAATCTTCCTGATGAGGTGCTGCCTGGTAACGTGAGCGTCAGCAGCACTWAAAACCTCGCAGTTGTACGTAGGATAGTGGAAGCACATCATCCTCAAATCCCGCTTATCCTTGTTCTTAACTGTTGTAGCTCTGTGGTGGTGGCTGCCCCAGGGTCCAAGGCTGAGTCAGACTCTCCAGTTAGAGATAATGCTCCAAACAGAGTGAGGCTAGGCAGCAGCCCCTGCTTAAAGAGCACAGTGTGATGCTCTGCTCTTTAACCTGTCTGTGTTTCCTTCAATGAAATAATATCCTTTGGTGGGGAGGACAGAGACATCGATCTTTAAATAACAACAGCCATGTTTATGAAACAGCATTCGATTTCATGGCTATAATTGTGTTTAGAGGAACTTGGGGAGAAAGTTATTTATGCTTGTTGCACAATAAATTAAAAATTTAATGTGGCTGTGGCTGTGTGGGTTCTCTCAATCCAATTTGGGCTGTGGAGCATTGGTTCCAGGGTGTCTTAAACGCAAATTCAGCTCTTTCCAATGCTAACTGTGGAACACGGTGTTCTACTCCAAGGGGAGTTTCCCAAAGAGGAACAGACCTTGCCGTGGGGATGTGCTTCATACTCTGCTGCGTGGTAAATCACTGTCTGCTCCTGCAGTATCAGACAGTGGCTGATACCCCTAATCATCACAGGGTAACCTGCTCTCAGGGTTCTGCACATTGTTCCAGTGCAGCGAAGAGCACAGAGCCTGGGGAATTGGGGGAAATGAGCTCTTGGGGGAGAAAGCTGCAAAAAAAGACCTTTGTAACATTGATCTGACCCAACCAAAGTGTCTGCTGCTGTTTCTTACATTACTGAGCTCTTGCAGTATGTTTCTGCTGCCTTTGCTTTCTGTGTGCCTGGGTCTGGCAGTGAGTCCCATGCCCTGGACCCTGTGGGGCCTTTTGAGGAGTAAATGCTGTGGCTGTGTTGTGGGTCTCTAAGCCCTCTTCCTGCCATGATCATCATTTCCATGCCTTTCCCTCTCTCCCAGGTCCTGTCTCTGTACGAGTAGGGAGCAGAATTATGGGCTGGAGGCATCCAGTATCAAGTGTGTTTGTATTTGCCCAACCAGGGTTTTGTCTGCACTGATTAACTCCACTCATTGTAAACTTGCTTTCCCTGGAAATCATTTAAATTCTGTCCTCAAAAATGGCCTAAAATGCTTGTCCTGCAGCTTGTCCCTCAGGTCCTTAAATCCCTGTTAATGCTTCCCCTGTTGCTTGCATTTTGTCCCCCCCGTGGTTCTGCTGAGGTCAGACTTCCCTTTTGTTTTCTTTCCCTTCTGCCTTCCGCTAACGAGACATTTTTATGATTTTTCAGCATTCTGCGTGCTTTTGTGGAGTGCAGGTTAAAAGTACAGGCTGTTAATGCAACAAATGCTACTGTGCTGTCTGCAAATGCCCAAGGGGAGCAAACTGTCCCTCCCACCCTGTCCCACTAATCCCTGCACAGGCTCTTGCCCCTCACTGCTGTGTTTGTTCCCAGTGTTTGCCAGGACTATGCCATTGGGAAAGGGGTTGGCTGGGAGGATGATTGTGGAGGCTGGGCTGGATTTCTGCCCTTCCCTGGGCAGTGGAGTGTCCAGTGCACTTTGATCCCTGGAGGGAGGCTTGGCAGAGGCAGCTGGCACTCTGCCCAAGCTGGGAACGGGCTCCACAGCACGCCTTGCTGTGTTCCCTGTGGGAGAGAGGGTGGGAGTGTGTGGGTCAGGATGAGGCCTCTGCTCTGGGCTGCCTGCAGCCAGCTGCTGCCCCGGGGAGTTGGGCTCTGTGCTCCCAAGCCAGCTGTGACCACTATGGTGACAGCATCACACCACAGCCTGCGGCCTCTGGCCCTTCTGGCCGCCTCCAGCTCCCCAGCCAGTGTGTCTGCAGGGCTCCTCCAGCCCCTGGTGCCAGGGAGCAGAGCCCCCAGCTGCTGGAGCTCACAGTTCAACGTGCCCCCCAGTGCCCTGCTCGTGGCCCGGCCTGTGGGGATCTGCTCCATGATGAGGCTTCCCATGCAGGCGTCTGCGGAGGGACTGRACGCGGCGTTTGTCGGTGTCCCGCTGGACACAGGCACGTCCAACCGGCCGGGAGCCAGGTAAGGGGCAGCCAGGGAAGCTCATGCTTCCCTCTGGCCATGGGGCACGGCTCTCCTGTGGTGAGAGGGGTGCTGGGGACAATGCCTGGTGGCATTTCCCAGCCGTGTCACGGCCCAGGTTCGGCCCGCGTCAGATCCGCGCCGAGTCGGCCATGCTGAGGAGGTTCAACGGCAGCACCGGGGCTGCGCCCTTCGACTCCCTGCGGGTGGCCGACATCGGGGACGTGAACGTGAACCTCTACAACCTGCCCGACAGCTGCCGCCTCATCCGGGACTCCTACCRGGAGATCGTGGCCTCCGGCTGTGTGCCCCTCACCTTGGGTAGGAGCCCCAGCCTCCCTGTGCTGCCACTGCGTCCTGGCTCTGCCAAACTCCCTCTGCTTCTCCCTCTGTCATTCAATCCAGGCTTGGCAGAAGGCGAGCGATGAATCTGTTCCCTGCCTGGGCTGTTGTGCTGTATCGTGGGTAAATTCACAKGCTCTCGGCTGAACAGAATGTTCTGTGATGCCTCTTCCTTTGGGTCAAAAATGAGGAGGATGGGTCCATCTGCAAATAAAACCAGTGACGTGTTTTTGGTGTCCTGTTGAGCAGGACCCAAAGCAAGAGCAGGTTTTGTCCCTTGTGTCCCTCCAGCTGAGCCAGCACCAGGCTTTGCACGAGGCCTGATTTGGGTGCCTGTTCAAGTTTGCAGCTGTTAGTGCTTGGCATTAGTGCTGCTGAAGGCAGTGTGTGTGTGGAGTAACGAGGGGCAAGTCACCAGTTACAGCGTCCTAGCAGCTGATCAAATGTCTATTTATAAGCCAAATCAAGGATCCTGCTCCACAGGCTGTCCCTGCTGGCAGTTCTGTGTATCTGGTCCTCCCTAAAAGGAAGACCAGGAGAAGAGAGGACCCAGGAGAGGAAGCAACCTGCACATGAGAGTGTTAGTTTTCCTTTGGCAATGAAGCCCTGCATAAATAAGTGCAAGATAAATGCAAAGAGGGAAAAAAATACTTAGGAACAAAAGTAATGAGCACTGAGCAGCTTCTGTAGTGTATTCCCCCTCTTCCCTGTGTCTTCTTGCAGGTGGAGATCACACCATAACATACCCAATCCTGCAGGCCCTGGCGGCAAAGTAAGTTTCTAATCTGGAGACGGAGAGAAAGGACCTGGGAAAGAGCCTCAGCAAGGCTCCAGGTTTGCTGTCCCTGCGGTTGGCAGAGCCACCACGCACAGGACAGGACTAGCGCGGCCACCCTGTCTCGAGCAGGCACGGACCCGTGGGGCTGGTGCACGTGGATGCCCACACCGACACCGGGGACACGGCCCTGGGGCAGAGCATCTACCACGGGAGCCCGTTCCGGCGCTGTGCCGAGGAAGGGCTGCTGGACTGCGGCCGCGTGGTGCAGATCGGCATCCGAGGCTCCTCCTATGACCCCGATCCCCACAAGTACTGCCGGGAACAGGTAAACTGATCCGCACACAGAGCTGTGTGCTCCCCCTGCCATAAATACCACGTCAGGAACATTTATTTGGCTTCCGACGGGAAAGAAATGCATTTTTTGCCTCTTGTTCCATGCAAGCGGCTTGTCTGCAGGACAAGCACTCCCGGCCAACTGAACGTCAGCTGAGCGGGGAGTTAGTGTGTGTGTGGGGAGTGGAAGGTGTTTCCAGGTGCACTTCTGCAGCTTGGCCTGGAATGAGGATTGTTCCCGGTAGATATTCCCCAGCAGGGCAGGGGATGCTCCTCATCTCCCCGCTTTCCCTAAGCAGGTGCTGTGTGTCTGTGCTCCCACAGGGTTTCCGCGTGGTCCCAGCTGAGGAGTGCTGGATGAAGTCCCTGGAGCCGCTGATGAGGGAGGTGAGGGCGCAGATGGGGGAGAGGCCGATGTACATCAGCTTCGATATCGATGGGCTGGACCCCGCCTATGCCCCGGGCACCGGCACCCCCGAGATAGCCGGGCTCACACCTGCACAGGTGAGGGGACACGCTGCCCTGCYGGGGGAAAGGGCTCTTTTGCTCCCTTTAAGGAGGTCGTTTCACCAGCACAGCAAAGTGGAAGTTTAGGGAGGCCAGGAAGTGTTTCCTCATGGTGGTGAGGAAGGAAAATGTGGAACTGATATGATTTGGTCTGTCGAGGTTGGGTTTCCTTACTGGAATATGGGGAAAGCAGAGCCTGGACCACTCTGCTAGGTCAGATGTGTTTCTTGATCCCAAATCAATTTTTTTTCCCTAGGCTTTGGAGATTATTCGTGGCTGCAAAGGCCTGAACATAGTGGGGTGTGACCTTGTGGAAGTTGCACCAATGTATGATGTCTCTGGTGAGTCTGAAGATGCCTGAGGGCAAGACAAGTGCCTGGCACAGGTGCCTGTGCGTGAAAGCTGTTGGATATACACAGATTTCCTTTTTTTGTCTTTTTCTTTAGGCAATACAGCCCTCCTGGGGGCAAACCTACTGTTTGAGATGCTGTGTGTCCTCCCAGGAGTGAAGACACTATGAGGGCAGTTCCCACTTGCCCTGGCCAATGCTTGTGTTCTCAGCCAGGCTTTCCATGTCCCCTTCAGACAGCTTCATGGGCTTTGCAGCATGAAATAAATGCCATTTACCACTAGAAAAGGTATTTTTTAGCTGGGAAACTGTAGGGAACAGGCTAGACACCCCATTTAACTGGGGTCTAGACCTTTGGAGCTGGCCTGGGAAAGACACAGATGAGGCTAATGCCATTTTGCCTCTGGAATGATTCACCCAGCTCACAGGGCTCCTGGAAAAACTGTCACTGGTGAAAGGTTTGTCCCATTAGGATGTTGCAGCAGGACAATGAATGTAGAAGAAGGGAGGAGATGAAGGGGGCCTGAGCCTCCTGCTGAGAGTAGGGAGATATTTGACTAAATTGCTGCTGGTGAAATAACCAGGAGTTTCCTATGGCAGGAGCAGTTTAGCGCTCCTGAAATTTCTGAGAGGACATGGAGGTGAGGTTAGTTTGGACATGGAGACACAGAGCCACCTCATCACACATTAAAATAGTTTATTTTGGTTGCGAAACTGTAATTGTCTTAAAACAAAATGACATCAGTGCCTGATCACAAATACAAAAACAAAACAAAACCCCCCAAAAATAAAAAAGACAAGTTTGCCAAATAAGTTAATTCCCCCCCTCCCAGTATCAAAAGTGCAAAATAGGTACCTAGTTCTCAGTCCTACTTGTCAGGCTGCGCTCGTGTCCTGGCTCCTGGCTGCTGTGGGTGAAGGGCAGAGACAGGGACAGGGAGGAGTTTGGGAACAATCTCCACTCTGGGGCCTGTATCCCTTTGCCTCAGCTCTGAGCACTGTGCCATCACTCAAATCTCACTAGGAAAGTGCACTAGGACCCAATCTCCTCAATCTTTGGATTACAAATCACCGCGTGTGGAACGGAATCACAAGTGTTCAGAAAATGATGGGGTGATGGTTCATGGCTGCTGGGAGAGGGCAGATCCCGAGACAAGCAGCTCTGACCGTGGTCTCAAGACAGCAAACACCTGGAGTGCCATGCTGGCACTGCAGCCAACTAAACCAGGGGGCAGAGCAGCTTGGCTTTTGCTTCAACTTAGGCAAAATTTCCATAAAAATCCAGGAACTGTGCTTCTGTCCAGCCCCAGCCAGCACCGGTGGACTGATGCAAGCACTCCCTGGCTGAAAGGGGAGGTTACCTGTGCTAAAAAGAAAATAAACCAAATGATTCTGGCAGCATGCAATACACAATGGATGTGAAGGCCATAAAGCCTTCTCCCCTTCCTCAGGGTTGGGCTGAATTCCCTCACTGTAACTAGGCACTTTTTTCCATGACTTGAGGGTTTTCTCCTTGTTTCTGATCAGCTGAAGAAACAGCAGAGAGCCAGAGAGCATTCTTCTGCTACTGCAAATGTTTAAGATGTTATGTGGAGCCTTCTGCTGGGCTAAAAACTATTCCAACCACATCCTGCATGGCAAGCTGTGGGAAAAGTGCAGGAGTGCTGCAGTGATTGCTCCAGCCAGRTGGAAATGAAGTCTAGAAGCATCAGGCTGGTGTTTCACTCCCTCTCTGCTCTCTGTCAGCGCTGCCTGTGTGCCTTCACAGGAGCTTCACAGGAGCTCCTGGGCAGGGAGAAGACATCACCTTCCTTCCTTCCCTCTACTTTAGTGCCTCATTCTGTGGCCCAGAGTACACTGGGCTGGAATTAACTAACCTCACAGAGGGATCGTTTGTAGCATCGCAGCCTTTATTTGAAGCACGTCGTACAGGGGATCTGAGGTACCTGTGGGGGTTGGAGCACACCAGTCTGCTCCCAGGTTGGGGAAATGCAATGAGGCAAGGCTTTGGGAGCAATTAGGGCACACAGGGAGTGCAATGACTGGAGCATTCCCAACTTCTTTGCGGGATCAGCAGCTAGCTCAGGGGTTGGCAGTTATTCCTACTGACTGGCTGCTCTAAGATGGTAACTAAAGTGGCAAGGGCTGAGTCTGGAATTAACACCACGTGTTCACTGAGTGCTCTGTGCTCCAAGMCCTGTGGCAAAGGCCACTGGCCCCCATCCCTGTGCTTTGGCAATGCTGGAGCCTGATGGGTTCCAGATCCACAGAAGGAGAAGGCCTGGGTGCCAGTGTCAGCCCTGGTGCAGTGAAAAGGAAGAACAAACCTCACAGGATTTCAGTCCTTGCCACAAAGAGAAACCCTGCTGCCTTGCCTGGTCACTTGAGGAGTATTAAGCAGCCACCAGGCTGCTGCTCATCATCCTTCTGCCTTACCCAGGGGCACCCTTTCCCTGTGGTGCTGGAAGCAGCTGTTGGGACACTGCTACAGCAAAGCAACGTCCAAACCCAGGGCTGTGCAGCTGCTTTAATCTCACRCTACCCCAATGCTTCCAAAAGATGAAAGAAATACCCAAGCAAAACAAACACAAAGCCACGAGAGCAGCCTGAGAAATGGAGGTTTGGGGTAAGAAGGAAATGGGTGAGAGGCTGAAACCCAACATCTCAACCTCCAACTAAACCAAAGAAGCTTCACACGCACGCAACAGTCTGATGACACAGCACTTCTGGGGCAACATTTCAAGAATACAATCATTGAAGGATGAGGTTCCTTGATATAAAGGAAGGTTGGTTTGTACTACAGCTGGAAAGGTGTTTGCAAGGAGCCCAGGTGACTCCCTGGCAGCTACGTAGAGTTTTTTACACATCTACTGGCTCATAGCAGCTCACGCCTACAATCTGAGGACGCAGGTAAAGTTATGGCTCTAGGATACATCGTCTAAAATCGACAGAAGCAGAAAAGGCATCTGAAAAATCAATGTGACATTTAAATGACTCAACACTTTGACAGTATTTTATGGCCGTGCCCTTTCCCTCCCTTTTATGGTTCAGTCAGTGAAGCTGCAGGTGGAACCATGACACGAGGAGCATGAAACATGCAGATCGCCCACGAGCCTGCACCATGGGGGGGTCCCAGCTACGGTTTGCTACAAGGGAGATGCTCCTAACCGGATTCTGCATCACTTACCATGGGGAAAGCCGAGAGAGTACCACTGCCTGGTGGGAGGAGGCCTTTCGGAAGGGCAGGGCCTGGAGGGTCTGCAGGGTCTTGCCAGAGTTACACCATGCATCATGGGCTAAGCACACGGGGACGGGGAGGGAGTACCATGACCTGCATCACCGGCCGCAGCTGGTCCGGACCCAGGGAAGTCACGGATTTCTTCCACTGAGGTAAAACAAGAGGKGGGATGGGGGCGACTCGGGAAGCAGACGTGGCAGGACGAGAGGGGCACAACGGACTTCTTGGCTCTTGGGTTGTACAGCGTCCAAACGCACGGCGGGGCAGTGGAGGGCACACGGGTGCGCTTGGCTGCGCTCCCGGGCTCCAGACACGGGAGGTGTGTTCTAGTTGCCGGCCCCAGGAAAGTTCATCTAAAACCTAAAGTCCATTCATCAAGCTTGTTTGAGTATTCCTGGAAAGAGCTGTCTCTTGTCATCTTCATAAAAATTTTGTCCCCTTAGAATCTCTGTAAAATTCCTCAGTCTAGTGCAGGCCACGAGGGGATATAAAACCTCTGTAAGGAACCCTCTAGAAGGCGTTCCATCCAAAAGGACAATTTGTGTAATTTGTTTTTAATGGATCTAGATCCCGGGCTGCAGGAGGATTTCCCTCTGGCTTCCGCATGTTGTAAAGCATCGTAATCCTCACATGATCCCAGGGTTCCCCCCTCGTCCCCTGATCTGTGAGGCTTAAAGAGGCAGAAGTATTTCTTGTGGCCRTTCAGAGCCAGGACATAGCCCGTGTAGTCACGCTCGAGGAAATGCTTGTCGTACTGGTTTGGGATGGGGGCCGCATCCTGCGCAAACTCCAGCAGATACTCCAGCCACTCTCGGTGCTTGTCCAGGCTGAGGAAGGAGAAGTGAAGAGARCTGCTCCTGAGGGAAGAGCAGAGAAGATACTGGGATTAGCCTGTGTCCTGGGTCTGGCTGGATTCCTACTGGACAGGTAAGGAATTGTCAACAAGGACAGGGCAGTGCTGTGTTGCCACAGCTCCTTTTTCAGCTCACTGTATGCAGCACTGTCATGCTTTCTATTTGTCAAATCATGGGTACAGTCAAAGTGGCACCAGCACCCAACCTCTCTGGCCACCACCACCAAGTCTGGCTGGGAACAGCCTCTTGGGTTTTTGGTGGCTCATTGCCACTGATGAGGGCAGAGGCCGCTTTAATGACCAGATGCGCTCACTCCTGGCAATGGAGCCACCAACACTCCTGACGTGTCACCAGAGCAGCATCACACAAGTGTTAATACAGCAACAGAAGCCTGGGAGAGGGCCCAGCCTACCCTGTGAACATGTAGACTTCCAGGGCAAACTTCTGGAGCAGGGGGGTTTTGGTGGAGTTGGACAGGATCAAGACGACGTTCATGTGCCCTGGCCTCAGGCGTACCAAGTTACTGGTGTAGTTGATGTCCGTTAGCTCAGTCACCTCAACAAAGCTCTTTTTGGGAATCCTGCTGCAACAAAAACACTGAGTGAAAGCGGGGCAAAGGACTAGGAGCAACTGAGCACGGAGAAACTGTGAGTGCATTTGCCAGCCCATTATGCTGAGCCATCCCTGTGCCCTGTAGCAAAAGCCAATGTAACTGGTGCAACAGCTTGGTTTGCACCTCTCTCAATGAGTGGGTCAGACCTTTACTTCTCCCCTGAGGAGGCTGTCTTGGGCAAACTTGGTGGGAATTGTTTAATAAGCAGATTAGTGTCCCCTTGTCCTTGCTGGCTGGGTCCTGGCTGTGCACTGGTCCTCCTTCCTTGCTGTGCCTGCACTGCCCTGCACGACTGCACTATGAGCAACTTCAGCACTTCTCTGCTCTTTACTAACCCTCCCTGCACAGATGCTCCCTGAGCAATGCTTCTGCAGAAAACATTCTGGAAAAGTTAGAGAGGGAACCTGTTACTCTCTTTGCTGAAGCTCGCGTCGTTCTTCTCCGTCTTTGTGGCCGTTTCTTCCTTCCCCGAGGGTGGAGCGTCCCTTGTGTCACTCGAATCACTGCAGAGGAAAGTCATTTTGTGTCTGTTAAGGCTTTGGGGTTGGACTGAAGAGCTATCCGAGGGCATTTTGGTGCACACTCACCTGAAAGCCTGAACAATAACAGTGCCAAAGAGAATGAAGAGTGCAGAGAAGAGCAAGGACAGCAGTGGCATCATTTCTCGCCTGAGGGAAGATGTGCAAGCAGCAGTCAGATCTGTGAGTTCACATTTTCTGCCTCAATTTCAGCTCCTGCCTATGTCAGATAACACTGTGTGCCTTCCCCAGAAACTCAGCTTGTTTCTTGGGTCTTAAAGGCCATAATGTTTTTGAGTGCTGTCCTGCTCCCACCCAAAAGGATGCTAAAATTGAATCTGTTCTAAAATAAGGTGACAAGGAAGCTGTGAATACCAACAATGGATGCCCAATCCGTACCAGTTACTGTGAAACAAACTGTCCCACCAGTCTGAGATGTAGTCCACGGTGGAGTAGAACCATCGGATAAGGAACATCTGTTTGAAAAGAATGAAAAGCAAAAAACTAAATGACAAAACTGCTATAAAGAGCCCCAACAGGTTCACAGCATGCCATGAGATTCCTTCTGTAAGCAAAAAATCTTCTAAGAGTTTTGCCTTGTTATTTTAAAATATAAATAATGCCTCTGAACAACCATAATGGGACTGTCCACAAAGGTAACACGAATGTCAGGCATCTGGAAAGGCTGTGCACTTACAGGAGCGAGCTCATCGTTCAGGTCTGCCACAACGGTCTCTGATGACAGAAGGCCAGGGTCTGTTCTCAGCTGGTCCAGGAGATCCAGGAGGATGAAGTTGTCCTCTTTGCTGCCTTGCCAGGCYTCCTCCAAGACTTTATAGGCGATCTTCCCTGCATTATTGCGTCTCTCCAGAATGACCACCTGGATGAGCCAAGAGCATGGCACATGTCAGAGAGGAAGAGGCTTTTGTTTTCTTCCAGACAGATGATTCATTTCAAACCACTGCCCAGAATCAGGTGTCAGATCAAGGTACAGCATCAATTAAATGACAGGCTAAGAGAAGAAGGGATTAAAAAAATAAAAGGAAACCCTCACAGCTGATCTTCCACGATACTTCTCCTCATCCATCAGCAAGGCGTCTGCAAATTCCGGCTGCCGATCACTGTAG
This sequence comes from Cardinalis cardinalis, assembly GCA_014549065.1. Classification (NCBI taxonomy): domain Eukaryota; kingdom Metazoa; phylum Chordata; class Aves; order Passeriformes; family Cardinalidae; genus Cardinalis; species Cardinalis cardinalis. The sequence continues at coordinate 28,380 of JACDOX010000359.1, read as the reverse complement.
ATGTGCACAAACCTCAGCGTGTCTTTTGTGTTGGCCACAGCAAAAGTCAAAAATGCCTCATAAGCCTCAGCAAACTTCTCTCCTTCCTCRGTAAGCAAGACCACGCAGTGCCTGGGTGACACAATGAGATGCAGATTAAGAGCCAGTCTGGAGGTGAGAGGGAACGACCAACCCCTTTCCTCTTGGCAGAACAAAGTGACAAACCAAAAGTGACTCTAGGAGCAGCCCCAGAGCCTTGGGAAACAAAATGGGAACCCCTCACTTACTTCCGCTGACGGTGAGACTTCTTCACAGGACACAGCTCCTGGAACARCCTCTGGCTGGTGAGCCTGGCCACCATGAGGAACTTATTCTGGGAAAGGAAGTCATCAATGAGCTGCTTCTTCATTTCTCGTGCCTGGCAAGGACCAAGAAAGCAGAAGTCGGAAATGAGCAGGAAGTGGAGGGGAAAGCTGTTGGATGTTCCTGGAGAAGGCTGCCAGCCCTTGTGGTCATCCCTGCAATCACCCAAGATGTTTTAAGGCCCCAAGACTGCAAAGTTACAGGTGTCCCCACTCCCCAAAAGGCTGGAGTGCCCCAAGCTTCCCTTGTCCTAACTCTCTCTCCTCCTCCAAAGCCTGAGTTTAAGCTGAGAACAAACACTCTCCCTCCAAACTGCACCACCGACCATGCCCTCATCACCAGCTCGGTCAGAAAAGCTCCGTGCCCATTTCCCTAAGCTCTTGGAGAGGGCTCTGAGTGATACCTGCACAACGTCAGCAGGCCGGTCGATGTGCTCCTTGAAGATCATCATGGTGGGAGTGTAGACGTTGATGTTGTACTGGCTGGACAACTCCTCGGTGCCTCGCAGTCCGACGTACACGTAGCCAAAGGACAGGTAATCTCGGTAGGCAAAGGCTGTCAGCTGAGTGGGAGATGCCCAGCACAGTTATGTTACAGAGTAAGCATTTGCTCCCCCAAGTGCCTGTGGTGACTCTGCTCCAAGAACACATCCTGCTGTTTGAATCCCATCAGATGTGCTGCGAGAGGTACAAGCCCTTCCTTTCCCTCACTGAACCAAATTTTGCATCTTAGTCATTGTGCCAGGAGTCTCTACGGATCCACAGCTTTATTTACAGCCTGACATGTTGCAGGGTGGCAGGGGCTTCTTAGGAAATGGGATTTTCAGCAACCCAAATTAGATATGCCACAAACATCTCTCATTCCCAACAAAGGTTGTGCACCTGTGTTGCTGCTACCTCTGAAACACACCTGCACCTTCACACCCGTGAAGGGTAACTGTGTCAGGACGAAGAAACAGACTCCTTAGAAAGCTGGTCACCGGGCAACATCATTTACAACCTGCACAAATCAGCTTGCTCTCTTCAAACCAGTCAGTGGTGTCTGGAGGAATCAGTCCACCTCTGCTCATGGCAGTGGTGTGCTGTAATTTGGAACATCTGGATTTGTAAGCAAGTCAACAACGCAGTGAGAGAAMTGACATTACCTTGTATAGCAACGGCACAACTGGCATGTGATCGAAGAGCAGCACGTGGGGCTTGTTGTCTTTCCTCCAGTGGGACAGAAAGTGGATGTAGTTTTTATCTGTAATCTTTAGACAGAAGCAGAATGTCAGCTTAACCTCTGAGCTGTCAGACACCAGGAACACTCTGCAACGAGGTGTCTGAACAAGGGCTGAGCCTGAAAATGCTGTCCAGGTGTTGCAGGAAGCAGATGATGGGTTGGTGTTTCCAACATATATTCCTGATTAATAAGTGAATTAAAATCATCACTCTCGACCTCCCTCAGCCAYCTTAGTTAGTGCAGCCTCTGTTGATGCCATTCCAAGTCAATGCCAACATCACTGTTATTCTCCTGTTTGTTGGGACCATATTATTTATATATACATAAAAATGGAAACCCAARGGTTAAAAGAAACCTGAGAGCCCCAGAAAACCTCCTCTGTTTCAGGTATGCTACCTCTCACAAAGCACATAAATGGCTGCAGTTACTGTAGAAGGGGAAATTATCCCTATTTTTGGGGTGAGAAGTCTGGTAACTCCAATGACCAGAAGACAAGTGAAGAGTCTGTTGGRGAAGGTGACCCCGGTAAAGATCCCAAGGGAAAATGAGGTGAGGTGAACAAGGCCATGAGCAGAGGCCAGGCAGGTGAGAGTGCTGTGGGGGGTAACCCAGCCACGTCACAGGGGTGGTGAGCATCTTAGGACTCTGTCAAAAATCAGCAGAAGGCTGAAACACAGGAATGTATTATCAGTTAGGAGATTTTACTTATGACTTTGAAAGGGCTCATGCTGCTAGTTAATTTCAAAGSTCTGAAGGAAAACTGGACAAAACAAACGGGAGTCTGTGTCAGTGAGTTTTAGCAGACGTAACCTATGAGGTAGCAAGTGGTCCCTAATTTGCTGGATGAAATGCCAAGAAAGCAGGAGAGAAGTGAAATCCAGCAGTTTCCTGTCCTAGGGATAGCTTGGGTAGAGCCCTGGCAGCTGTGGGGTGTCACAGCTGGGGTCAGCTGCCACTAGAATCACTGATGTGACCATGTAGTAGCAGGATCCTCTTTTCAAGGACTAGTGTTACAGAGCTGTAGGGTGAGAACGCTTCTGACAGCTTCAGGATTTGGAGCTTTGTGCCACAGATCAGCCTGGAGCCTGAATTAAACAGTTTAACGACTGAAACAGCCAAGGAGAGAGGGATCTCCAGGCAGAGAGGAGCAGCAGCATCTGACACCCCTGCTAGAACCTACCTTTTCAACAAGATTCCCTGGCAGAAGGTTCTCCACGAACTGCCGCAGGTTTTCCCGAACGACAGCGTTGTGGAAGAAGGTTATTTTCCCATTAATGAGCCCCAGCAGGGTTGGAGTGCTGTGGGCACCCAGATGATGGGCGAGGCGCCGTTCGTACCCCGCGTGAACGACGCCGATTCCTGCTCCTGGAAAAGGAGAGCACCGGGTTCACCTCTAGGATCCCCCACAACCCAAATGCCCAGTGCAAAACTGATGACCTGCTCCTTTGCCCAGCACCCTGCTTTGGAGTTAGGAATGTTTGGGAGAGCATTAGGATAAAACCCTGAGGAAATCCACAGGGTCTAAACTGGGTCACACAAACCTGAAGGCAAACCACTGCAGCCTTACGAGGCAAGGGACACACACCCAACCCCAACAACCTCATCCTTACCCAGAGCCTCCAATTCCTGAGCAACTTCCTTCCACACAGGCTCGATGTGGATGCAGCTGAAGCACCAGTCTGAGGTGATTTTAATGAGGTAAGGTTTCTTGAAGCTATCTGGCACAATTTCATTGATGTAGTGGGAAAAGTGGAGCAAATACTTCTCGTCGGAGGTGTCGCGCCTCTCAGAATTGAAAGGGAAATGGAAGAAGGACTCATCAAAATAGAAGCCATCATGGAAGCGGTGGAACTGGCGATGCTGCTGCTGAGAGAAGCCCTGGCTTTCCCCAGCATCTCCGTAGCGATCAAAGTTTGCCCTCTTTTCCTCGTTGGAGAGAATCTGGAAAGCAAATGATGGAAAAATGATTGCCTGAAACCACAAGGGGGAACTGCCCTTACTGTAAGCCCTCAGTAAATAACATAAGGAATGTGCAGCCTTTGCTGCAAATCAGACAGATAAATATTTTGGAAAAAGGAAGCATCACATCCTTCTCAGCTCACTGTGGTAAATAAGGGTAAAAAAACCCTCAAAGCCCAAAGAAAAGGAGCCCCTAAATCCAGACTGCTGTACCCACTTCTGTAACCAACAGCTCCTTGGGTCTGAACATCCTGTGTTCTGAGCACAAACACTCTTTTCTGGAGTGGCTTTTGCTGGTGTCTCTTTGAATCTGGAAGGTTCAGTAAGTGCCAAAAGTTTCACTGAGCAGCCAGAGGCCCTGCAGAGAAACTGCATTTTTTAGCAGGGAAATAAGGATTTATTTTGATTTCCATGGGCTTGGCTGCCACAAACTGGAGCAACCAATTTCCAGAATGTGCAAATAACTGCTGCTAAGAATAATTTGAGGTGACTAAATCCCTGTGATGATGAACGTTGCTTACATGACCCCAAAATGCTTTTATGTATGCGTGACACAGTCAAGACGCTGGTCAGCTGGGCAGGGCTTGGGGAATACCCACTCCTTCCTTCTTTGAGGCTTTTTAGGCAGAGCAGGGCAGACCTGTAGCAAAGTATTTACAGCAGAAACCATGCTGGTGATCCTAGTGGCTCTGTCAACAAAGCTGAGCAAATTTTTTGGGTGGGTAATGTCCACCTCCACAGAGTCAATCACCTTTCCCACACAGAAATACACTGGAAAAACACAAACCATGTATGGACCAAAACTAAGGTCACTTAATGTCAATGATAGCAGGAGTTCACAGGAAGCATGTGTTACCTCATAGGCCTTGCTAATCTGGATGAATTTGTCCTCTGCTCCTGGGTCCTTGTTTTTGTCAGGGTGCCTGTGGGGCAGAACCAGAGGAAAAGGGGTCAGTGGGGGAGCTGCTGGCCTCTGTTTGGAGGTGAGGAGGACATGGGCAGTGAGGGCTTGCACTGACATCCGCGAGGCTGAGGTCAGGTTTATACCCAGCACATGCTGCTCCTGCCCAAACCCCATCCCAAAGTGCAGCATTGGGATGTGGGCTGTGTGACTGTCCCTCTGTGTGCTCCATCCCCAGCAGCCTGAGCCCAGGACACGGAGCGTGTCTCCTTCCTAGCAATGCCTCCCTTGGCTGCTGCCCTACATAACTACTGGGTTCTTCCTTGAATCACCTCCTGCCATGGCCTTGGGGATGTCTCACACAGAACAGCATGGGCTCTAAAAGCTGCAGGTAAGCCTACTTWATTAATTTTATTTCTATGCTGTAAGCCTGCCCCTCACCACACACCACCTGCATGAGGGGTGTGACATTTCTGCATCCAAAACATTTCCCTTCCACAGCACAGCGACTGAATGGTCCTTGGACATCCTTGGACAGGTATCAAGCTGAGACTTCAACCCTCGTGTATTAGAAGTTCACAGGGAGAAATTTTTCTGCCCACAGCCAGACTCCAAGAGAACTTCTCCCCCCATCACTTGACTCCGGGAGAACTTCTCCTTGCAGCCAGACTCCAGGAGAACTTTTCTCCCTGTAGCCTGATTCTGGGAAAACTTTTCCCCTTTGTAACCAGACTCTGGAAGAACTTTTTTCCTGTAGCCAGACTCTGCGACAATTTCCCCCCCCACAGCCACACTCCAGGAGCACTTTCCCTCTGTAGCCAGATTCCAGGAGAACTTTCCACCACCCGTAGCCGGACTTTGGGAGAACTTTCCCTCCTGTATCCTGATTCTGGGAGAACTTTTTCCCCTCGTAAGCAGACTCTGAGCGAACTTCTTCCCCCGGCTCCAGAAGGTTTTACAGCAGTATTGCTGGCATGGAGCATCTATCTAGGCGTGTCAGGCTGACCGCCGGCCTGCGAGGACGCCGGGGCGCACAGCCAGGCGAGGCGGCACACGGCACCGCGGGCCGCGGATCTGCCGCTGTCACCGAGCCGGGGCCGGGATCCGCTCCCGGGGCCGGGCGGAGGGGGTGCAAGGGCAGCACGTACCATTCCCGGGCGAGCCGCTTGTAGGCCTTCTTGATGTCGGCCTGGCTGGAGCTCCGGCCGACCCCCAGCACGCGGTACGGGTCGAACTCGCCCCGCGCGGCCGCTGCCAGCGCCGGCAGCAGCAGGAGGAGCAGGAGGCAGCCGGCCCGTCCCGGCTCCATGGTCCGGCGGGCCGCGGGCGGAGGAGCGGACGTGCCGCCCTCYCGCACCGAGCGCCGCCGCTTCCGGCGCGCCCGCCCGCCGTCCCCATGGAGACCGAGCTCTTCCGGGAGACCGGGGCTGCCGGCGGCGCGCTCCGAGGTGAGGGCCTGCGGAGAGGCCGCGGCGGCTCAGAGGCTGCGGCAGTGCCGTGGGGTGGGTTCGGAGTGGGGATGGTGGCAGCCGTGTCCCGGGGGCATCGGGCCGGGGAGGGGATTGTCCCGCTCTGCTCCACACTGGGGCGGCCTCACCTGGGATATTGAGGGCAGGTGTGGGCACCGCAATATAAGGAGGATATTAAGGTGTTAGAAAGCGTCCAGCGGAGGGCAGTGAAGCTGGTGAAGGGCCTTGAGGGGAGGAGGAGCGGCTGAGACCACTTGGTCTGTTCAGCTGGAGGAGACTGAGGGGAGACTCATCGCAGTTCCACCTTCCTCTGAGGGGAGGAGGAGAGACAGACACTGATCTCTGCTCTGGTGACAGTGACAGGACCAGGGAATGGCTGGAACTCTGTCAGGGCAGGGTTAGGCTGGATGTTAGGAAAAGGTTCTTCTCCCCCAGAGGGTGATCGAGCGCTGAACAGGCTCCCCAGGAAACAGGCACAGCACGGAGCCTGTCTGAGTTCAAGGAGCTCCAGGGGACATGATGTGACTCTTGGGGTGTCCTCTGCAGGACCTGGACTCGATGATCCATGTGAGTCCCTTCCAAYTCAGCATGTTCCGTGATTCTATTTTGGTTTTTTGCTAAGTTGTGTTTATCCAAAGTCAAAGACTTCTTTCTTGTCTCGTGCTCTGGCAGTGAGGAGGTTCACAAAGGAAACGGGGAGGGAGCACAAATGGGACAGGTGACCTGAACTGGCCAAARGGGTATTCCACACCACAGAATGCCCAGTGTATCAGCTGGGGAGAGTGACTGGGAAGGAACTGATCTGGGTTCAGGAAGGGGATCCAACATCAGTCAGTGGGTGGTGAGCAACAGCATTGTGCATCACTTGTTTTCCCCATTATTATTATCATTATCATTATTACTGTATTTTACTTTATTTTCAATTATTAAACTGTTATTTTCTCAACATACAAGTTTTACTTTGATTCTCCTTCCCATTCCATGGAGTGGGAGGAGAAGGAAAGGGGGAAGTTGAGCAAGGAGCTGTGTAGTGCCTAATTTCCAGCTCAGCTTAGGCCACCACAGCTGGCTTAGGGAATGTGTGTTGGATGAATGGGTGGTGAGGTGGATCAAGGGCTGTCTGGGTGGCAGAGCTCAGGGCATCATCCACTTGGAAGTTTGCAGTCAGTGGTGTCCCCAAAGATCTATACTGGGTCCAGTGGTCCAGTCTTAATCAACTTGTTTATCAATGATCTGGACAGACTGATGGAATATACCCTCAGCAGGTTTAGTGATGATATGGAACTGGGGAAGTGGCTGATCCACCTGAAGGTTGCGGGCTGGGTGACACACCTGGGGCACTGGCTGATCCACCTGGAGGCTGTGCTCCCATTCACCAGGACTTTGAGAGTCTGGAGAATTGCACAAAGAGAAACTTAATGATGCTCAACAAGGCCAATGCAGGTCCTGCCCCTGGGGAGGAACAGCCCCAGGTACCAGCACAGGCAGGGGTGACCTGCTGGAGCATCTCTGCAGGGAGGACCTGGGGGTCCCATGGYCAATGAGCTGTCCTGGAGCCAGCAGAGTGTCCTGGGGGCCAGGGGGCCCTGGGGTGCACTGGGAGGAGCAGTGGCAGCTGGTCAGGGAGTGACCATGTCCCTCTGTCCCTCTGCCCAGCCCTGGGAGGCACAGCTGAGTGCTGTGTCCAGCCCTGGGCTCCTTGCCAGGAGCGTCTCCCTTGCTGAGGAAGGGCTGAGGGAGCAGGGGCTGTTCAGCCTCGAGAGGAGACACAGCTGAGAGGGTCTCTCATCCCCGTCCTGTCTGTCCCTGTCTGTTCCTGTCTGCAGGGAGGGTTCAGCCTCTGCTCCGGGGGGCCCAGCAATGGCACAAGAACAACTGGCAGGAACTGATGCACAGGAAGTTCCGTCTGAACRTGAGGAAGAACTTTGCTGCGCGGGTGGCACACTGCCTGGAGAGGGCGTGGAGTGTTCATCCCTGGAGATATTTTAAAAAACCCTAACAAAACAGCAAAACACAAAAGGACGGAATCCTGTTCCGTTTGCTCTGGGATGACCCTTCTGGACCACAGCAGGGCTCTTCCAGCCTGAGTCCGTGTGTGATGCGGGAACTCCGAGGCGGTGGCGCTTCCGGGCAGCGAGCTGCGGTTCCGGGGCAGAGCGGCGGCGCCGGGCGGGGACCGGCGGCGGGTCTGAGGCAGAGGGGCAGGTGCGGGGCAGAGCAGCAAGTCCGAGAAGGGACCGGCGGCGGCTCCGGGCGTTGATCGGCGGTCCCGGGCAGAGCGGCGGTGTGTCCGGGCACTGAGCGGCGGTGTGTCCGGGCGTTGATCGGCGGTCCCGGGCAGAGCGGCGGTGTGTCCGGGCATTGAGCGGCGGTGTGTCCGGGCATTGAGCGGCGGTGTGTCCGGGCATTGAGCGGCGGTGTGTCTGGGCACTGAGCGGCGGTGTGTCCGGGCATTGAGCGGCGGTGTGTCTGGGCACTGAGCGGCGGTGTGTCCGGGCGTTTAGGGGCGGTGTGTCTGGGCACTGAGCGGCGGTGTGTCCGGGCA
>JACDOX010000358.1:474528-528943 GCA_014549065.1 Cardinalis cardinalis | reverse complement strand
CTGCGGCCCCTCGAGGCCCTGCAAGGCCACCCTGAGCCCGGGCCAGAGCTTCTCCTGCCCAGGTGAGCAATGGCAGCTGTGCCAGCCTTTGCTGCCGGCAGAGCTGCTCCATCCCTGTGCCCGTGCTGGAGCCTCCTCTGGCCTGGCTGCAGCAGCTGCAGCAGCTGCAGCTCCTTGCTGGGCTGGGACCCCTGAGAGCTGGAGGCACGTTGGTGTCCCTYTGAGATGTGCATATTTTTTACCTAAAAAAATTTAAAACATTCAAGAACACCATTGAAAGCATGAAATTCGAATTTCTGCTCTGGATAATGGCACATTTTTTCTTTCCTGTTGTAGGAGGCCATCTGTGCAGCACAATCTGTGGCRCTGTACAGGTACAGCCACAAAGATTTTCAGCTACAGGGGGATCACAGGTGACTTTAAGCCATCAATACTTTTCAGCACCTTGCCTGTTCCTTTTTCTACCTGTTCTTATGTTCTACATTTCAGGACATCCAAGGGTGTCTCATAAAGCACAGATAAAATGATGTGTACTCCTGCCATCCCCATCTACATTTCCAGGGGGACTCAGTTCTCAMAGTTTTGTGTTGTTGCTTAAATTCCTCCCAAAAGCCTCATGGGGACTGAACCCTTCACCACCTCCTCAGTCTCCCTGTCTCTTCCACATGTTCATGYGGCCAAGTTTCTAAAATTCAGGGGACTAAATATGCTGAATTTTAGGGCTTCAGGCAGGCACTTGGTGGAGCTTTTTGTTGGTTGGGATTTCTCAAGCTACAGTGAAAGGTTTCCTGCTTTTAACTTTGAAGGAGGCTGTATACCAGGAAATACAGAATTTTAACAAGTGGGGGAGTAAACTTAATGAAAAATCCAATGCTAGATACATGGATACAATGGTAAATGCACACAAACACTAGAGCTGAGATAAAGAAAAAACCCATCCCCCAAAAAAGGAGTCAGCTGAAGATYTCCTTGTGAAGTTATCTGGTAAAGTGCTACTAATTTTTAGAAATAGAAAAAAATAGGTGCAATCATTGGGTTTCTAAATTTTTTTAAAACTCTTCTCACTCGTGAATCTCTTTCCAGAGAGATCCTTAAGGCAAACAGTGTTGTTTCAAATTAAAATGAAAATTTTGAGTGACAAAACCCCAGGGATTTATACTGGAAACAGGTAGATCTTTGCTGCAGTGCTTTGTCATCAGCATCAGCTCTTCCACTTACAATATATGGAATATCCCCACACAGGATTTTCAAATCCTTTCAGCTCCTTCAAATTTGTGCCATCTGCAGAGTTTTGAGTTAACATTGTTCTCACAGRATGGCTGTAAGTGAATCATCAAAAAAACCCTAAAATCCATAGAAACTGGTCCCAAATTCCTGCAAGTTTTTTGTAATTTTCAGGGTGGTAAACTTGCTCACTGTGTCTATGGAAAACAAATTTCCTAGCTAATTTTTTTTTACCTCCAGATGTGTCTCAGATACCYGTTATATAAATATAACTTTGTTTGCAGACAGCATTTGCTGCTGAGCAAAAAACATGAACTTGTTTCAGCCAGTGAAAAGGAACAAGTCTTAATTTACACGGAAATACCCAAAGGAAGCTGGGAGCTGGTCAAGCTTGTAGTTACAACCTTCCTCATTTTGACATCCAGGCACCGTTTCCTGATGTGGGTTTTGAAGCCCTGTTTTAGTACATTACCACCACAGAAAACCTGCTTTAAATCAACTTCTAGGCTGGAGTCTACTGAGTGGAAATAGAAAATGAACAAAAGAAATGTTGTTAGTTGTTTTGGTTTTGATTTTGTTTAGGGTTCTTTTTCTTTTTTCTTTTTTTTTTTTTTTTCCTTCTTTGCCATGTGCTTCCAAAATAATATGCTTCCCTACAGGCTAGAAATAAAAAGCATCTTATTAAATCACATCACAAATGACCCATGTAGCACAGTTTATTTTACATTACCTAGGTAAGGAGGCACTGAGCCAAATAAATCAACGTGAACAAGGCAATAATTGTTCCTCCTTTTATATCACCTAAAATATGGTAGTAATGAACAAATGTGATTAAATGAGAATACTGCATTAGTAATAGGCTTTTCATTTATTGTTTTTTTAGAGAAATCGTGTTCACTGTGGATATGGAAGCCCTTTCCCCTGTATTATCAAGCTGACATTTTGTATATTTGAAAAGGATAATGTTGTACTTGTAAAATAAGAACAAGCACAAAATGTAGGTGGCTTTCTTTAGAGAGATTTTATGAGCTGGGTTTGTTTTGGATTTTTTCCCATGAAAAATGATACATTCAGGAAGAGGTCAAGACATCTCTTCAGTGCTTGTATTAAAAATTCTATGATTTTCTGGAGACTAAAGAGCACTGTAGAGTCTTTCTTTCATGTGCCAGCTAGTTTTATTGAAATAAATGGAATTACTAAATGGAGGTTATGTGGTGAATCAGTTTCTTAACTGACCTGTGTACTTTGCCCATTACTTTTCAGAAGGATTAAGATTTCACAGAGTAGTAAATTAGATTTAATCATTACAGCTTAAGTAAATGAAATAGCAATAAGGCCAAGTGTAGAAAAATGGGCTTAATTATGATTAAAAATACAAACCATAGAGGAATATATCTTTATGGCCAAGATCAGCCGAACACTTGGCAGGTCTGAAACACAAGTAGGTTTTTAAAGGTGCATCTGAAAGGTTGTTTAAGAACAAGAACACAAGAAATAGGAAACAACAGAATTTTGGAGAGGTACTAAATGCAGCATTACACATAGGTGCTTTTTTGGGACATGTCCCCCTTTCTTTCTGCTTCATAGCCCAGAATTCACATTTTCTGTGGASYCTCCTGTTGGTTYCACACTGGTGTGCCTGTGCTCTTTGGATTTGTCTGATCCTTTCCTCACTCCTTCACACATTCTGCAGCAATGTGTTCCACAGTGGGATTATGCAATCTGCAAGATGATTATTTCCCTCTGTTTGTTTTGGRTGCCCCTACCCCATGATGGGAAATGCTGTTTGGTTCCTGCTTAGCAGGASGTTGCTGGCAGGACCAGAGCTGAGATTTTTTTGGTTAAGCACTGAATTCAGAGTCTGAGCTTTTGAGCCACCCAGATTTTGGGACAGAAGGACAGAGGCTGTTCCACACCAACGCTGCTGTTCCCCAGATGGACCCCAAAGCCATGGAATAAATGGATTCAGTGAGAATTTTGTGGATATTTTAGACATTTCAAGGACATTTTGCAAACGTGGTTCCATAGACTACTAAGGGAACAATGTCTCTGTGCCACATTAAAGGATGGAAAGAGGGGTGGTGCTTAATGAGGGTGTATTGGAGAGTGTGTGGCCTGGATGCAGAAGAGGAGGGGAGAATGGATTGATTTTGGCTTGGGCAAGGTGAATTTTATTCACAGCAGCTGGTGTGGGGCTGTGGTTTGGGTCTGTGGTGGAGTGTTGGTGACACAGGGATGTGTTTCTTCTTGCTGAGATGGCACAAAAACATTCCTTTTCCTCCCTCCACCCCACCAGGGCTCAGGCTGGGACTGCACAAGGATTTGGGGGAGGGCACAGCCAGGACAGTGACCCAAATCAACCCAAGGGAYATCCAAGAGCTTGCAGCATCGTGCTCTGCAGGCAGAGCTGCGGGGACAAGGAGGAGGTGGGGGACRTTTAGAGTGCTGGATATCCAAAGGCACCACGATATGTGACACAGAGCCCTGCTGTCCTGGGATGGCTGAACACCTTCCTGCCTGTGGGAAATGAGGAATGGATTATTTGTTTTGCTCTGATGTGTGCAAGGCTTTTCCTTTACATGTTAAAATGTCTGTGACGGTGTTCACAGGGGTCCCAGGATGAGGGAAGAGACGAGGATCTGACTCCATGGTTCAGAAGGCTTGATTTAATATTTTATGATATATATTACATTAAAACTATATAAAAGAATAGAAGAAAAGGTTCTCATCAGAAGGCTAGCTAAGAATAGAAAAAGAAAGAATGAATAACAAAAGCTTATGTCTCGGACAGAGAGCCAAGTCAGCTGACAGTGACTGGCCATTAATGAGAAACAACCACATGAGACCAATCCCAGATGCACCTGTTGCATTCCCCAGCAGCAGATAACCATTGCTTACATTTTGTTCCTGAGGCCTCTCAGCTTCTCAGGAGGAAAAAATCCAAAGGAAAGGATTTTTCAGAAAATATCATGGCTACAAATGTCTTTATCTCAGCTCACGGGTTTATCGCTTTTTGCCCTCCAGTTCTCTCCCTGATCCCACCAGGGCAGGGTGGGGGTGACTTTCTGGCKGGTGTTAAACCATGTCTCACATAAATCATGACAGCTGATCATGAGAATGGGAGATCCACTCCCTCACAGTGATGCCATGTTATGCCTCAGGAGTGAATTCTGCTTGATGTCCTTACATGACATGTATTTTTGTAAGTAAAAAGGGTCAGGACAACTCAAACTCTGAAAATAGGCTGTGGGAGAGCCTAGTAACAACCAAGGGTAAAGCCTGGTTACTCAGACAGCCAAAATCCAATCTCATTTTCCCACAAGAGTCCTTTAGGATTGATCTGGATGCACAGGCCCACTTGTCCCTGCTCAGGGGAGCAGTGATCGACCTTTGCAAAGAGGGCTGTAATCCCCATTTTCCATTACTGGCAGGCATGAAACAAACTGACACTTCATAAAGCATTTTGTAATCCTGTTGGGATGAAAAAAACCTCAGTAGYATAATCCTCACTAGGCCTTGTGACTCTCTTGTGTACAAAAAAACAAAGGAAAGGAAGAACAGTCCATACCTTTTCTCCTCTTTTGTTTAAGGTCTTACATGATTTAGACGTTCAAAGCACCTCAAATTCACCCTTCCCTAAAAGCATAAGCCTTCTAAGAGCATTGTCTTCTCACCTCAAATCACCTCCATAAATAAATTCCTGGAGCCAGTTCACAGAATTGGCTCAGGAGTCAAATGCTTGGGAGAAGAACAGAGGGAAGAGAGCTGGGCCAGCTCCCACCAGCTGTCCAGTGATGTGATCAACACATTTGTGCATCTGTGCTAGCTCTGACCTGCCAGCCAGCCTGGGAAACACACTGCTTGCTTCTTTGGATCTYCCACACCATGGTATCCTGCAGGATTAGACCTCTCAGCTTAAAGAGGGGCAGAACCAACCCATCAGCACCAATAATTAACACTTTTTCAGGGTTTTTAGGGCCAAATGACGCTGAAYGCACTGCACTCTTAGGTTACAACAGCCATCAGGCAAAAAATTGACTGTGCTTCAAAGGCAATGTGTTGAAGGAGTCAGGATCCCCTATGCCACACTGTGTCCATATTCACCCCAAATTATCTCCCTCTCACTGGCATTAGCAAACCTTTGGAGCACAGGCCAACAGGAGAATAACGGAGCTCACAGAAAGTGGTTCCAAGAGATCAGTTCTCCGCTAAAAAAAAGTTCTGTGCAAAGTGAGGCATCCCTGGGCTGTCCCCACAGCCTTTYGGTGCAGCCTGCAGGGAGAACAAGCAGCACTTTGCCATGATTTATTTGTGAAGGRATTCAGGATCCAGGAAGCCAGAGCAGAGTCAGAAAAACAATATCCTAGCTAAATTTTCTTTACCTCCAGATGTGTCTCAGAYACCTGTTATATAAATATATATATTTTCTTTCCCTCCAGATGTCCAGCCCTCCTTGGCAGACAGGCAGCACCTGTGTGCTGGAGATGGCTCCAGTCTGCAGTGGAGCTGTGTGTGGGTTTTGTTTGCTGCCACTGAAGATGGCAGAGCAGTGAATGCTGCCTTTGTGGGCTGTTTGTTCTCTTACATGGGCGGATTTCAAGTCCGTCCTTCTGGCGTTGTTGTGGTGGGCTGGGGCTGGGGGCTGTGAGTGTTGCTTTGGTGAAGATGGTTTCGTGTCACAGTTGGTTGTAATTGAGAGGGTGAGAAAGCATCCAAAAGCAACATTAAACAGATTGTGCTAAATGTGATGTGCCATCTTAATCAAATACCTCGTTGGAAGGGTAACCAAACACGGCCACAGCTCTGCTGTCACTACATGGTCATTTACTGGGAGCCAATAAATTACACCCTGCTTGCTGAAGCTGGAGTGACCTTTCCAAGGCTGAGCAGAGCACTAAGTGTATTAAACGAGCCRTGTTTCCTTATCTGGCATGACAGATGTTTGATTTTGTTGACATTTTCGGGAATGCACAAACAATTACGACTTCAATTGTTTATTCATCAGAGAATGCAAAGCTACCTGATGGTGCTCATATACTGGAGGGTATTGCTCAATAAATCTTGATGGGGTTGTTGGTGCCACCTAAGTTTATCAGCATTTAAAAAGACATAAGCAGASATTTTTWAATTTTTTTTTTTCCTTCGTGGAAAGGTCATTCCTTTCTGATGGGTGATGTTCTAGGCACCAGCAGTACCTCATGGAAGAGKGAGACATTTAACAAATCACTTCCAGGCATTGCAGAGAAATCAAGCATTGGCAAAAAACTGTATGAAACATTCTAATTTGGGTTCTCCTGAATTTTACAAGGCTCACCAAACCAAGGAGTATCCTGCTCCCTTGGGTGCTCTCTGAACGGATGGGGAGTAGCTGATGGATGTCTGGCTGGGAATTCTTTTYGTTTACTTGGTGGCAGTCCAGAATTTCTAATTTTTTTGGCAAATGTTTGAGCAAGCATTTCAATTTTCTTCCACTATAATACCTATTATAGCAACAGAGCACTGTGAAAACACTGCCTTGTTGAGAAAATGAGGTAAGGGAATGATTACAGTCCTTTGGACATTTGTGTGAGACCGCTTGAACTGAGCAAATAAATGAAGAATTAGACAATATTTATTCATACATTGCAGCACTAGATAAATAATAATTCTGTGCAAAGACTGAAGTTATAGGAATTAGGTTTTACAGCTAAGAAGTACAGAATACAAGGAAATGTAATGGCAAAGTTTTATAAATAGTTTTATTTTTCTCCATTCTGTGCATATTCATTCCCGGGTAACAAATATTATTTTCCACTTGAACAGAAAGGAACTCCAAGCATTTACATATTTATTAATTTTTACCTGTACACCATCATACATATACATAAAAAATGGATGTAAACCAATAACTAGTAAAAGCTGCACATAAAGCTAAATAAAATGGTGGGACAAAAAGCTGACATTCTTTCCCCACAGTTTTGCCTTTTTTTCCATATCTACGTAAGTTTCTCAGTTAATTTGATATTCAAAAGAATTTATTAATTGGATAGACTTTGACTATATCCAACTGCTATTTTATGGCTTCCCTGTCAAAACAAACCTCACAAAACCTTTTGCTAGGACTTCTCAATTTTTTTTTTAAAAAAATATATCTGTATTTTAAGTAATGCAAATATATTTACAAGGTCTGCAAAGACTCAACTTCTGTTGTAAATGTCTGCTTTGTGTCACATCAGCAGTGCCATCTTCCTGCCTTAAAACCACATCTGTTTTACAACCTTTACAGTACCATAGAGCTTTGGCTCTCTTTGGGGTTTTGAATGCTTTCTAAGCTTACAATCTTTTTGTGATAAAAAGAAACTGACTGTGAGAGAAAACATGGAGAAGATTATGAAGGAGAGGGAGAGAGCACTGAATTTTTGATAACCTGGAAAACTAACAGAGATATTATGAGGCCAGATGGTGCATTGCCTTCTGAATTACTTTTTCATTTTACAAGAAGACTGGAAAATTTTGAAGTATTTGCAGCTGAATGGGATTGTCAAGTAGGTATTTAACTAATTTAAATTAGTTGAATTTAATTAATAGGTATCAGCACTGATAGAAGCAGTGTTGAAGATTCATAGGGTGTTAACAGTTAGAAATTGAGAAACTGTAGTTTTACAGAGTGGCTACTGACAAAATGCAAATTTTTGAGAAGGAGAGTGTTTGGGATGAAAGGTAACCAACAACATATAGATTTCTTTAGTGTATGGGCTGTTTTTTCCTAAATTAATTTCAGTTTAAAGACTTCTACACTTCGGGAGTATGATTTCCCAAAATCTGCCACTGATCTGGTGTTCACAAAATTCTGGGTTGGAATACTTTTGCTAAAAAAATGTTCTGTCTGAATCATTTGAGATTGGATACTCAGAACTGCATGCCTGGGGTCATAAATGCTGCAGAAAATATGAGCCAGAATAAGGAGATCCRTGGCTGATGCTTTATTTTTAAAACCCYTCTGCAATTTTAGAAGGCTTAAATCAGTAGCAGGTAATGCAGCATTTAAAGTGTAGATGAGAATCCTGATTTATGTTTCTTCAGGAAAATGAAACGATATCCTTTTTTTTTTTTTTKTTGTTGCACACAGCTACCAAAACCTGTTTTCCCTCTCATGTATGTGCTTGGGGTTTAAAACCCTGAACCTCTGACCCCACCTGGCACAACGCAAACCAGTGAGGAGAAATACCTGGGAAAATTTAGGTTTTCCTCCCTAGTTTTATGCACCTGGCAGGTGGCCAAGCACCCTATGGTGGGCAGATTTTCTTAACTGTGATTTGTGGCAGAYGTGAGACATTTTAACCTTCACTTGGTACCTCTCACCCAGCAGCACCCTCCACTATTTCATCTTCAGCGAGACAGTTTCAACCCTTGATTCTTTTTCCTCTTTTGTCAATAGACTTACCTTGAGTTGTCTTCTATTTCTGTTTGGTCACTAATTTTTCAAAGGTCATTGATTCCTAAGGGAGAACAAAGGTTTCATTTRGCAATCTCACACGAAAATTGCTAGGGGCTTTTAATAAACGACCRYTTTCAGTCCCTGATTACACATTGTGTTTTTCCTCTCCTGCAATTTCAGGAAACATCTTTTAGAGCGTGTCTCTGGCAATAATGCCATTTTCAAAAGCAGAACCTGTGGTTATTTCCTCTCCTGCACGACCTGATTTGAAGGGTGCTCACAATTTAGCTGGAGAAAGGAGAGGTGTGTGGTCACCTTCCACCCAGGTGAGCTGTTGTGCAGAAAATGAGAGGCCCAGGCTCAGTTTCAGGGGATCTGGGGTGGTTTCCCAGGGCTGTTATTTTAATCCACACAGTTCGAGCTGCTATTCCACTTTTCAGGGATTGTTTATGGCACAGGAGGGGTGGCCGTGGAATTTTACTGGGAGAGAATTGTGGGAAATGGTTCTGTAGAAAATTCTCGAAACTTGACAGAATGTTCACATAGTACATATCTGTATGTAAACTTTGAGATAAGAAATGTTAATTTAGAAATGCCACGGAATAGGACAGACATTGTTGARAGAGATGGAACTAGGAACAAGTTTCAAAGTTTCAAAGGACGACCTTTCAAAAATGACTAGATACTTTGGAGAAACAAAACTATGAAAGATTCATYATATTAAGACCCACAAGAGGTATTTTTAGATAATTACTCTTAAAGCAATTGCAGTCTACTATGGCAAAAGCTGATAGGCCAAGAAACACTTATAGTGTATTGTAATTAAGAAATAGTTGACTTATAATTGTAATAGTGAGAATTATAATATCTGTATTGTCTCAYCTATACCCTTCTCATGAGACTGAAAATGGAATAAAAATTTTTAAAACACCTCTCAGTTACCCCATCTCTAAGTCAGAAAAGAACATAATCCAACAAGAATGAGCCTAAGTTAGTGTTCTAGTAAATAAAAAAATAATAATTACATACAATTGTATTTAAACATGCTTTTGGGCAAGTTCTGGAAGTCCAGTCTTCTCTTGCGTGAARTTAGGCTGACTATCAATTTTGTGGGCTCTCTTTAAGAGAGACATAACACACAAAAACATGTGGGTCTGAGCCCTGTCCCWGTGCTTGGTCCTTTCCTGGTGCTGATGCTCTGCTTGGCTTTCTGGGCTTTGCATTTCCCACTCTCGGGGTTGCCTACATAGCAGCAAAAATAACTTGAATAAACTTAACTTAGACTTCCCTAAAGTCTTACTTGCTTAGGTTTTGCTGACCTACCTAGGATTAGAGTRGCTGGCAAATTGTTTTACATAGTTTGATTTCAGAGGTAAATTCCAATTGAACTGCTCCTGTGTTGCTTTTAACTTCAAAGCAGCGTCAAACAGGGAATTAAATAAAATTTAGGTAACTTTGAAGTCGCACCTTCAGCTACTTCAGCTGTACTGCAGGCAGGCTGTCAGGTGCCCACACGCTGCTTTTGGATTATGTAGTGGGCAGGGGAACTTCAGCTGTGCCTAACAATTTAAATTATGCAGGTGTTCCCAGAATACCTCCCCATTTGTGCTGCCACGACAGAATATCAGGATAAAGGACCTTGYTTAGGGGTTGCCCTCTAAAAAACCCCATCCCTTCCATACCCAGCTCCATCATACCAGCACTGAAATATTCCCAAATGAGCTACAAGGAGGCACTTACAGCTCCTGGCAGTGGGTTGAGACAGCACTGAGTTAACAACTGAGCTCCTGCTCTTYGGCTGGAAACAATTCTCTGCAGAATTGGACTCAGAGGACAGCACCACGACGAGGAGAAACAAACAGGAAAGAGAAGTGACAGCACGGTGCTGGAGCACAGGGGTGTGCACATTTCCAGAAAAGTTTCCAATTAGTTGTTCCCMAAATCTGCTCTGGGCTGTCAGGAAACAAGGACTTGGAGAGATGGGTCTTCTGTAGGGAGGCACATCTTCTCCAGTTTTCACTTCCAATTACCTGGATGGCTCATGGAGGCAAAAGGATTTCTCACTCATAGCAATGGCCTGTGTATTTATGTTTGTGTTTTTTCCCCCRACAGCCCATTCTGCCACTGTTTCAGGCAATAGCTTTGGTTCACAGCAAAGCCCCATTTAGCCAAATAACTAATTTTTATCTGGTTTTTCCTCCCTTGAGGGAGAGATCTTCTTGTCTTTACAAAACTACATTTAATCCAGAATTATAGAACTGTGGGTTTGTTTTGTTTTTTTTTTTGTTAAACTTAATCTAAAGAACTCTTGAGAGTTATGAATTTAAGTGGTGCAACCAAAACTTTACAAAAAAGAAACAAAACCTTAGGCCACACTCTTCCCTCTCATCTCCCTCCTTCCATCACTCGTCAGAATTTTTATATACATTTATGCACATTTTCACATGCATGATTTTTACACTTTTCCTTTTTTTTTTTTTTTTTCACCACCAAGGTACATTTCCACATTTTGTTGCCGGCTGTGCCTTACTCAGGTTCTCAGCAACACTATTTATACAGTGACATTTTTCAAAGAGCTGCACGCTCTACATAGCTAATGGAAAAAGGTGGCGCAACCACAGAAAAGAGCTTAATGTTATTCATGGAATACCAAAGGAGAAAATGGAACAGTGGATCACATTAATTCCAGCAAATACTATTATTTTAGACTCATTTAAATTCAAGTCAAACTTATTGCGCGTATCATCCCAGACAGCAACTAACATTTATCTTCCCTGTGCAAGCAGGGCAAACAGGAGCYGGGCTGTTTGCAGAAGGGGCTGCCTCTGGAAAACCCATGGAGAGGGCAGGGGGCAGAGCCCACGCTTATGTTTTAATTGAAACAATGATTAATTGCACCACAGAGGGTCTCACAGTCATTGTCTTTCCCTCTTGACCTGCCATAAGCCACTCTGTGCTACTCCAAAGTGTTTTTCCAGTAACATATACCCTAAACTTGCACCATTCCTCCTCATTTCTCAACTTTTAAAACATTTTTTTTGGCGATAATTGAAGATGTAATTACAACACTTTTACCAATAAATCACCGTGTTATTATTCTGCTCCTCTGATACACATTCCAACTTCCAATYWAGCAACCCAGAGACTGTTTTGCCCTATTTCTATCCTAATGGGTATTTTCACACATTAAAATTACGATTACAAGAAGGTTCTCATAGCTGTTTGATGTACTCCACTGAGGTGGGAACAGGCAGGAATATTTTTGTAGCACTGGATATTGTGTCCCAGCTCTGATATCCCCTACTGGGTGTATTGTTTGACCTTAATATAACTTTATTTTCTTGATCATGAAATTGAGAACAACTACTTTCTTTTTCATGGAGGCAGCAATTTTTTTTTTCTTTCCTTCCCTTCTTTTTATGTAATAATTYTATTTAATTAAAAAAATACCCAAACCATTGATTYTTCTGCACTGAAAATTCAAAGTAKGAATTGCAATGTATAGATGATCTTTACCTTTAAAGGATAAAAATAGTTTGAATGTGCTAGCCCATGCAATACTAAGTTCTGCTTTCATATTTTCATCCTCCAGCCCTAATTGTTTATAAACCTCTAAATTGTTTCATGTTCAGACAGAAATAAAAATCTCAGGCTAGAAAGAAACAAGAAAAGAGCGGCTGATAACTTATATTAGAAAATATTTTGAATTTTTCCCCTACTATTTAATTAGCAGTAAAAAGATCTTAAAGCAATTTTCATAAGTAACTCACAGTCTTAATTGCTGTACAGGACAACACGTCTGTAAAGGAGTCACAATTTAAAGGAAGAAAAAACTTAGTCCAGGTTTCTGTTGTAGTTAGGTCAATTATGCAAGGGTTGCCCACAATAATTCAGAAGTGGGGCTCATCCAAGCCAGTATCTTATTTCCAACATGGATCAATACCAGATGCTGCAAAGCACAACTGAGCAAGAATTGAAATTTCTGTTCTCTGGGGAGAAAAAAAAAAAGAAAAATCAAATTCCCACTGYTTTGTGGAGAGCRGATATGAAAAGGATACAATGTCAAATTAATTGCTGAACAGAAATTCTAGAATATTTTGATTTGAAAACAATGTATTCATTTTCACCAAATCAAAATAACCCATTCAATGTAACTGAACCCAAGCCCTTCCAGACTTGTCCCTCTGGAATAAGGAGTGTTCCAGATTAAGAAAAGAAGATCCACAAACTGAAAACATCCAAAATATTGAAGCATAAGGACATCTAATTCACATCTGCTCAGATTTAATTCAGAAACTGTTTGAAGACTATACCTGACATAATTAAAATGGTAAGCTATGAAGCTCTCTGGAARCAAAACAGAATGGTTTTGAGTTTGTGCCAAAACAGAARACATGAAGGTGAAAATTTTAACAGGGAAGTTGGAAAAAAATCAGGGATCCTTAATGATTTTCCTTAAAACTGGCATCTGGCAAGCAAAAAACTACARTCATTCACACAGATGTGTTATTTCCCAGAGGTCCTTTAACCACTGCCTTGTTTCCTTCATACAATTTTAATGCCAGAGGAGCACCACTTACATATTGCTTTTTTCCTACTCTCAACTGATTTATCTTCTACCAAGTCAAGGTGCCCTAAAGGGAACCCAAAAGGCTATTTTAAAATAAATATTTCATTGGGTACACAGACTATCATATATTTGAGTGTGATGGGACACACCGTTATGTTTTTTGCACAACTTAATTCTGCATCTCCTGGGCTTTAATGAATCTGATCTATCCCCCTTAATACCATTAAATATCAGTTAATTCATATATATTTATAGTGACACATCTGTCTCTAGAATCACTCAGGGCTGGGTATTTCCATGCTAGGATCTATGGTGGGAATGCGTTTAGAGAAGTCGTTGCAAAWTGAGAAAATGAGGTGAGGAAAAAAAAAAATCTGAGTTTCTCTGGCCCATCTCTTCAGCAGTCAGTAAAGAAACAATGGACTAGGAGGGCTTAAAACAATAAACCATGGAATGGGTAAACTACAAAAGATTAGGAYCAAGGTACATTTTGGGGAGAAATGGAAARAAATGGGTAATTAAATTAATAATCAAATAATTAAATAAGTATGGTTGAGGAAGTGTTGGCTGAACGCAGTGGTCTTCTCATAAGAGCAAAGAAAAAAAAGCCATCTGGAGTTGGGCCTCTGTGATATTGAAACACAGTCAAACACCTGGTATTAATGACAGGAGCCACATCTCTCTCAATGACAACCTGTATTTTCCACCCAGGCAACCAAAATGACTCATTTCAGACTTTGCTTTACTGAGCAGCGATGAAATCACAGATAATCTAGAAGTAAAAAATGCAGACTGCMYCACTTTGCATTAACAGAAAGAGCAGCACAGATCTATTAACACATTTCTGCTGCAGGAGTGAAAACTTCTGGGATCCTAAGGGAACCAATTACTTAAGCCAGGCAGGGAACTTACGGACTTGGTAATTGTTGGGGCTCAGAAACTGCTGAAAACTGCCCRAGCACCTCATGCAAGGGAACAACCCAGTTCTGAAGGGACTAATTACAGCAGGAGTTTGCCATGAGTGGAGAACACAAGTCCTCATTTTCTAACTCACAGAGTGCAGGTGTTTTATCAAAAATACAAATTAACAAYTTCCTACACTCAAGGAACCTTGAATTAACTGACTGTATTAGTGAAGGCTACAAAACTGTACCACGTTTTCTTTGTAAATGAGAGTAGCRTCACACCACAAGCAYGGGTTTATCAAAGTTTAAGACTAACATGATGTGTTTAGTCAGCCCTCACACGAAGCAGGGCTGATGCTGTTTCATTTTTGCAAGACTTGTACTGGCACACAAAAACTGGGATTGTATGGGGGGGTGGCAGCACAGAGGCGGCTCAGCTCCTCCATCCCCTCAGCCATGGGTATCATGCAACAATCAGCAGAGGAAAGGTTACAGGTACTGTGCTCCACATCAGTGATTTATTCACCCAAGCTGGTGGCAGGTTTGGAAAGAGTTCAGGATTTAGAGGCATCTCATAACTGGGAGCCCCCAGGACCTTCCTGCTCCCCATCAGGGTAACAAGACTGTGAGAAGAGATGATTACAGTTTTAGAACACTTCTCAAGTGCCTACCATTTCATCAAAAAATAATTACTCCAAGTTTGAACACCCTGTGCTCAAAAGTATCTTCAGAAGTCACAAGAGAAGGGGGTGGAGTTCAGAAGGGAGACCTTGTTTTAAGCAGAGTGAAGGAACTGGTTGGCCTCTCCTRCAGGGTGAACCTCCAGAGGTGATGTGTGCTCTTTCCAAACGCACCAGGGGTGGGAAACGGATTTKTAAAGAATTTTTAAAGTTTGATAGAAGGTTTATATGTGTTTCTATGTAAACTTAAAGACTTAGAAATGTTATAGAGTAAGATATGGTTGGGAGAGAAGTGGAGCTAGAAATACGTTAAAAGATGGCCTTATAAGTAAAACCAGCTATTTAAGAGAAATAGAATTATGAAATCTGACAATCAGGSATTCTAGAGTAAGGGGGAACCCTGAAGACAGAAATGTGGCACCCAGGAGCTGTTCTGCTACAAGCAGCGTGCTACAACTCCCACGTATTTCTGCTGAGGGAGTTGGATGAGAAACTGGCATCCACACAGATTAGAGTGGCAAGAAAAGAATTCARAGTTTCGTGTACTGCCCACTTTGCAGATTCCGATGCTTCAAGCCACACCAAATGCACTGTGCTGCAGCAGGAGGGTGTCTGAGTGGGGGGGAAAAGGCAAACCAGAAAGGTTCACAACTGAGAAAGTACCAACAGAAAGCCATCAGTTCCTTCCAAACACCTGGAAATCTGCAGCAGGTTCAGTTTTGGTAACTACAGAATATTACCAATAGTTTTTTCTGGCCCTGTCACCCCCTGAGCCTGAAGCCTCATGAAACCTTTAGGGCAGAGCCCAAGTCCCTGCTCAGAGCTGATGCTACAGAGATGAGGGAACAGCAGCTCTTCAGAACTGCTGAGCCTGGAGGAAAAGCCACAGAAAATCCTGACTGAAGTTAAAATTTCTGCAGCATGGCTTACGGTGACAGGATACTCACTGCTATAAACTGTCCCAGGTCATTATTCTGAGCAGTAAAAGAAGTTCAGCCCAATCCCCGTTTTGAAATGTGATTTTCCCCACTCTGTTGTTACACATGATGACAATTAAGTGTTTAACTTAATGGCAATACACTGAAATTGGAAGGGGCTCTCAGTACACACCAGCTGTCAAAAGCTCTTCAGGAGTTTCACAAAWCACACAGCCCACGGTCTTGGGGTTTAAGATTTTATTTAGAGACATCCAGCAGGGGTTGCAGCTATCATATCCCCATTGAACGATGCTGTGCAGAAGACTTCAACTCTGCAAGAAAAAGAAATTGAAGAAACTTAAGAGCCCTGTAATGAACATATTTTAATTTGAACTTTTGATTTATTTGAGGACTTTGCTTCATCCACTGTCTGGTTTTGCATCTGTGGGGTTTCATGCCTCAGCCTGCATGAAACCCCACAGTTCTAAATGCCCAACTTCAATACAAATCTGGTGATTTTGGTTTTCTCCTCAGTCAAGGGTGGAAAAAACATCAAACTGGCAAGGGAATTGCACAATTTGTTCCAATTCTGAGCTTCCAGTGAGGACTGTTATTCCCTTTCAAGAACCATCTGGGTCCCTGAAGCTCCTGAAAAATGYTTMRTTTCTCAGATGACAGACAACACCARGTATTTCCAAAGTGGAATCACCTAAGGACAAACTGAAGTGGCATGGCTGCACAGTCTGGGGCTTTCTTTGTTAGGATCATCAGCAAGCACCAATTAATTCCTGTTAATGACTTTACCTTAATTGTGTGACCTGTGAATGACATAGATGGGGAGACCGTTTTGACACAGGCTCAAGAAAATGGGATTTTTCCCCCGAGCTTTATCTGGCACAATCAGAAAGCGTTTACAGCATCACAGCTCCTCATCCTGCACATCACACGTGCCAGTGCCTCCCTCACCAGCTGCACCTTCTCACCCCCTCAGGGGAGGAACCACAGGTRGTTCTGGGCACAGCCAGGAGCTGCAGGCAGAGGGGAGCGGCCTCTGGGGAGGCAAAGGTCACAAGCACCGAGTGCAGCAGCTCTGGGACACCAAACTTACACCTGCTCCCTGTCCCAGCTGCTACCACACAGCTGCAGGCCACAGCGCCGCGGCACCTGGGCTGCAAATGGCTGAGAACTGCGAAGTTCTGAGCAGGACAGGCTCCCTGAATTCCACTGCGCTACGAAATCCAACAGAGGCAGTTACCCAGCTGGTGCAGCTGCAGCCTGATCCCTTCATTTCTTCAGGAGCTGGTGTCTGACTATGAAGAAAGGGGCACCAAATCCACTCCCAAAGAACACGCACATCATCGCCAGCAGCCTCCACTTGTTGTCCACAGAGAATGGGAGGTTCTGCAGGGGAAAAAGAAGAGAGTTTTGGCCTTTGCAAACCAAGCATTAATTCCTTTAGAAGTGGTAAGAATCTCAGAACAAAACCAACAGGCAGTTTCAAAGCATWTTCAATATTTTTMAAGGCAAGAAATAAAATATTTAGGGTAATAAATAACCTTCCTGTATTTGAAAGGTACCTACAGGGAATCYGGACATGAATTCTTTGTGAAGAATTACAGCGACAGGAGAAGAGCAAACAGATTATAACTGAAAGAGGAGATAYTTCAGGYGGGTACTATAAAGAAATTATTCCCTGTGAGGGTGCTGAGGCCCTGGCACAGGGTGCCCCCGGATCCCTGGCAGTGTCCCAGGCCAGGCTGGACACTGGGGCTCGGAGCAGCCTGGGATGGTGGGAGAGGTCCCTGCCATGGCAGGGGGTGGAATAAAATAATCTTTAAGGTCCTTTCCCTCCAAAATACTCCATGATTACAGCCTGCACGTGACCTCTGGAGGTCACCTCGTTCTCTCTTCTCCTCCCCGTCCTGCCCAAGGTGAGGCCAGTTTGCCGCAGGTCTCATGCGGTCAATTGTAAAAGCTTTAAGGATACAGACCTACAGCCCCCCGAGTGTTCTGGTATTTCATCATCGCCACCGTGAAGAATTTTCTCGTATCAGATATGTATATAAAATTAAGCTTTTAGACCGAAGGCTTGAGAAAACCGGCTAGGTACATCAGAAAGCGTTTACAGTATCATTGTTACCCCTCATACCGCAATGCTCATCATCTGTACCACCGCAGAGAAAGGCGCTGTGGTTCCGCCACCACACGATCTGCGCCGCTGTGCCTGCGCACCCCAAAGCCCACACACCACAGCCAGGCGCAGGGCAGCCACCAACCCCCACCCCGCGACCTTCAGCGGGCCAGGACGCTGCTGCCCACCTTCCCGGGTCCCTCGTCAACATGGCTGCGGCGGATGGCGGAGGTGGCGAAGCGGCGGACACCGGCGGACAGCATGATAGGGACAGGAGGCAGCGRCCACTCGTCCGCCCTGCGCGACCTTCCTCAGGGTGGCGCGGCTGACGGGAGCCGGAAGCGGAACCGGGAAGGAGGAAGGGAGCGCGGTGGGCATGACGGGAGTTGTAGTTCCTGGCGGTCACGTGGTGCCAAACGGCGCCCTGCGATTGGTCGAGATCCGCGCGGAAGGGGAGAGGGAATCGCGCTCGGCCCCGCCGACATTTTGTGGCGTGTGAGGGGGCGGCGGGAAATGGCGGGAGTGGGGCTGAGGGCGTCTGAGGGGGTCTGAGGGTGAACTGCGTTTTACGAACTGCGCTGGACCGCTCTTAATGTAGAGCTCATGGATCTCGCTAAGTGGACGAAAAGTACAGTAATGTGTTGGGAAGGCCCTTAAAGCTCATCCGGTTCTACGCTCTCCGCCCCCTAAGGGCAGGGACAGCTTCTACCATCCCAGGTGACTGCAAGCCCCAATGTCCAGCCTGGCCTTGGGCAGTGCCAGGGGTGCAGGGGCAGCCCCAGCTGCTCTGGGCACCCTGTGCCAGGGCCTGCCCACCCTGCCAGGGAACAATTGCTCATGGCCAAGATCCCAGCCAGCCCTGCCCTCTCCTAGTCTGCATCCATTCCCCCTTCTCCTATCACTCCACTTTTTTTTTTTTTTAGAGTTTCTCTCTGTCATGATGGATGGTGGTGATTTGTACATGGCTTATTTATATGGTATCACTGACTTCAGTTACTATGTTGCGACCCATTTAAACTTTATAATGTGAAGGAAAAGAAAGACTCCCCCTCAGCACACTTCACATTTGCCAAAGGAATAGCAAAGTCACTTCAAGTATTGGTGGTCTCAATCTGTTTTCTTACATGGATTATTTTAAAGACAAACTTTTCAGGAAAAGAAGTTTGATGTTGCCATCTCAGTGTTGCGAGGAAGCAATTTTTTTTTTCATAGCCTTTCTGTGTGTTTTTGTACTGTAAAAGGATAGAAAACCAGGATTTTTTATGCTCACCAAAGTAATAAAAAAAGGTTTAATAAAAAAAGGTTAAAATGACTTTGAGAAGTGAGGCTTAATTACATTAGTTGGTGTTTCTTGACCACTAACAGCTCATATAGAGCCCTAGGATGTCTTTTGTCATTACTTGTGGATCKACTTGTGATTTCTTTAGGTAGTTGTTTTTTTAGATTTTTTTTTCCTTTATTTAGATAGACTTTTATTTCTATTCGTCAGAGTTTGCAATACTTCTTTCCCTCTCCAYTTTCTAATTCTGAGGCCTATTGAAAGATGCTTTCCTACTCTTGATAAATCCCATTGCAGCTCAGGCAGCCAGGCCTCTTCTCCCCCCTGCTCCCCCTTTCTCAAAGCATTTTCTAACTGGAATTTATGGCATGATAGTGCTCTGCAATCTGCTTTATCATCTTTATAACAAATGTTCTTGTTTTAATGTAGCTCTTCTCGTCCTGCCGTGGATTTTATGGTGTTGCCGCAGAGGAGATGCTGAAGGGAGGCATAAAGATTGCTGTTACACAGTTGCATCAGCAGCAGCAGCAGCAGTTTAATCCTTGACGCTCCGCAGATGTTTTCTTTGTAGGCAGAACTGGGGAATCTCTAGGTAAATATGATTTGA
Organism: Cardinalis cardinalis; assembly: GCA_014549065.1. Classification (NCBI taxonomy): domain Eukaryota; kingdom Metazoa; phylum Chordata; class Aves; order Passeriformes; family Cardinalidae; genus Cardinalis; species Cardinalis cardinalis. The sequence goes on along the minus strand of JACDOX010000358.1, from coordinate 509,213 downwards.
GAGTGGAAGATAGCTAGAGTTGTTTTACAGCTGGAGAAAGAGAGCTGAGCACTCAAATCTGATAAACTGATACAAAGTAAGTGCCCGCCCCAGAAAGCCATGGGGGAGGAGTGTAGGGTATGGCGTGGGTTGGAATTTTGGCAAAGGAATGGAAGATAATATCTTCTAAACCGTTAGAAATACGATGTACCTTAATTATGGTGAGGGAAATCAGGTAGCAGGGCACATTTTTATGGGAGATGCCAAGTGCTGCACTGTATGCCTTTGTAAAAGGTCAGTCTAACTCACACACAAACTGTGGGAATGACAGAATTAATTACTGGGTGAAATTCCCTGGCCTGGGCCATGCATGGGATCAGAATGTGGGATTACACTGGTACCTCCCAGCTTTTAAGTCTATGAATCTTTGAATTTAGGCTGCTTGTTCACATGCATCTTTTATGTCTACGGTTTTTCCTTCCTTTAAAAAAATACTGCTTTTTGCCAGGTTATCTTTCAGTAATTACATTTTGCTGCTGTGAACATGATTTGGTGATGAGTTCTTTCAGGTGCTGCTTTCTTACTCATTTTTCCCCACGAAGAATGTTTCTCTAGTTGATCTTGATGCCAAAAAATACAAATAAGAAAAAAACACAGGTAGCTAAAGAAAGTAATGCACAGGATCTGTCTTTTATGATCYTGATGGAGGAATGAAGCACGGAAAGATTAGTGTATGTTTTACAAAATACACAGGGCCAGACTTTGAGGGTTGAAACTGCCAATCCCTGAGGTGCAGTGACAGAACCAAGATAAAAGTCATACTGGCTTTTAAAGTCCTCTTTTATGAGTACGTGAACAGCTGTTTTTAAATGCTGAAATTATGTTTAGTCRAGTTGAGGTGTGTGTGCTTCACAAAAGCTTTTTAATAGCATAAACTCCCTAAACTGTTTTGTTACTGTCATGGGCAGAGGGCTCAGGAGACAGAATAACTAATTGGTGACACAAAAACATTGCTTTCCTACAGAAATTCTCTGGTTTTGCTGACACAATAAATTATTTTGTCTAGCCTTCACCTTAGGAATTAACCTTCCTTCAGTCATAAGGTCGGGTATTAACCATAAGATGAAGCAGTTGTTAAATTCTAAGTAATGAAAGGGAAAGGGTGAGTAGAAGCTGGAGAGACATTATATAATGGTTATTAATGATATGTTTTTTAGCAAAACTTTGGGTTAATTTCTGAATTTCATTGCCTTGATTTCAGAGAGCCCACATAAGTCTCAGGCGAGTGAAGCAGAGTAGTAATGGAATTGTCCTGTGGAAGCAGTTACAGATTTGTTGCAGACATTGACAGCAACAGGATGCCATTGGAGGAGTCTGTTTGGAGAAGGAGCATCTTTTATTCTTCCATTGTATTTGTTAAAACCAGTCAAGCTTCCAAATGTGCAAGCCTTCCCTAAGGTGTGACACTGAGTTACTTTCGAATGTAAATATGCACTGAGAGTAATTTTTTCAAGGCGCAGTTCAAAGGGCACTTTCGTCCCCTGGGTGTTCTTTGGACTGGATCATCTCACAGATCCTGTTCAGGGTGTAGGGGCACAGGGGCTCAACTGGCCCACAGGAAGGTGTGAAACAGTTGTAGCATTAAAAAGGTGGAAATGGATGCATAGAATGAGTGCTTTTSTTGGCAGCARCWTCAGTTTATATTGGCAGAAAGAGCTTGTCCAACTACAGCTTTACTGCAGAATACATAATATATTATTTGGTATTGGGGCACGAGAAAATTGTCACATGAGAAAAATAAAACTCTTTCCTAAGCASCAGCTACTGCTAATGCCTAGTGCATTTATTAATGTTATTTCCCAGCATCATTCGTGATAATATTCAAGATAGGGTGGTAGGTATTAAAATGTTACTTAAGAAGAATTAAAATATTACTTAAGAAATGAAACTTCCAATTCTTTTGTTCTCTTCTTTATAACATATCATGATACACTGAAAAGATTTCAGTATATGTTGGTATGTTATAAACAAGAGAACAAAAGAATTGCAAGTTTCATTTTGTACTATAATATCTTTATGTGCAATCATCTTCCTGATGATCTGCTGTTGTAATTTTGTCAGCCACCACTCCACAAATTGTCTTTAAGACTGTATAATTAACATTTTTAACCTTTTACAGCTAACATGCTAACAGAAGAGTTAACATACACAGTTCAARTTACTGCTCTCAACCTGAATTAAAATAATATTATTTTTGCATTTGTTTTAAACCAAAAAGTGGGACTGTGCATCCAGATTTTGTCTGTTAACTCTGATTGTGTAATTTGGTTTGCCATTAGGATTGTGGGGGGAAGTAACACAGTACCTGTGTAWTTCACACTTTTAAGCCATTATGAGTATAAAAGTGCTGTAGGAACTTCTTTGCTGTGTTTTTGCTCATTGGTGTCATTTTTTTAGTGAAAAATACAGGTACTGTGAAAAGTTGAGCACAAATTTATAGGTTGAGTGTTACTCATGAAAGCAGCTGGATGTGCATAGTCACAAAATCACAATTTTGGCAATGTACCTAGATAAATTTATTTTCACATTATGTGAAATAGTTCCAAAATTGCCCCTTCATGTAAGCAATTCCTTATGGAAGCAGAGTCTCATTTGTATTTACTATCAGTATTTCAGCAGCTGAAATAAGTGCCTAACAATAATATTTTACCCTCACAGAAGTACTTTTTTCWTTMKTYTTTTGCAGCATTAATTAAATCTCCCAAAAGGCTGTTTAAAATACATAAGGRAGGGTTGGTTACACAGAACCTATTCCAGAGGCTGAACAAGGATTTGCACTTGCACAGTGAGTAAGAGCCACTTKGCATTATTTATTTTGTCTTCTTGTCTTTCTCTAAAATAGACTATGCAAAGCTCTGTATTTTTATCATAGACCCCAAGACAGCTGATTTGCAATTACAGCAAGCAGTGTTATAATTACTTGCATTTTTAAACTATCTCACTGTAACAGCCATTGCTTGGTTGCTAAAGCTTGTGCTTGAAGGAAATCTTTTGTGTGTAGGAATATCTTAGGAATCCTGAAATCACCATTTGTCTTAGCAGGTGTAATACTCAGTTTACTTCGTGGTAAAAGTAAAAAATTTTTCTGCCCTATTTATGCTTTTTTTTTTTTGCTTGGTTGGTTTTTTGTTTGTTTGTTTGTTTTTTTAAGTCTTATTGGTTTCTCCATCCAGAGGACTGCATGTGGTTCAAAATATGCACAGGAGTAAAAAGAGCCCTCCAAATACAGGTATTCCAGTATACATATGATTCCCATCCTTGTCACGCATTGCCTTTTCCCTTCTTTTTATATATTCATGTTCCTGCGTTGTTTGTAAAACCTATTACTTATAACATTTTCCACTGCTGCTGGCTGTTCACAGCTATTGATATAGTCACCCTGACTGAGATAAGTGAAAGACTTGCATGTGTCTTAAAAAAAATTAAAATGGAGTTAAAAAAAAATTATCAATTTTTTTTTTTTGTCCCTTAATCTTGGAAAGAAATGCTGGGGGTAGAGCTCCATTTAATAGATCAGCGTTGTCAGCAAGGTATAGCTTGTTTCCAAAGCCAGGCTAGATATTGTGAATATTTCCTAGAGAAATGTGTTCTTTAAATAGGCTAAAATTTGTGACATATTGGGCTAACCCATAAATTAAACTCAGGCTGCTGAGTTTTGAAGCAGGTGTTTAACCTACCCAGGGTTTTTTTGTTTTTTACAATTTAAAAGAACAAATTACACTCAAACTACTAAGTCAAGCAGTTGATGTAGAATGAATTGGAAGGGGCTTTTTTGTGTAGACAACATGTCCAACTGTATATGTTGTAAAGTGGTATGCTAAGATACCAAATTACTGTAATTTCCATGAAAAGGGGTCACCAAGCATAAGAACCAAAAATTGAGGAGCATTTGCCTAGTGTGATAAGTAGTTTTTTTTATTTTCAGTTATTGCAGGCATGCTGTGGGAGATTCCCAGTGCTGAGGGTTTCTGTGAGACAATGCCAAAAGAAATACAGCAGTTAGAGAGRAATAAAGGTGAAGGGAGGAACGCTTTTCTCATAGGTACTTTTTAGGCAAAAAAAAAAATCATTTTTAACTATTGAAGATCAATTTGTGTTCTTCTATAACTTACTGTACAATGTAATTACACCTCTGTTTATTATTGTATTTTCACAGTACACTTTCTGGACTGATRTTTCCAGCAAGTTCTAGTTGGCTTAAACACAAGCTCTCTGTACTGTTACTTTCTCTCTCTAATTATGGCAGATGGTTTAGCTGCCTAGGAAGTGTTGCTGTAATTTTTCTTGTTAATAGGTTTTTAGACTAGAAATTCACTTGTGGCAACAGCTTTTAACTGTGTCTTTTACAGCAAGGATGCCTGGAAGTGTGGTTACTGCTGACTTACCATGATGAAAGAACAGTAACTGATGTTTTTAYAATCCATTCTCAGGTACCATACACAGACATGCCAGTGTTGACAAGAGGTGAAATTGTGTAATTTCARTTTTCACATCAGTGAGGATATAAAAATTATTTATCATCTTAGTTCTTAGAGCTCAAAGCTGGAATTTCTGAAGTTGCTGAAAGTACCTGAAGGTGCATGAGTTCATGGGACCTGATGAGATCCATCCACAGGTCYTGAGGGAACTGGGTAATATTTCACCCTCCTGCAAATACATGACAAGAAACTGTGAATGTTTCTTATGATATTTTGATTCATTAGTAACATTCCAGTTCAGTCTAGCTAAACTATTTTATTTCCACATGAGCCTGTCAGCTCCTCCAGTGACCTGTTCACTGATTTCTTCTCCAGACTTAATTTTTCAGAATGTTTTTGTAACATGCTGGTGAAATATAGTGTGTCACCTATCAGCGATCATTATAATGAAATACTAACTGTTTGAAATGTTAAATRTGAAGTCTGCTGGTGCCTCTAGTTTATATTCATTGTGCATCAACATTATCCCCTTGTTTATGAGGTCAACAAAGAGCCAACGTCTGCCACAGCACAGACACTTTTTGTGTCAGAACTGGCTGCTTGGTCAGCACTCTGTCGTGCTGAAAGTGCAGTGAATATTTAGTCTTGGACTTTGTTATGTATTTTCTATGTAATTCAGGCTGTACTGACTCATTCACTTCAAATATGATGTTAAAATGAAGTGACAGTGATGAGGACTCACATCATCTTCATGATAAACACTAATAAGGTCACTCTGCCAGAAAATCTAGGGTCGAGTTTTACGAGTCAAATGAGTAGGAGGAAATGTTTTAGTGACAAACTTCTCGTAATGGGATAACAAGAAGGTTTATTTTATAGAGYGGCATTTTCAAAATGTTTGCAGCTACTGTCTTACCATAGGTTACTAAGTATCCAAAACAAAGTTTGTGCCAAGCTGCCAACTGCAAATGCTGAATAACCACTATTTTCCCAAATCTCAAATTTTTTGCCACATCGTTTGGCAGTGGATCTGCTTCTGTGACATATCCAAACATTTTAGTGGAACATAAGCTGGATTTTGATAGTGTGTAGGTTGCTGTGAYAGAATCTTCTCTGTGTGTGCTCTCCTTCTCCACCTAAAACTGGATTTTTACAAAGCAATACTGTTTGTTTGGTCCACTCTGAGGCACCATGGGAGAATTTCTTGCTGTGTCAGGTTTATGTGGCAAGGTTTTGGAAGTGGAGGGCTGCAGAATGAGGTCCTGAAATAGCCAGGCTATGTTCGGAAAATTTACATTTGCCCTCCTTACCTTGGAAATCATGAACTTGACTCTCCGTGCACTCTTTTTGGCTCCTCTCAAGTCACCTAACTCCAAATTCCTTATTCAGGGCTTTACTGGAACATTTCAAAAAATACTTTTTATCAGCTAAATATTTGTTCCTGAGATTAAAAAAAGCCTCTTAAATGTCTGGAGAAACACACTCATATTAGGTGGACTTACTGTCATTTTTAATCCTCTGTGGCTCCAAACTTYATCAGATATTTGATGTATTTATCAAATACCTTGAACAATTTCTTTTGCTCAAAAGGTTATCTTTTTTTTCATGTCTCATCTTTGTCTTGTTCTATGTCTTGACGAGATGTGTGCAAAACCTTCCCTGAAGAATTTGATAACTTCAGCAGCTTGTCACTGGGACTCAGCTCTCTCCTTTAAAAYAGTTCATTTTATAAATGGCAATTCAATACATTTTATAAAAGGAAATCATTATCAACTAGACATGGGGATAGCAGTGGATTTTTTTTTCCTACCGCACATACTCAATTGCTTCACAGAATTTCATTTCACAGTTGGAAACTTGACTCCTGACTAGAGCTGTATGATACTGTCAATTTTTGCTTTGACTATTCAAGTGTAAAAATAGCTAACTTTGCAAGAAATACAGCATGTTTCATTCAGCTCAAGAGTGTCACGTTATTGTAGAGCAAGTGGTTCTTGTCTTTGAAAATAACCAGGCTGAAGTAATGGAAATGTGAAACAGAAAAATGTCATTTGCCTAAACCTACTCAGGTTGAATCARGGGTTATTTATTGCTTGTCTTAATTAGAAATTAAGATTATGAATGACTAATTCTGATTTACAATTACACAAAACTGAGCAGATTGATGGCCCATTGTACTTATTGTTTCCTACTGTTCTGGTAGCACACAGCACAGTGAAATCCAGGTAAAAGTGTTCCCTTGTGGTTCCTCAGAGCAGGSACCAGGGCTGGGACAGCAGGGACAKRAATTTCTGCAGGGGATGATGCTTTTGTTTTGGAAGGACAAGCACATGGCTGGGTACCTGTTGCTGAGTCTTGCTTGAAACTGCTTGTAGAACTTCTTTTGAAACAGTTTTTCAGATAAATTGGCAGCATGAGTGGATTCRCTCTTGAGGCTTCAGCTCTGTGAGTGAGAATTCAGGGACAGGCTGTAGGAATATAGGGCAAATACACAAAGTTTCTCTAAGAAACTCACTTCTCCCACAGCTTTTCCTGACATGCATAATGTCACACTTCAACTTCTCATACAAAATTTTTGTCACCAATCACACTTTCTCCTAGATTATGTCTAAAGTGTGAGAATTGCACATTGTAGGATGAAAGCACTGAGTTTCTTGTCTCTTGAGACTGAGGGTGCATGCCACAACTTCGTCCCAGTTCTTGCCTCTGCTCTGTATTTCTGGGATTTCTTTCCAAAAACTCATTTCTTTTTTGGAAAATACTTRCAAGTCATATCACAAGAGCTAAAAGTTGTTCTGATATTTATTCTTGTTTYTCAAATCTGSAGTTTCTTTCTAGGCTTTCTTGGCAGATCCCTTGAGGCCTTTTAATCTGTGGATGTTCTACAGGATTGCCTTAAACTGCAATTCTGTCTCTTGAGTATTTGATGCATGAACAGTTGTCACTGTCATATTTTTGGAAAAATCCCTTTGCCAGGATTTCTTCTCCTGGGAAGCTGAGAAGCCTCAGAGAAGAATGAAAACAATTGCCTGATTGCTTCTCCCTGTTTTGCTGCTTTGGAATGTGGTTGGAGATTGTTTATCCAACAGGTGCATGTTTGATTGGTTTCATGTGAATTGTTTTGGCTTAATGACCAATCACATCCAGCTGTGTTGGGACTCTGGAGAGAGTCACAAGTTTTCATTGTCATTCTTTGTAACCTTCTGTCTGTATCCTTTCTCTATTCTTTAGTATAGTTTTAGTATAGCCTTCTTTTATATAATATAATACAATACCATAAAATAATAAATTAGCCTTCTAAGAACATGGAGTCAGATTCTSAATTCCACCTTCATCCTGGGGACCCAGCAAATATCACAAAGAGTGATTTGGAGAGAAAATTGGAAGGAAGCAAAGGACTGGGGCTGAAAACAAATACATCAAGAAAAGATGTTTGGGAAAAGGTAGATGACCATGAAAAAAGGCAGGGGATTTGATGACATATCCATGAGATAACAGCATCGGCTTTGTGTTCTGTGCTACCACATTCAGCAAGRCTCTTTGGGGTTCAAGTGCATGATACTGGATTGTGCTCCAGTATGTGCTGAAGTGCATCCCAAACTGGSATTGACTTTACAAGTGAGCCCATGTTTTCATCTGATGCATCTGATTTGGTGTTTTGATAAAAGGAAGGCAGTAACACATCGTTCTGTCATCACAGTTTCCAAAGGGCGTGTGAATGTTATAAGGAAATACCTGTTAAATCTCTTGGAATTAGAAGTGACAATATAATAAACACTTTCAGTTTGTATTTACTGTGCCTTGTGTGATGTTTATTCTTTTGCCTCCTACTGAGACTATTATGTTTGTTGAGAGGATACATATGTTTTCACAGCTGTCATTCTCCTCTTTCAGTAAAACATTCAAGCAGCAARTTGTTGTCCTGGATGAGCTGTGCAGAGGCATACTAGTGTTACTTWTGTGATACATCATATATCCTACATGTCCACATCAAACATGTGATGATGACAATGTATACTTAAGATAGTTTTAGTTCTTAATTCTTTTTTTGACATATTTTGTGCAAGTCCTCGCTCTCTTGAAATCTCTGTTAACTGTTAGGAACAACCTTAATGTTGTCTGCAATTCTGCCTCCCTAATTTACTTTATGGACTTTGTGAAGGCATTTTATGACAATTTAGCTTTTTTTTTTTTTCAGAAGTTGTATCCAAGATTACATAACTGTTCTTTGAGAGCTAGGCCTGGCTTCAAATCAGATGATCACGAAAGAAGATTACATAGCCTTSTACTTTAAAGTACTTAAAGGAGATGTAAAATCACTTGCTCAGGAGTCCCACAGTGGCTTTAGCCTTAGGAGGCTTTTGTTGAGAATCATGTTCATTCCACATAAAGCTAAAGTATGGGCCATTTTCCAAGTTATGCTTGAATTTATGGCAAGCAAAGAGAGATGAGTTGTGGAGACAAASTCCAAATCTGGATGAAGTSTATGATTTAGATCTGAAGGGGTCAGCAGCAGGTCCTGTCTATACTAATTTATTCTCTTTGATCAACAAGAAGAATGATCCTACTGTTTTTCTTGGTCTTGTGCCTGTGGCTGTGTGATCTTTGGAAGAAACTCTTGTCACAGAGATTACTCAGCATTGGTCCACAGGAATTCTAGAGAAAATGCAGGTGCAAAGAGGGTTATGCTCCTGTTTAGTGCCTTTCCTAATATGTATTAGTCCTTCCTCTAAGTGAAAACTGCCCTCAACAATGTATTGTAGTGATTCTCTTTTCTGGAGAAATTGTAAATAAATAAATTTAAAAATCCCATGACAGTTTCTCTATGCAGTGTGTCAGGGTTATTGGCTATTTCTGTTTGCATACAGACRTTTTATAACCCTGTTAATTTGACTGAGGAAACTGAAATGATAAGTTATCAGAGGAAAATGAATTTTTCTTGTTTCTAGTCATTGAATCTGCTTCTAGAGGAGGAGGAAAAGTCAATCCTTTATGTGAGTGCATGCAAAGAGAGATCTTACAGGTTGTATTTGGCATGGTACAAGGGCTTATGAGGAGTTTTTTTGATGGTCATGRTAGTCTGACAGCAAAGCTATGTCCTGGTCATTCAGTGTAAGTACCTTAACTTCAGGACTTCCAAAGAGACAGGGAATTTGTGAGATAATATTGACATGAGACTTGTGTTTGCCACAGGTTTTGCTGTGCATGACCTGAGCTGTCACTACAGAGGCAAGCAAAATGAGTAAAGACATGAGTAACAAATAAAAAMCCCTTTTTCTTAACATGGAATATTTTGTTTTTATAATCTTCTTGTCTCAGAACATTGTGCTACAGGAAAATGTGATGAGTACTGAGAAGTCTAGAGTCCTTATGCAATGTTGTGTAAAGAGTTAGAGCTCACAGAACTAACCTAAAACTTACAAGTACCACAAACCTTCAAAATAACAATTTTGCATTTATTTCATTGGGACCAGGATTGTTCTGAAATTTGACTATCAACCAGTTTGCTATCAGAGTCAGATTCTATAAATTCTCCKTGTTAGTTTCAGGGACTACTTTAATTTGAGCCCTGCAAATTATTTCCTTTATTTACTGACTGATGTATTGGAATTAACCCTATCCAGTGAAGAATAACCTGTCAATTTTTTTTTCCCCTAAGCTTGCAGTGTGTGTGTAACCTGGTCTCTACTTGGCTGTAACTGCAGTTTTAAGTTTTTTACTGCTCTTTCAGTCAGTTTGCTCCAAGCCTGGGGTTTTTTGTGTAGGTCAGGAATCTGTGTCCCTGCTSCAGAATGCATTTTTCCCTTACTCCATGGCAAAAGGAGTGATCCTGGTGTGGAGCCTGTCTTGCTTGGCTTCAGCCTCAGTATGGTTCTAGTAGTTGTCCACATCTGCCTGGAGTGGTTAGGGGCGTGGGAATRTTATGAAAAAATCCAAAAGATAGATCAGGAACCATGAGAAAGCAGAAGGAACATCTTGTATTCATGAGTGAGGGAATGATAAAGGAGGTGCTGTTGGGTGTGTGTATAAACATGTATAGATACTGTATATATATACACACTGTGTTTGGGTACAGCTACAAAAACATAAGCAGCTAGGAAAGCAACTTGGATATTTMCTGTCAGAACCTTTCTTTGTATGAAGGTATTCCTTTGCTGAAACTGGAGCTAGAGAAATTCCCTGGGAAAATGTTTTAAACATCTCACCCAGACTTTCCCACTGCTGCTTTATATTGTTTGCAATGAAATCATGCATCAATGTTTTAGAGTGTAGAGAATCTCAGAATCRGTGACTTCTTGCCTTCTGGCCTCTTCTTACTTTTAAAGGGAAGAAATGAAAGATGAATGTTACACGACCGGMTCTCCTTTAGTTTGGCTGAGTTATGTTTTCCTTCAAGATTACTTATTTTTAAGGCCTGTAAAAATGTCTCTKCTTCACAGCCATGACAACCAGAAGAGAACACACTTCCACCAGGACCTTCAGGGCAAGTACCAAGATCCTGTGGASCATTCCATGGCAGCTTATGGCAGAATATTTTGAGAGCTGTTCTTCCCTGCGAAGTAGCAATACGTGCGTAACAGCAGCAGGACTCTCAGTTTAGTTTCTGTTTGTTTGGAGTTTTGTTGTACTGGTTGGTTTTGTTTATTTGTTAGTTTTTGTGGCTTGTGTTTTTGTAATCAAACACCAAAACCTTAAGGATTGTGCAAATAATTTAAAGAGGAACATCTTATACAATGGTATATTGTCTGTTAAAAATATATAYGTTTTTGCCTTTCCACAAAAGATGGGCAGTGTGATTATTTTATGTCTGCAAAATGCTTATATCTTATTTTCTTACTCCTGAAAAGATGTGAGGTGTTCATTTCATTGTGAGTTTGAGTTGCTACTCATTTTAGACGAGAGAAATTGTTACATGTGTTATCTTCAGTCAGCTCTGTTTTCAGCAGGTTTTGCTCTTCTACCAACTGCAAATAAGAATAGAGCCACCGAATAATATATATTATGTTAATAATTTTCTTTGTACCAAGCCAAATCCTGTTAGTTTCTTCCATTTCCTAGGCTAAATATTGATTTGGAGCACCCACAGAAGAGGTCAGGTCTGTATATGGAGCTGTGTTTTCAAGTCAGTTTCTCATAAAGGAGGAAGAATGCAGTTTGTGAGGTTGGCCTTTACCTAGTAACGTCTTTTAGCATGTGAAGGAATTGGTCTGTGGTCTGTGCAGCACCAGCTGAAAACCTCAGCTCCTGTCACCATCAGCTGGAGCAGGGAATACAAATGAGCTTTCCAAGAGGCAAAGGGGGAAGTGAGGAAGGAGTGAGGTGAATGTTAAAAAGTTTAAATAGTAGACATCAGTTAGAGTAGGACTGTTAGTAGTTAGGAGATGCTGACACAAAAGGGATGCTGGAAAGCAGGTGATCATAATGAGGAAATGGGTGAGGTGATCTCCCCAGCTGCTGCAGCAGCAGCCAGAGAAAATCCATGCTGAAGGACCGCTGAAGGTCAGCAATCCATCAAGACCCAACTAGCTTATAAATGGTGCTAACATTTCTATTGTGTCTGCAAATGTTGGAAATGTCAATTACTACAATGAGCGCTGCAATTTACTTGTGCAAACTGATAAAACACAATAGGGAATATCCAGTTAATATAATGGTTTCATTCAGCCATCTAATATAAAGAAGTCTTTCCACTCAAGATAGTAGTTGGATTAGGCACTTTCTCACACAGTGGCAAAACAATAATATCAAGTGCTGTAAGAAAGGCTTTCTTAGGTGAAATGAAATTTGAATTGTAGTACTTGTAGGTTTCCTTTAAATATTTTAGTACCTAATAAATATTCCAGCAACAATGTAGATGAATTTTAACAGAGTGTCTTGCTGGTACTACTCATGCTAATTTGCAAGATTTACAGCAATTATCGTTCCTGAAAGCTAAAAAATAGTGAATTATTTCATGAACACATAGAACAAGGCCTTTGAAAACATTTAACAGGACTCTTAAAATGAAATATTTGGCTCAGATATTATTTGGGATGGATAAAAAAATTAAAGTGCACTGTCATTCCTGACATTCATAAAAATAAATTATTGTGTATTGTTTCCCTCTCTTTATTTCTGAATACAGATCAGTATGAAAGAAACTAGATACTGTCATTCTCTTCTTCCTGAGGGTGCTGTGTGCACATCCAAGTAGCCAATTAACCCTGGAACCCAAGAAACCTCTTTCATAAGTTTATGTTTGGAAAACCAGAAAGATTAGGCTCTTAAACTTTTTGTAAGAAACATATTAAGAAATTTAATTCATTTTGTATTGCTTTTCTCCATACATTCCTTAGGCTATTTAATCTGCAGCTATTCCAGCAGTATCATATATGTAGGGACTTTTTCTTTTAAAGGGGAGGCAGAGGGATAGCACATGAGAAGGAGTTCATGGTGTCTCAGTTCAGGGTTAAAAACTCGATGGTAGTGAAATCAGTGAGAGAAAAGTCTGTTGATTATTGAGAGAAGTCCTACTTACCRCCAACATTTGTCTGGAAGTTCCTTTAGAGGATTTAAGTAAAATAATTTATCTGTGCACTTCCCTTCCTCTCATGCTTATTCTYCTGTTGAGTTTATGTGTACACTTATACATGTCTTTTCACATCATATAGTACTGSGTAAATATTGCTTTTTTTTCCATCTCGCTTAGGGATCTTGTACTGACCACAGTAGGACTCTAAATCATAGTAGTTTTCTTTAATAGTAAATCTGTTTTTTAATTTGGCATCAAGCCTCTGACATTCTGTACTACCMCACAAATTTTACGATATAAAGTGGTGCCCTATAGAAACATTTTGAAGATCAACAGGGATAAAAACTCTTGCTAGTGCTTCATGCGCTGGAAGCTTCTTGTTAAATAAATTTGTGTCTTTAGAAGATACAAACGAGCTCTCTAAACTACTCTCAGTATAAATCTATATAAATTGAGTTCTCTGCTAGTGTCATAGARTCTTTGCTGAAATTAGGTTTGTGGTTTTCCACATCTAAAATGTTCTTTAATCATTTTAAGTTCAGATAGAGAATTAAAAATACAAAATGTAGTAGCCTAGTTCCCACAATTAAAAAGGAGGAAACAGGTGAAAAGTGACAGTGTGGATTAAGCCATACACACGTACATGATACAGTGTGTAATATGTAGCTATACTTGTGCAAATGTAAGGATAAAAGTGATAAAAATAAAAGTGATAAAATCAGCCCCTGATATAAATTTCCCTATGGCCATAGGAATAGTTTAGTTGTATACTATAGCCATTTTTTTCTTCAAGTGTTAAAGAAATGTGTTTTAAGCTGCAAAGCACCAATTTCACACCATGCCAGAAAATAAATTGCATGTTTTTGTTAAAATTACGTCTTTTTAATAGGAATATACTGATAAATGTATAGAAATTGCAACTGGTAAATGCATAAAGTGTTCARCAATCTCAAGCATGAATCCAGGCTGGGTAGAGAAGGGATAGCAGCCCTGGAGGAGCCCTGGGGGTGCTGTGGGGCASAGCTGGGACCCCAAAGCCTGGGCTGGGCTGGGACCCCAAACACTGTGCTGGGCCCAGAGCCCAGAGCCCAGAGCCCAGAGCCCAGAGCCCAGAGCCCCGTGCTGGGCCCAGAGCCCAGAGCCCCGTGCCGGGCCCAGCCCAGCGTGGGCAGCAGGGCAGGGGGGATTCTGCCCCTCTGCCCCTCAGTCAGAGCCCACCTGCAGAGCTGCCCCAGCCCTGGGCCAGCCCAGCAAGGAGCTGCAGCTGCTGCAGCCAGGCCAGAGGAGGCTCCAGCACGGGCACAGGGATGGAGCAGCTCTGCCGGCAGCAAAGGCTGGCACAGCTGCCATTGCTCACCTGGGCAGGAGAAGCTCTGGCCCGGGCTCAGGGTGGCCTTGCAGGGCCTCGAGGGGCCGCAGCAAAGATGGACACAGACAATTGCCCAGGGCTGCAGGGACGGCGGCCAGGGAATGGCTGCCAGTGCCAGAGGGCAGGGCTGGCTGGGATCTTGGCCATGAGCAATTGTTCCCTGGCAGGGTGGGCAGGCCCTGGCACAGGGTGCCCAGAGCAGCTGGGGCTGCCCCTGCACCCCTGGCACTGCCCAAGGCCAGGCTGGACACTGGGGCTGGGAGGAGCCTGGGACAGTGGGAGGTGTCCCTGCCATGGCAGGGGTGACACTGAATGGGCTTTGAGGTCCCTCCCAACCCAAAGCATCCTGTTATTTTATGAAATTATCTTAAAACATTCCTATGTATTTCTGAACTTGATGATATTTTTCAGAATTCTCCTTTCACAGCTAGGTGATAGTATAAGTCCACTTATATGTAATTGATAATAACATGGAAGCAGTTGGGTTCTCCTTCATTTGGCTTGAAAATAGAGGTTGGTTTTTCTACGAAAAATTAAAGCTTGGAGAGTATTTCCATTTGTATTCATTACCTGTTCTACTTGTAAAAAATCTTGAATGTATGCTGTTTTGAATGTTGCTTCATGAGCAAGTACAGCCACAATCACAAGGAATGCCTAAATTTATGCATAAAGTGCTACACTGGGATTTTGGAGTGGCTTTTTGCAGTTTAATTAGACTGTTGCTTTCCTTCTCATTTTGATATCTCTATGTGTATATATATACACACCACTGCTGTGTGTACACCTTTTCTTGCATTTGTTTGTAAATGATACTGAACAAGCATCCCCAAAGCACATTTCAGTTGCAAGATGAAAGAGAGAATCTTGCTGMTAAGTTTTCAAGTGGTAGAGAGACAGCTGAGTGGTGCTCTGGTTGTAAGCCATGTTCATGACTCCTTCTGGTCTAAACTTGAGTGTCTTCAGCTTAGCTGACCCATGCAATTGCCAAATTTTGTGGTCCTACTTAGTCCAAAAGCACCAGTTGCCTCCTGTTCTCTGGCTTCAGCCATTGGCAGGAAACTCTTTYTTTGAAGCTGTTAKAAGTATACTCAAGATTTGAGGATCATTTTTGCCATGGTGTGCTGGAAGAACAGACAGTTCCAGGGTAGGAAGCAGAGTTTTTGCTCTTCTGGGGTGAAGAGAAAAGCTCAGTGCCTGGAGGCTCTTTCATTTCAAAAGCAAAACGTGTCTCAGTCAGCATGAGATGTTTTTGCCATCTGGATGGACAGCAGTTACTTTCTTTTTCTCACTCCCAACATGCAGAGAAAGCAGCACTACACATAAAGTTGAGTTGGTTTTTGTGTTTAAATTTAGTCACATTATGTGTGAAGTTATGCAGAATAATAGAGTCCAAATATTTTCTTTATTGACTATTGAAATATTTTTACTTTTGAAGTAAATCKGATAAGTTTTTCATTGGTTGTAAGMKTTTCTGAAAATGGGTGCAAAATAATRGATCTTAGGGTAAGGAAGTAAAACATTTTTTTTTAAAATCAGTTTGAAATTATGTGGGACAATATGTGCTTACATACCCTCAGCACRTGAGAGAAAGGGATGTGCTGGATGCATGTCCCACAAAAGGCCATGATTGTCATGATGATGATGATGATGGGACTGGAGCATTTCTTTTTGGGAAAAGTCTGAGAGAGCTGGGATGGCTTAGCCTGCAGAAGAGAAGGTCCAGAGAGAACTCGTGAAAGTATAAATACCTGAAGGAGGGAGCAAAAAGGAGGAAGCTACCCTCATTTTAGTGGTGCCCCGTGACAGGAAAGAAATAAGAAAATATATCAACTTAACAAGTTGTAAAAGTGTTCCTTAGCACTAATATAAAATTATGAATGTGTGTTATTTAGATACCTTTGTGATTTTTTGTTGCATGCCTACATTTCTCTAGTTTCATTTCAGAGCAGAGTACCATGGGGTTACTATTGTAATATTTTTGACCTCAAATTAACAGGTGCTGTGAGTGTTAGTTGGGTTGTTTCGGGATTAATCAAGGGTGAAAATATATGTGAGTTTCTGTAAGACTAGGAAACAGGTCAGATTGCCTAAATGGGGCAAGTACAGGAACAGATTTGTTGGGAGAAMAATATTCCTGGYTCTGATTATTTCCCAACCAGGTACAAGATTGGTAAATGCTGGAGAAATTTCTTGGTCATTTTAACCTCTTTTAATTTTGTTTTGTATCTCAGCTTTGTTTTCAGGAAGGAGGGGGAGGTAAAGAAATATCTGAGAGGCAATAAAAATTAAACTCTTATAATGGAGAGGGAATTAATATTTAAGGCAATGGAGAAGATACTATCACCCAACTATCCTTAAATGCCCAAATCCTTATTTGTATTTTTTTTTTGTTTATTTTACATTTACATATCACAGTTCTCAATAAAATTAAGGGTGACTGAATTGCTATTTCCAGCCTAAGCCTTAGCCAGAGGAAATTCAATTAACAASAAGGAYGGAGAAAAAAGATAACAAATAATTATTGCTGTTCTTTTCACCTTTCTTTAAATGTAGATTTATATTCTGTGAAACTAGATGTCAAAGAAAGATGTTGGACACTTGAGAATCTTGTAAATAACTTCTCCAGCTGGTTTGGCTTATTTGTGTTAAATAAATTARGCTTTGCAATTTTATGACTGCAATGGCTYCTTTYTTGCTAATTTATTGAAATGATGCTCTTTTTTTGGCTTTACACATTTTTAAAGCTGTTATTTATGATTTAAATATTTTCAACATTAGGGCTATGTTTAAGTCTTTGTGTTTTGTAGACCAGCTTTACTGTCTTAGCATGACATTGATAATATACATTTGACTGGCTTTTGCTTCTAGAAATGAAGTTTGAATGAGTTGAAAAATAAACAAAAGACTAGAAAATGAGATCCGGCACAGCATGAGAAGGAAGAAGCTTTTCTTRCAGAAGGCAAGAAAAATGAGAAAATAGAAAAAAACCAGATTACTTCAGCTGGAGGGAAGACATCAAAACTGTTAGTACATAAATGTAATTGCCCCATGACACAAATAATCTGTTTTTAAGGATGTGACAGAAATTACTGGCATGAAGAAGCATTCACATGTTTTGCCATATCCTTGCTTATGGATGTTTTCTTTCTCAAGTGTATGGTATTTACATTCTTACACTTCCATTAAGTATGAAATTTTCCATTGCTATAAACTTATTAAAACCATGCTTGTGTATAAACTGGAGTAAAGGCATAGAGGATCTGCAAAGTTGTTA
Source organism: Cardinalis cardinalis (assembly GCA_014549065.1). Taxonomy (NCBI): domain Eukaryota; kingdom Metazoa; phylum Chordata; class Aves; order Passeriformes; family Cardinalidae; genus Cardinalis; species Cardinalis cardinalis. Next base: position 491,601 of record JACDOX010000358.1, on the reverse strand, counting down.
AGTATTTTACTAATTTATTTGCAAAAGTAAAGATTGGCAGTGAGATTTGTATACTCTGCAATCTGAATGGGCTCGTGGAGGTTTCACAAATGTAGCAAAGGTTTTGTTTGGTTTGCTGGATTATTTTGGGTTTTTTTTTTGTGTTTTTGTTTTGTTTTGTTTTTATTTTCAAGTGAGAAAGAAATCCTATCAGGTTGTCTGAAAAATGCTCCCAGAAATCTGAGGATTTAAATGGTAACTCATCCAACATATGCAGGGCAAATTTCTGGTGAATCCCTTAGTTTAGAAGTCTGAACCTTCAAAATATTTTACTGACAGCAAGGGAATTCTGACAGATTAAGAAGTGAAAATTGATTGCAAGTGTAGAGATRTCTATTAATTATTGCTTTTTTGTTTTTTTTTTTTTTTTGAGGTCAAGTAATTCTATCAGCAGATGTTGGAGACAAACTGACTGGAATAAACTGCAAGTCCTGGACCCTTTTGTGATGAGAAGTGGTGGGAATTTTGCCAGTACTGGCAAGATCTTACCCCAAACATTAATTTTCTGAGATATCTGTAAAACCTCATTCTAGAGGTGATTCCTTGGATTTAAAATATTAATTGCAGATTAATTACCTTAATTTTAATTGGTAACTTCCTGTCAGCAAGCATAATTTATTGTCAATTGCCCAAGAAATTAAGAATAGTAAACCAGGATTAAAAATATATTTTACATRTTACAGAGGATAAAGGTTTGAGGTGGAATCCTTGATCCCYTGTCRGTGGGACAGTAGGATTGTTCATCAGTTTAATTTCTGATCCTTTCAGTGGTGTGATTTGGAGCAGTGCCTGTTCACTAACCTGGGTGCCTGAGGAAGTGATAATGGTACTAAACAGCTCAGGCAATACTTTGGAAATGTGTTCCCCTCATGGGTGAGTGGTGGTATCTGCTTGGGCAGCATTGTGTAGGTAAGATTAGCTAGATGCATGACATCTGCATTATATTTTGTTTCATGATTTGRGAAGTTTGACTTTACGATTTTATTTAACGCTTTGGTGAGTGAGACACGGCTGGGAATGATGCTCTTTCATCACCTGCACTGGGAGAAAAGGAGGGAGGAAGGAAAAGCAATGGGTTTGGAAATCAATCTCAATATTTCATTCTTTCCCCCCTGCAAAGGGGAGAAGTGGATGCACAGTTTATASAGCTTAAATGAGTTTGCTGGGAAATAAGTGAATGTTGCTTGGCAGAGMGTGCTTCCTTGGCATCAGTGTGAGTCATGCATGGAATCACAGAAGCCTGTCCCTGTTAACTGCAGTGATTCTCAGAGAGGGGGAATATCAAATGGGACAATTGCAATTATCTRGAGAGATTTCCCACCCCGGCCCCAGCTTTAGTTTCTTTTCAGAAAGATGTTCTCTGTTGGCCTAAAAAACCAGTTAATTCTTGTCCTAAACATAAACATAAACAAACATAAACATAAAACCCAGTAATAACAGTARTAACAATAATAATAACACAAAAAATAAAATAAAATATCTAGTTTCTTTCTTCTCCACTCATGTGCGCAGAGCACTTACTCTGCACAGGTTCATTTCTCCGAAGGTGTTTGCTGTTCTCCTTCCTTTCTGGAGAATTTACTTGGGACCAGAAGCTGGGATGGCTTCTATGCCATGCTGCCATGATTTTGAGGATGATCTTGGGCAGCACTGGGGGAAGGAAGGCAAACAGGATAATTCTCTGGCATGTAGGGGTGGCAACTGTTATTGCTAAAGAGTCTGAGTATTAAAAGCTAGAAGATTTCCACTGCAGACAAGACCAGAACTAAACTGATGTGGAGCTCTGTAAAGAGTTTGGYTTGGAGCATTTAAGGAAGGATCTAACGTTTTCATTCACAATATACATTCAGATTCCTGAAACACCCAATCGATCATTAAAGATAAATCACCTGGATACTTCTCAGTTCTTGACATGGTTGTTGTAGTTTGGGTAGACATCTTGACTCAGGGCGTCCCAAAAAATTAAAAAGAAAAATAAAATTTGGGAATTATTTAAAAGAAAAATAAAAGCCCAAGACAATTAAAATTGTGCTGGTTTCATTGCATTGCAGTCTTTTTTTTTTTTTAACTTCTTTTTTGAAGCCTCTTGTAACCTTTTGTTTGTCACTGCTTGGGAATTAACAAGATCTCTAAAGAGAGCACTTAGGGTGCCATCTAATTGCAGGCCCTCTGTTTTAACAGCTGTAAGAGATTTTAAGAACACATTAAGTAAGTTTTGTATGAAAATTCATATAATTTTCCCTGCTCTTAGGCAAGGYGGTGCCTTAGGTGGCCTCTAAGACTTCTTCCATTTCCCTTCCTCAATTCTGTGATTTATGGAGCACTGACTCATTTCTTTGTCCCTCCTGACTGGCTTTAAAATTCACAATGCTTTTCAAGAGGCTGTGATTTCTTACCTCACCCCTTGCAGGGCTGTGTTCCTGCCAGAGCTGTGGAAGAGTTTGTCGTTGGTCCCTGGGCTTTTKYAGTGTACAGTATTTGCTTGAGAGAAAATCAAGTGGAAGAAAAAATATAAAACAAGTTAMACGCAACTGACTCGCTGGAAAGTACCCATTGATTACTTGAGATCTTAGAATCAGATTTTCCTCAGTTCTCATGTAGTGGGGCATTTTATCTGTTCTCAGCCAACTGTTTGTGTCTCTATGTGACCAAGGAGAGCTCTGTGAAGACACTAATTTGGTCTGAGAATTATATTTATTAGCCAGGTGTAGTGCTTGAGCTAATAACCCATCCTTTCATTAGGAGAGAGCTTTTTWACTTCTGCATAGTGACAAATTGAAAAAAAGCAGTGCTATTCAGCTCTGGGTCTTGAAACACCTTCATATTTTTGGTTTTTTAGTCTTATTGATTGTAAACAACAGCATAAATCATGTTTCAGTGGAGCAAAAGGAAAYGTCCAGATTTATTTATTTTCCCAGTGACATATGTCAGTTACCATATGGAGTTTCCAGGCTCCCAAAGATATGATGATAGATTATATTTAGGCAACAGATTTCTTTCAAAACATCACAGTGTCAGACCTATTAATATTTCAAGGTCCATGTTTTTCTCATATTTTTCTCTATAATGTAAATGGTTTTCAGTCATACCAGTTGCTTTGATAAGAGTATAAGATAACTTTGGAATGAAATTTATAACTCTTTTTTTTTTTTTTGAAGACACAAAGGAATTTTAATTTCTTTTTTAGGAAAATGAAATTTCTTTTTTAAGAAAATAATAGGTTGGGAACCGTTTTTCCATTCACATTTAAAGCAGATGAATATTCTTTTCTAGTTTGAACAGGTCGATTTATGGAATCTGATAGAATTTTACTTCTAAATGATCAATTTTTAACTTGTTTTTACCTGTAATAACAAACCTCCTTGCAACACAAAGCTACCATGTCCATATTAATGTACTGTGAGCTCAGCCCTTGCCTTGCACGTGGTGTTAAATAAAGGCAACACAAAATCCATTCACCTCTTTGAGTGCAGTTTGTGAAGCTGGGTACCAGCAATGACCTTGCCCCTCTCCCCTCTCTGCTTGCCCAGATTTACCCTGGAATTTGCAAGCACTCAGGCAGTTTATCCAGCTGCACTTCTTTGTGTCAGCCCTTCTCTGCTAGGTGTACCAAAGGTAAGTATAAAAATGCCTTGGAAATGGCTGTACCAGCTATAAGTACACTGTGGGTTCTCTGCTTGTTTCTTCTACCTCTCTTGAGGTCGGGATCGAAGGTATTTGAGAGGATAGCTCATGTTCAGACTCAGTTGTTTATTGTTTCTTATAAATGTTGCAGTCTCACAGCAGTGAGTTCTGCAGCCTTTCATTAGAAGGCACAAAATGGCCAACAATYTCTTGGTACAAGGCCTTTTAAGACTAAACTATCCAATTAAGAACTGACRCCTGGATTATTTTCCCTTTTAACCCAATAACTGATCCCACAGAGCTCACAATGGGGACTTTTCTGCCCAATTACAAAATGCCACCCCAATCCATGAAGGAGAAGGTGAAGAAGAACAACCTGTCTCCACCCTAAAATCTCCATCTTGCTTCATATTTGTTACTATATTCTAARCCCCCAAACTCTTAAGTTTTCCACCCTGTGATATCACACACCTCTAACCAACTACACATCCAAAATCCCAGTGCTATTAATTAATTTTGGGAACCCTCTCCACAGCCTCAGGCCAAGTGCAGTGTTTTCTTGTGGGTCTGTGCCTTTCAGCACAGAAAGTTTAAAATTCTCAGTATCCAAGATTCCAACAGTGCACCTTCCAGCTACAGCACATGCACATCTTTCCCTAATTTTGTTTTCTTGTTCTGACTCTAAGATGGAGAGTGAAAAAAGCGTGGATACATTTTTAGGGAGAAAGGACAACACTTTTTAGAGTAGGGATCTCATCCGCATTGAAGGAATGGACTGATGGATCCAAACCAGTTCATATGAAGGCTGGTTTTGTTCTTTTAAAGTCTTAGATGCTCRCAGATTTTTAGGTGAATTCTTACTACTCCACCTGTCCCTGGCTGTGGCCCAGCTACGTTCAGTCTGCTTTTGGTGAGCTAACTCATTTGCTGTYCTTACTGATGRTGTCAAAAATGCTAAAAAGACCTTACTTTACTACTTGTTTTGGCTGTAGCACAACTTAAAAGCAGCTCTGTTGCTTTGCATTTTTCTGCTTGCGGGTTTCTGAGATGACAGATGTGCAGGRTTCTCAGAGAAAGTGCCCTGCTCACRCTCCAACTCAGCTCTTTATGTGATGTGCAGGTGGCCTGCTTGTCTGTGATCAAATATATGCAGCCATTTCATGGAGGCAATGGATCRTGTCCATACTTTCAGGTAAGCCATTACTCTTAAACCTTCCAGTGTTAGGAGATTTGCTTGTAAAGTAAGTGGAACCTGAATTTAGCAGCAGTCTGAGCTAATTTGTGTGCTGCCTCACATTTGTACCAGGCATGACTTCAACTTTGCCCCTTTTGGTGTCCTGCTGTATCCCTGTCTAAACAGAGCATGGCTGAGATCCTGTTGTTGTTCAGAATATCCCTTCCCATCAGTGGCAGCATCTCCTGATTCTAAGACACATCTTTACAACTGGAAGTGAGCTGGGGGAAGCTGAAGAAGCAAACCTGTGCTTAGATATGGTTGTACCAATGGATCTGTGTCAGTAACAGCCTTTGGCAGAACTGTGGGGTTTTGCAGCTGGACATAATGTTGGAACACTCAGCTGAGTGTTGCAGCAGATTTCTGCAAAACATGGTCAGGAGCAAAAAGGAACTGAGCTCCAACACTGCTATTTTACATTGATATAAGCAAAAAAAAACAGGTTTATATTTACTTTAATACTGTGTTGGGAGTAGTGCCACACTGCAATATCAGAGAGCCATAGGCATCTCTTTAACCCCATCCTGCCAACTTTCAGCCTCCCTGGTTACTTTTTTCTTACTTAAAAGAATGAATGAACCCTCTGAGAAGCCAGATATCAAACACTGGCTTTCTTTCTCTCTTCCTGTAGACAAACCTGGGCTGACCCATTCACCAAATGTTGCCTTTGTTCTATGTGTATGCCAGGAAGAATTTTCTGACGCAGCTGTTAACAAGTTTTCACRTTTCTATAGTTTCCCTCCTGAACAAATGTGGTCCTCCACTATARTCTTTCCCTGGCTTCACATTTTGTATTTTCAGGGACACAGAGGTAAGTGCTTTTTCTTTTGTTCTCTTTTGTTCCCCTGAAAGGAAGGATTGTCAGTTATTTGTATCACTGCAATGCTGCTTCTGATGCTGCCAGCAAGAAACAGAAAGGTGAATTGAAAGGTACCTGTAGAGTTTGGGTGATCACTATGAAGGGATTTTCTGCTTGAAATGTCACACTGATCTTTTGGGTTAAAGATTTTTCTTCCAAGTGTGTGATGAGGTCGGAATTCTGCGGGCAGCATTTGTTAAGAGCTGCTGTTAACCTGTGCTGCTTCTGCCCAGTTTCMAGAAAGCAGGCAGGGTCAGAAATTGCAGTGCGGGACTGTCGTGTCACTTAAAACAACATTAATTCTCTCCCTAGTGTATCATGAGTACCTTTCTCTTGCCTCCTGACTCCTTCTACCCCTCCTGTTAGTGCAGGAGGTGTTTTTATTTCTTTGTGCAGTGCTTTCCAAGTCACTGGTTTTGTCACTTGGTRTCTGCTAAAAAAACCTGGGATGTCTAACACTGCTTCTGTCTTTTCATGAACACGTTCWCAGAGACACTTGTCACTTAGGTGACWCTTGAGTGTCACCAYAYTAATTATGTTTTTAGTGAGTAACATAAATAAAAACTATGGACTCTTTGTTACAATATTTATTTTGAAAAGAAAATATAATTAAAAGAGAAGATAAGAAGAAATATTAAAAAAAGAGACATTTTACATAAAGTGGGTGTGTGCACCTATTTTTATGCCTAGTCAATGGGGAAAAGTTGTTGTCATTCCTGGTCACAGGTATGTAGCCAAGTTGGGGTTTGTGTTCACTTGTAGTACAGGAAGAAACTTGCTTTCCATTTTAGTGCTGGAAGAACAGTTATTGATCACAGAGTRAATGAGACTTTAGATGATAATAGAAATCCGTAAAACTGAATGATGAAGATAGGCCAAAAGGATATTTTGAGATAAAGGATGAAAATAGGCTTTCAGAAAAGCATCCAATTCTTTTTTCCAGCTAATTTCAAACACTGCCTGGATAAGAATTGTCAGGGCTGCATCAAAATCAGTGTGAGTAGAAAGCTGGGGGATGTGGTGAGACCYCACTGGCAGTTGGGGTTCCAACATAGGGAGGACATGGAGATGCTGGAGRGAGTCCAGAGGATGCCACAGGGATGCTCTGAGKGCTGGAGCTCCTCTGCTCTGGACCCAGGTTGGGAGACCTCAAGGTGTTCCTGCTGAAAGCTCCAGGGAGMACTCAGAGCCCCTTCCAGGGCCTGAAGGGACTCCAGGAGAGCTGGAGAGGGACTGGGGACAAGGGATGGAGGGACAGGACACAGGGAATGGCTSCCASTGCCAGAGGGCAGGGCTGGCTGGGATCTTGGCCATGAGCAATTGTTCCCTGGCAGGGTGGGCAGGCCCTKGCACAGGGTGCCCAGAGCAGCTGGGGCTGCCCCTGCAYCCCTGGCACTGCCCAAGGCCAGGCTGGACACKGGGACAGGGGAAGGTATCCCTGCCATGGCAGGGGTGGCACTGGRTGGGATTTAAGGTCCCTTTCAGCCCAAACCATTCTGGGATTCCATGTTTYTATGTATGAAAATTCCCTAATCATATCTTTGAATGAGTTAGACCCTTGACCTCGTTGAAAATTTGGTGTGAAGCCAAAATAAAATGGATTTATTTAAAAACATGAGGATTTTATAATTCTGTTTATAATTTCTGAAATGTCGACATCTAAAGTCAATTTGCAAACAGTGAAAACTTTTAATAGGTCCTTATCTTCCTTTTCCAGCTGATTTTAGGAAGACTGACTTTATGGATTAATTATTATCCATTATGATGATGATGATGATGATGATGATGATGATGGTAATTGTCCATTGTTCTGGCCCTCTGAGTTGTTTCCTGTGGTCTCATGCAGCCCTGTGCATTCCTAACTAAACATGAGCAATATCTTCTATGTACTTAATTTTAGTGTGGAAAGAAAACAGATGTAGTGTTTGAAATTCCAACTAGATCCACTCTATTGATCCAGGTAAAACCTGGTGATTAAGAGCAGACTTCACTGTCTTCTCTCAGATTCTGACTTTATTGCTGGTTTCTAAAATGATATTAGAGATGGAATGATGTCAAAAAAAAGCTTTTCTCATGTGCTGTCTTTCCAAAAAATGAATTGCAAAATGTTGAAGCTTCAGACTTTTGTATGGWTTCAGAGTTCTAAAGTTGTTTGAAAACTTTTTCTGGAGGTGTGTTTATTGAGTATTTTTTCCTACTGGTGTAGCATGATGGACCACAAAGTCTAAAGTTTGTAAAAGTTACCACTTCTATTTTTAAAAAAAATTAGTGTAGGTTTGGTCCTCTTTTTTTTTTTTCTTTTTACAAAACTCTTTGTATAATGTAAAAGCCCATTACAAGTTTGTACAAGTACCCAAAATAGATAGAAGGCTTGCTTGAAGGTGTAGATAGGTGTGTGCAGGGGAGTACAAATGCACATGATTTCCTTTTACAGCTGAAAATAATTCATATGTGAGGTGTATTTTACTTTCTCATGCTGTTAACTTTCTTCTGCCATAGAAATCACAAATGGGTATTCAGTCAAACAATTAAAGAATAACATTTTCCTTCTAACCATCTTGTGTTGGTGCTGTGTTGGCTCTCTTGGAATCATATTCTGTTTGGTCTTTTTCCTTGTCCCACCCATGTTTTACACCTGAAAATGGTGGGAGAGAAAGTAGGGACAGCAGTGAGAGAGAAGCTGGAACTACAGAATAAGTTACTGGAAAGTAGATAGGGAGAAAGGGAGATAAATGAGCTAGAGAGATACAGTTTTAAAATCTATTAAACACAGATGCAGCTGTGATGAAGACTAAATAAAAAGGTGGCACTTAAACTGCCTCAGCAGGCTACAGGACAGCTCATCTTTGATCCTAGATATGACATATTTTCTAAAGTCTGCAGGTAAACTGCTGTGCAATTTTTTTTTTTCTAATGATTTCTTTCAAGGTTGCAAGCAGAAGTCACTGCTTGGTATGACATGCCTTTAGATAATACTTGAATGGCTGGAGTTGGACTTCAGCAATTCTTGTGGCTCCCATCCAGCTCAGGATATTCTGTGATTTTGTAAATTTTCACCATCTTTGAAATTGGAGACATGAAAAGCAAATTACAGAACTTTGTTAATGAAYACAGCCTAGTCCCATTTTACTAACAGGGAAAAAGAAAAGAAATTGAAGGTCAGAGAAGTAAAGTGACTTTTCTTTCCATTGGTTAAAAGGAATGTTTTACCTAGTGTTTATTCTCATGYAGCCATGTGTTGAAARAWCACCYCTCTTAAATTAAGGTTCAATKCTTAAGTGGTATGATGTAAAAATACTGAGYTAAGAACCTCTTGACATCCAGACCTCTCTTTGGATTACTTGGATTTTCAGTGCTACCTTTTCATCCCAGTGTACCTGAAAACTCTCAGATCTCAGATGTTTTGCTTGCAAAKGTTATGTTTTCACCTTAAGGAAAAAATTCCCAGTGTAACTCATGYATTATCACATCCCAGTCAGGGAGTRTTGTGAAAGATGTATTGAGGTGTTTTAATTTTTTATTTTTTAAATATAGAGGTAAGATTTTATGTTAATTTACCAGTTGTTGCAAGTTATTGAAGGACTGCTTTGAAGTTATGTGATTGCTTAGTAGTCCTGTCAGATATGAAGTGAATGAAAACCATGAATTACCTGTTTTCTTAGTGATGCAGTTTTCCCCTCAAAAACCCCCCATATTTTGGAAATCCATATATACATAAATATGTTAAGTACATAGAGAAATACACACAGTCTTCATAGTGCATATATGTCTAAGCCACGTGTCAAATCAAATATTACAGCAAAATATCTATTTTTATTAGGTTAATGAAATGCTGCATCCTGTCCTGTTATTAGGAGAGAAATATTGCCTAAARTAAAAATGAAGTTCATGCTTGTTGGTATTTTGGTGGGGATTTATCAGGCAAAGTTCTCTGAACAAGTGTATGAAATTGATGTCTGCCTGACTGAAGAGGGCAGTGGTGCCTAATGTGACAGAATCTCCTCATTCCACCAAATGCATTATATTTTTCACTAGATTTCCTTTGATAGATAACCTGAAATTCTTCTATTACTCTTTTAGAAATGCTTTATGCAATTACACTCCAGAAAATTGTACTTCTGTATATTATCTCATAGGAAATATCAAGGTTTGAACCACGGATGCATCAGYGTTCCTGAGATTGACTGCAAAGTCTGAAATAACTTTAAAAACCCTGCTGATTTTTTGTTGTTTTGCTCTGTATCAGTTACAGACTTCTACTTTTACTTCTTTAGAATTTTAATCAAAATTTCAAACTGTAAGTCAAAAAACTGAAGTCATTCTAAGCACACAGTATGAAAACTGATGATTTTGTGCCTTTGTTTCTTGAGTACCCAAATATAATTGTCTTGTTCCCTTAATATCTTTCGATGTAGACRCTTAAAACTGCAAACATTCAGAATCATGAAGCAATTCTCAAACTCATAACCTGAAAGAATGAAATATGGAAGGAAAATGTTTCTTTCTCCCTAGAAAAATACATAAGATTAGAAGCTTACCTACTGTTAGAAAAAAGTAATGAGTAAGAGCAAAGAAAAACATTTTCACCAAGGATTATTCTTTTGCCAACATTTTGCTACTTACCATCTTTGTCTATCAGGCAATTTGCTAGAACTCTTGAGATACTCATTGAATTAACTGAAATGGTTTTTTCTTTGGGTTTTTTGTGGAAGTCTTTGAATACATGTGCTTCTTTTGACCCAGGTAATGCATTTTAACTGTACAACTAACGAGGTGATGGCAGAATATTCTAAATCAGTTTGGAAAAGGTTTTTGTCAGATAAGCCAAGTTGGCAACTTGAAGTTCCTATAATTAAAGCATATATCTTAGTTGAAATTCTATTTAGCCTGTTGATTATATTTTCAAACAGCTAGCCAAATTGAACCAACAAACCAACAACAAAAAATCTTCAGAGATCAGGTTAAAACTATTGATGTCTCCATGAAACATTTCTAATTAGATGGTCTCATAATGAACTGAGGTTGTTAAGTGCATGGGTTTTGACAGTGAATGGTCTRTGACTTTTAATTTTACCTTGTGTGGTTTTATTTTTTTCCKGGGGTAAGTGAAATAACSTCAATTGAAAGTGAATTAATGGACTGAGTGCTGTTCCTCTTGTAGGTTGGCCCGGTGATGGAAGGAGAGATCAGAGCTATGGAAGGTGGAAACAGAAATGTTCCCTGTAGCTGTTGTGTGGTGAAGGGAAGTTTCCTATCCTTTGTGCAATTTTCTTGCAGGGAGGGTCAGTGGTGTGTGTTTAAATTCCCCTTGTTTTTTGACAGAACAGGTACCTGTCCTTGCAGAAAAATAAATTGGAAAGGGCCTGTTAAAAATGCATGCATCTGTTTGAGGGTTTTTTTGCATCGAAACCTAAAATACTATTCTGAAGTCCTGAGGTCCAATCTTTTCAGTACCCTGGACTAATTTTCATTTTTTCTTTTGAAGGAAAAATTCAGATAATTAGTGCTTTACCAAGCCATGGTTTGAAAGAAGTATAGCACTTAATCTGTCATAAAGGAACTTTAGTGTTGTTTGCTGTACATGTGAATTTGTTTATTTTTGACAGGTGTTCAGTGTACAAAGGAATGGTTATTAAAGAGCAGGATCAGCAATAAAAATAGATGTATATAATCCAGAAACTTCACATTCAGGTTACCTGTGATGAGTTTTCCTTTGGACTCTGCTCTTCTTCGTTATGTTTTCAGAAGAAGAAGTGAAAATGAATGACTTGTTGCTTAGAGCTWAAAGTGCATAGCACTTTTAGTCTCTGCTCTGATAAATATACCCATGATAAAGAATCATTCCTTTAAATACAGTTTTKGTGTTACTGAAATAGGATTTTACTTCACTATTTAGTAAGAGAGGCCACAGTAGTCACAACAGCTTCATCACCATGGTGGCAGCTAATAACTTGGGACTGAGAAAATAAAACTCTCCAGTTCTTTATTCAAAATGAACATTACTTTCCTTGGGCAAGGGGACACAAAATACTTAAAGGAAGAGGAGGCAGCTTGGCTTCATCATCAGATAAACATGTTTTTTCCCCAGATACTTTGAGACAGTCAAATTTTTGCTTGGATTTTTGTAGTTCCTACAAGGGATAATGGTGTGCTTAGGACTTATTTTCATCCTCTCTCTTGCTAGATCCATGTTCAAGCTCTGTTTAAGMTGCTGTGAGATGATGATGACCAAATTTCACCCAATAATTTTTCATGGATTGATACAAAAACCACATGAAGTGTTTGTTGAGTGTTTTGCTGTTGCATTTGATCCTGAGGAAGTCTGAGCCAGGTAGAGAGAAGGGATGCAAATGGGTTTTCCTTGCTTTGGTTCTGACCTGCTTGGCTGCTCTTGCATGGGAACTGTTTTGAGTTCAATTTTCTCCAAGTTTGGACTAGGATGAGATTATTTTCTCTTTTCCTGAAGAGGTCATACTGCCAGAGCAAATGCTGGTAGTATCAGACTTGCATCTGATTTTGCATCTTGCCTTGGTTTGCAGACTTGCATATTGCATTTGTTTAAGTAACAAATATATCCAACTTAAGTTGTAGCACCTCCAGTTTGGTTTGGACAAAATTAGCAGAGAAATCCATAWGAGAGACACTGGTTGATTTATTTTTTTAATCTTTATTTTTTCATTATTAATCTTCCTCTATACAGACTTTCCCAACAGCATTATTCTTGGCCACTCACTGCTGCTTCGTGGGCTTTCAAAACCAACTAATACTTTATATAAAATTTTCTATATAGTTTGGCTTTTTTCTATCATCTGTGAAGTGCTTTTGCATAACTCATAGTCTGCAATGGGCAACACTCACCAAAATCCCTGYCTTTGGAATGATCTGTATCTCTGCAAGTGGGGCACAGATGAGTATTTATTGATTTGTACAAAACCACATCTATCAATATGGCAGGTGGTCCCTTTTTAGGTGGGAAAGCCTTGAAAGACCTGAAGCTTGGTGGCAAACTTTGGAGGGAATTGTGCTGCCTTTGGCATGGGAAGCACTGGGAGATCAGCTTCTGTGCTGGGAACATCTCATCTCTTTTGAGGCCTGAGCCTTCCCTCAAAAGYATCATTTTTCACTGTGCTCTGTTGCCATGGCTCCTAATGAGAGAATGATATCAAATGGCTTTGATGACAGATAGCAAATATGTCCTGCTAATCCACTCCAGGGGCAAAAYTGTTTACTGAGAATTTCTTAATCTCTGGAACTAAGTGAATATGTTCAGGGACAGCAAATAACTTACACATGCTGACAGAAGAAATGTGATCAAGATCAGCTCAAAAGAGGGCTTCTGCCAGTTTTGCCTGGTGTTCCTAATGGGTATCTATAGAATACATAATTGGCTGATAGGTGCATTTTGTTTTGCAGTGTTTGGGATGTGGGAAAGCAAGTGATAGTTGAAATTTTGAGTAGTAACCATCAGATCCTTTTAAAATATGTGCTGCTTTTTAGGTGRGAAAGAAAATATCAGCCTGTGTCTTTCTGGGTTCCACTGGTTCTCATTCAGCARCTTGGTCTTCTCCTGAAAACCCCCCTGAACATCTGTCAGATATTTCCCCCCAGAAACTGAAACCTGCAGTGTCTGTAGAGAAAATGTAAGGATTTCTATGCATTTTCATGRAAAGATCTATACTTGTGCTTTATGTTTTACTGCTTACCCTTATGAGGAGATGATTGGACATCTTTTTGGATGCTGAAGTTTTGTCTAATGGATAATCTTTGAATCTTGGCTGATGGATTTTGAGAATATCACTAAATMATTCGCTTTGTTTTATCTCYCAGTTATATGAATAAAACCTGGTGATTTTAGAGGGAAAATTGCATTTTCCACAGTGTTACCTCATTTGAGTGAGCCACAGTAGGATTTAATACATGCTTTATGTACCATCTTCAGTTGTAAGTATAAAGTAGGAAGGGAGATTTCTGAGASGTTGCCTCCCCTTCTTTATTCCTCACAGACATTTTTATAATGATTCTTGGCTTTTTTTTCCTCTCTTCTTTATCCCAGTAAGAAGAAGAATATCAGGGGAGAAGTCAAGCCACAAAAASTCTGATGGCTGGTTTAACCCTTGCCTTCAGGTCTGTGGGTGAGAACAAGATTAATGTCCCAGCACAAGGAATCCTATCCATGCACAAGGTGAATTTGTATACACAGTGATTAGGAAATTGTAGTCTTTATTAAATCCAGTTCTTAGGGAATGGCAAATTTTGTTATTGTATATGCAATGCAAATTCCCTATAAACTCAAAAGCCTTTTATGTGCTTCTGCAAGAGCATTTTGGATGTAAAATGTAGAATCAAATAAACMTTTTTATTGGGGATGGAAAGAAGAACAACTTTGAGACTGAATTTCCTTCTTTCTAAATATGTGTACACCTCAAGTAAATCCATATACATCTTAAAGCTGTGGGAAATCTCTAATGCTATGACTTCTGCTTTTCTATACATCTGAGAAGTCATTTTTTTCCCCACTTTGACACATAGATATATATGTATGTTTTCATATACATGGCTTCAAACTGAGAGGGAGGGGTTTTAGATATTGGGAAGGAATTGTTCCCTGGCAGGGTGGGCAGGCCCTGGCACAGGGTGCCCAGAGCAGCTGGGGCTGCCCCTGCACCCCTGGCACTGCCCAAGGCCAGGCTGGATGAGGCTTGGAGCAGCCTGGGATGGTGGAAGGTGTTGGGATTAGAACTGGATGAGCTTTAGGGTCCCTCCCAGCCCAAACCATCCTGGGATTCTGTGATATTTRTTTATTATTGCAATGTATACATAAGTGCATTCATATAAATACAGTACGTTGTTAATATTTGTGYAAATCTAAATTGCCCTTCATAAGTACAAGGGGACATCTATTAGACTTTTAATGAATTATTACCATGATCTAACCCTTTTAAATTTCTCCCTGTTTTCTGTCTCCATATGTTTTCCCTATATTCCTCTCTTTCAGAGATTTTTTCTTGCCACTGCCAGTGCCCCATAAACAAAATTTAGTAATTGAAGAAAAGTAGCAGTGCTGAGTTTATCATTAGCAATATCAGAATTTAACAAAATGTCTGCTTAAAAGGAAATTCAGTCTCATGCTATTAATTTTATCTAACTCACCTGTCTGTCATTTGCTAATATTGAACTTTATCTTTCATGAAAACATTTTTTTTTTCTTTTCTTGTTCCCTTTTCCTTTTTCCTTCTGGATTTGAAAAGGGTATTACTAAAATGTTCTTTRTGAGTCCTGTCAGCAAATTGTCTTAGGCTTAGATTAGTTTCTTCCTGTCATACCAATGCCAGGAGTCTCACAGAGGTGCAGCATCTTCTGTGGTGTCTTGCTCCTAGGGAGCAAGATCTTGGTCCTACAATAAAGTACAAAAGAGACAGGTCTTTAATTAATTTTATAGTGAGTGTTATACTCACTTCCAGGCACTGAGGTGCTTCTCCTATGCACAGCTCTTTAAATCTTCACCTTGGTTAATGCATATTATTTCTCTTACGAATTCTTGGAAGATTCTCTGTGGGCCTTCAGAATATTCAGCTCGGTGTCTTTTGCAATTTACAGGGTTTATTAAATTAAATTTCTCTAAGAAATGTCCAGGGTCTCTCAATTCCCAGAACATCTTCTCTGCTAGTTACCCTTGGGACTGGATTTGAGCTTTTATATTTGTCTTTTATTTCCCAGTATTTAGCTACCAAATGTCTCACTTCTATGTAAATACTGATTTTTTTTCTTTTTTTTTTTTACTTTTTAAAAAAGAATTTTCTAGAAAGATCATAAATACAGATTTTTTTAAATTTTTTTTTTAATAAGGCTAGGAACGGCATCTATCCCACTGCTCTCTAGCCCTACAAAACTTTTTTCTTCTGAAGGCATAAGTTCATCTTAGTTTTGAATTGTTTTCCTAGGCAGTCATGCATTTCTGCAAGACCTCAAATGCAATGTGTAAATGTTGTTCTATCCCCAATTACAGTATTCCTGAAAAAGGAGGTGAAAGGGGGTTTGAAATGAAGGTTGAAAAGGAATATGAATGATGGAAGATGAGCCATTCAGTGAGTAAATGAGTGGAGGAGATGGTTGGAAGGGAAACTAAGATAAAAATGACAAATGAGAGGAACTTAGAAAGGGTAAACCAGAATGAAAAAAACACTTGTGTAGTTGAAAGCCTTCACTTAGAGGCTTAAAATATTCACCTGCCAGATGTTTTTAATAGGTGGGACCTGCTCAACTGCAAAAGCTTGGTATGTTCAGAAAAGATATGTGAGACTGAAGTGTCTGTCTTGGGAATGTGTTGTGACTTGGGCACTAAACACAGTGGGAGTTTGAGCTTTAAATACACCATTGTCCCTGAATTTCTGTTCATTCTGGGCCTATCCAAAGTTCCTCTGGAAAATTTGGGGTGTGTATAGCAAGAGGCATTACTTCCTAACTTATTAAAGCCATTCCAAAATGCATAACAATTAAGAATAGCTAGTAATTAATAAAATTCTAAAAAATATTTTTAACTTTTGGAGCTCCATAGGCATTCATTAAGACCCTTGCATCACTGCTAATTGCAGAGCAGGTACCTTATTATCTACTTTCAGTCTTTTACTTATTCAGTTATGGGTGTTTTTRTATTTTTTTAGTACAGTTGTTTCTTCAAAGCTTCCTCCACTGCAATAGTATGAAGTTTGTCTTAATTTGCTGAGGTTATGTAAGTGAACAGTGGAGCTAAGTGGAAATCATATTTTGACGGTGTATAAGTCTATATTTTTACCCAATTAGAATATTTTTCTGTCTTTTACAGCCCCAAGCCCAGGCTCTACTGCTCTACATGCCCTCATTAAAAACTGAGGAGAAAATCAATACATCACAGCAACATTAATTGGTAGGGTTTCTTGAAACCAAATAGCTACCAATTTTGATAAATGTATCTTACTCAGCTTCTGTTCTGTTGGAGAAATAACATTTTAAGTAATACAAATGCAGTGCTCCTGGTAGTTGTTTCTTGAAGAGAGGAGAGAGTTGCAGTTCTGCAGGATTTTCAGGAAATCCTGAGCAGTCACACACATACAGTAAGGCTTTTAAAAAGGCTTATCTCATCAGAGACATCCACAATTTGAAACATCCAGAATGAATTCTAAATTGTGAAGTATTTCCCATAGTGTTTGCAAGTTACTCTGTGTAATAAATATGTACAATGTAAGAAGTAAGAACTTGCATATTTGTGCCAAAATTCCTTCAGTGTTTAAAAACTACATTTTCTCTTAGGGACAGCTTTTTATATGAACACCTCTTCCTC
>JACDOX010000358.1:446056-464492 GCA_014549065.1 Cardinalis cardinalis | reverse complement strand
TTTTTTTTTTTTTTTTTTCCCAAATAGCAGTTTTGTGAGGCATGTCAGGTAGATGTAGAGCCCTAGGTCATGGCAGTAGCTGTGGGATAGGGCCCTGAGCAACCTGTGAAAAGCGTTTCAGTCAATGGCAGGGAGTGGCAAACAGCCTGGTTTGGGTTGAAAGGGACCTTAAAGCCCACCCAGTGCCACTCCCTGTCCCAAGGCAGGGACACTTCCACCATCCCAGGATGCTCCAAGCCTCCATGTCCAATTTCAGGGGTGCAGGGGCAGCCCCAGCTGCTCTGGGCACCCTGTGCCAGGGCCTGCCCACCCTGCCAGGGAACAGTTCCTAATTCCTGATATCCCATCCAGCCTTGCCCTTGTCCTTTCACTTCATTCCTTATAAAGAACTTCTCTCCATCTTTCCTGCCGCCCCTTCAGGGAAGGCCACAGTKAGGTCACCCCAAGGATTCTCTTCTCCAGGATGAACAAATCCAGTTCTTGCCCTTTCCTCACAGGAGAGGTGTTCTTGCAGCTGAATTGCTCATTAGCACAGTGGTTGATAATCCAGCTGCAGCTCTTTCAGCTCCACAGCAGCATGCCTCAATTAGCAGTTTTTTGCCTGAAAAAGGTGTGAACTGTGGATTGTGAGAGAGAAATCACTGGATTTTATAATAAGACATGCTCTTCGTTAGGTATTTTGCTCTGAGAATAACCGTCCAAAAGAAATTTCTTAAAATTCAGAGTCATAAGACAGCACAAAGATTGAAATACACATTTATAAAGGAACTTTTCAAAGGAACATTCCAYCTCCTGAACTAAATGGAAAAAACTCTTGAAGTAAAAGCTGAACGCTTTTCAAGTTGTGCTTACTAACAGAAGGAYAAAGAAATTGCAAGGAGGCCTCTCAATGTGAAGTAAATCCTTCAATTAGAGAAACAATCACTCAGTACCTCACTTGATTCATTAGCAGTCCAAAATATTGCTGTAATAATAAGTATGTGTTACAACACATACAAATAAGTGTGTGTTACAGCTGAAAAGCACTGAATTAAAACATATGGCATCCTCTAATGAAACGACTTTTAGGGGAGGTAACTCAGACACCTGCATCTGGTATCTTGGACACCATTAGGGATCCTGCAATAATACACTGTTCAGAGTTGATGTTTCTCATCTGTTTTGATTTAGTGCTTAATGAAACTCTATCTTTTAACTAGCTGTTAATCCTATTCACTCATCTAATCAAAATACTTAACTATAGCCACAAAGCTTATAATGCAAAATATTTAGAACCGTCTTTTTGGGTTTTTTTATTGTTAAAATATAATCTACATCCAATTTTCTATTTCTGCTGTGYAGATAAGATCATGACAGTGTGTTGGGCTTTAAAGAGTTGATTTGCCTGATACATGATACTTTCTTCTGACTGAGTACTTTTCATTTTATACTTCCAGTTTACTTTTAGAAGAACCACTTGCTAAACATTTATCCAGTCTTTGCACAATTAAAAGAATTCAGAAGAAAATAATGTCTGGAAAGTGCATGTTACTGTCTGTGCTATTCATGTCTTAAAAACATTTCTCTCAAAGCCTTGCAAGACTGTTTTTCATGAATGCCTTAAGAATTTTTTCAGCACCTAAARCATACAAGGATTAAGAATTCAAATACTGTATTAATTATGAAAATCTATTCATACATGCTGGGCTAATCCTGTTCGCTCCCCTCACAAGCACGTACYACTTGAAAAGGTGAAGAATGAATAACACGTTTACAGCAAATGAATTTAAACTAGCTACATGAGTATATTTTGGCTGCTTTCCATTGGGAAAATGTTTGCACAGTCAGTTGGCCTTAAAAAAGCAAAAATTCAGGAAGAGAATTCTGGAAATCTCTGCAAGGAGCAGATGTCCACTGGGGAAGAGGAAGGAATGCTCCATTTTAGAGTTTTGCCTCTTTGCAGGACAAGTTACTGTCAGATGAACAGAAAATGAACTTGCTGCAATGGGAAGATATCACAGAAGTAAAATCTTTTGATAGATGAGTTTCTTATATAAAACTCAAATGTTTTGAGACAGAGCTTTTGATTGTTCTACCTATTCTTGTCTTTCATCTGGCCTGCAGTGATTTTCCTAAATTTGGTTGCATTTCCTGTGCTCCCTGATACCTTGTAGTTCTAATGGAATWTTGCTGGGATAACCATTGTCTGGTAATTCTCATTCTGTTTGGGAATGGAAGATCACTTTGTCCAATTTACAGCCAGGCAAAAACTGGCAGTTGAGCCCTGAATGATTGTCTAGAAACTGCAGATAAAAAATTWTCTCCTTTCCTGCTGCACAGAAAATGACTGAAAAACCTTCTCTATGGTAAACTCAGTTATGAGCAAGACACTACTGCTTTTTATCCTTCTCCAGACAGGAGAGTCAGTACCTTGCTGATGAAAACCTGATGACTTTGTTGTTGTAATGTATGTGTATTTTGACAATAGTTGCATTTGAGTGAMGATTGGAGCTGTTGAATAACATKTCATAATTTTTTACCCTACTATTTTGCCACATCCTTCAAACCATCAGTGTACTTGGWACTGGAGAGATAGGAAACAGCAGAACAGAAAATAGACACACTGTTGAGRTGATTCAGGACCTCTTACAGATTGTCCCACATTTTACTTTACTTGGAATATTTTGACCAAAATCAGTTTAACTGTTCACAGCACATGAAATTAGCATGTTCAGAAATGTTGAAGAAAATTAGGAGAGCAGTCCTTGAAAATTCCTACAGATTTTTGAACTGRAATCATCTTCCCAAGTGAATAACAATGACTTAACTTCAGAATTATGTTTGGGTTTTTTGTTGGTTTGTTTGTTTTTGACCTTTTTTTGTGTTTGTTGGTTGAGTGTTAGGATGGGTTTGTAGGTTTTTTGGTTTTTGTTTCTTTCCCTGTCATGGAAGAAACTTCATTTTGGTATTCAGTGATTGTTACTGATAAAATATAGGGCTATAAAATCTAAGAGAAATGATGATTCAGAAGATTGATTCAGGAAACAGGCATGAAGGAATCTTATAAATATTTAATTACTATTTTTCATTGCAAATTTTACTGTCTTGTTTTCAAATAGAGCTAAGGGCTGATATGTTACATAAAGATCTAGTCTTACATTAACCAACTTTTAGAAATCTATTTAAATGAAATATGCCTTCAAGGAAGAAATCAACCACACAAGATTGACTGTGAACTCTRTAAAGTCATTACTCTTTCTATTTTGTAAAGCACATTGATCTTTCGTTATCATAATTTATTTTAAGTCCAATGAGAATAAAACCAAGTATTTAACAGTGTTTGATTTCTYAAGAAAGAGGGCAAGAGAGGTGAACAAGGGTCAGTTCCAGAGTGACTTTTACTCCTCTAATCACACAGAGGGTTACAATCCTACCCCCTGCCTCTGGCAAAGGCATCATTATTTCAGAAGAAGTAAATGTACTGTGCAAATCAYGCTGAAAAACATCAGTTTTGTAGTGGAATCTGGATCAGGTAGATCAGTCAAACATGGGCAGAGGTGCCTTTAGCTTTCCCAGCACTGCTCGAGTTGCTCATCCTACTAAACACATGCCCACAAACACTGCACTGTGCRTTAASATCCTTAACACCAAGGCCAGGACAGGGCTTGCAACAACCTGGGATGGGCTTTAAGGTCCCTCCCAACCCAAACCAGTCTGTGATTCTGGGATTCTGAGTGTGTCTGGTTGTKGTGGCTGGAATTTCAGGACTTTCTGGTGCAGTGTTTTGAGGGATTGGTGAGTRTGTGGGAGGTGAATGAAGGTGACGCTGGGAAATGTTGATATTTTTAACAGCTTGAGAAGTCACCTTTCCCTCTTTTTTTTCCAGGACCAAAGCATGTCTGACATATTGGTGAGGAGATTTTGTCACGTTGGCAAAGAGGTATTCTGAGTGTGGAGAACAATGAGCAGCAATGGAGAGAAACATGGAACATAAATTTTTGTTAGTGTGATGACAAGAAAAGGTTGATTTGGAGGGTTTAATTGCTTATTAATCAGGGGCTAAGAGGCAACACTTTTTAGATGCTCCTGTGGGGCATTCTGCTCTAACCACACATATTTAATTTTCTACAAAAGAAATTAAGGAAGAGATTTCTGTGGAAGGGACAAAGGAAATGTTGAGCAGATCACAAGGGGCATGTCTGTGGTGTAGATTTAGAAAATGGGCCACCATCATGTGCACTATACCTCAAAACTGTTACATGTTCGTCCTCTTTTGGTTGTACAGATGTGTTAAACATTTAAAACTGGAGGACCAGTCCATTTTTACATTTCGCTCATTGACAAAACAATTTCATGGTGGGTTTTACAAGGTAGGAATGTCCCAGAACCCTTCACAGCCAGACACTGCAGTACAGGGTGCTTTGGTACATGTCATCATTTCAGATAGAAGTCTTGAAATGTGGAAAAATTGCCATTTTGAAAGGAGTCTGCTTCTTGTAGAGATGTATTAACAGAAACTGGAAAGTAGGTTTCATTAAAAAAATACAAGACTTCTTATATTGTGAGACATTTTTGTTGTCGAACGTGGTAATTTAGCAAAACAGAAACCTTTCATGAGAAAGTGCTTGTTTCAGTYAACTTGTCAGGAAATGCTTTGGAAAACAGTGATTTTTATAATATCAGGTGCTTGCCTTGTTGCRGTGAAGATTTTGATTCTGTTATCTGAAACAGAATTTAAGTGCATGATACTCAGAAATTTAATRAGAAGTGAAACTGTAATCTTCACAAAACGCCTTAACATTAAACAGGATTATTTTGATGTCAGGAGAACATTCTGAGTAATTCAAACTGAAAATACACTTATTTTATCAGTGCTGAAAATTTTCTCTGAACTATTGGTCACGAGAGGAAAAAGCAATCTCCTGCTCAGTGCCAGCATAACATCTACTTTGGAATTTGTGGTGGTGGAGCAACTTGTCTGATGCAGAGAATGCAGCATTTCAGTGTCCCCAAGCAAGAGATCTCTCTGCTGCCTAATGGCCCACTGAATTTTGGTAATGATTTCAAAAGAATAAACTAATTTTTCTCTATTTTATGGCATTACAGAGCAACTGGGAATCATCAAAATACAAAAAGGTCACTGGGCTTTCACTGCATATCACTTTGTAAGATGGTTTTCCCTGACTTTTTTTACCCCCACGTTTTGTTTTCCGTCAAGTAAAAGAATTCTTTAAAGAGACCAAGGTTACTCATTCAMACTCAGCCTCAGCACAGCTTCCAGAATAAAATTTAGACCCTCATGTATTTTACTTACAATTTATTTTACATCATGAAGAGATGATTACCTTTGATGCACAGTTTAAAAAAAATACCCCACGGTTTTGATCTATAATAATTTACAACACCTTTAATTTGAATTACAGATGAGATAATCGTGGAAAAGTGGCTGAGGATCACAAAGCTTATAAATTTTTAAACAACCTCAATTTTCAAAGTTGTAGACAGTTTATTTCATATTAATATGAGCTCTGTGTAAATCTATATGGACAGCAATCCTGCTCATGTCTTTGTAAATAAAATAGTTGCCATTAAAGTATGTGTGACTCCCTATATCTACTGTATTTTCTTACACAGGATTAGACAGAACAATGCATGTGGAAAAATGAATAATGACATGGAATAAATGAAAAAAGTATGAAAGTGATACACRGTTGCAATTTTCATTTTTGATATCATTATAACTTTCATTTTGAGAAGAATGCATAATTCAATTTATGGTTGCACATCTGTAGAAGGCTAAATGGTGCAAATACATAATTGCACACTGTGTGAAAAGGAGAGAAATTAGCAGAGTAGCTGCAGTGAGGGAACTGCTACTTTTTTATTCACCAGCTTTTATTCCACCATTCCATGTGTGTGTCTGGCCTAAGAGAAGGACCTTTCCTCTCAGATTCTGAGTTTGTGCCTGGTTCAAGTTGAAAGAAATCAAAAGTTTCTTTCAGATGGCTGCTTTGTAGCCAGAAAACAATTTAATAGTCCAATTTTCTTTAGACATGTGGGCATCTGAAAAACAAATTATCAGAAATTATTGCCATCTTAACTAGCAGCTACATCACCTCTTTCCAGCAACTGAACAGACTAATTATTCCATCTTGATGATAAAGTTTTCATGGAATTCTGGTCTTTCACTCCTGACTTTTCTGGGTTTGATCCCTGGTAATGGTTAGTTCCTATGTGTCTGTGTGGATGACAGGTTCAGTCAAATAAAACTCCAGGCATTTCTCTTTATGCATATTSGTAGTGCTCTCCATGAAGACAATGTCTGTGGTTTCCCAGCTAGAGATAAAAGTGTTCAGCCCATAATTTCACTGAAAATTAAGCAGATGTGCACATTGTGGACTGAGTACCGCAAATTGCTATCCATCCCTCACACTGAGCTCTTCCAACTTCCTGGGAAGGCAGTGACAGACAAGGGTCATGGGCAACTACAGGACAGTGCCCTTTGCTTTCTAGCAAATTAACTTCACAGAGACGCTATTTCCTTTTCTTCTAAGCTGGCTGCTGAGCTTTAGCCATATTATCTGCTCAAAAAGAATTGAAAATCTGAGCTAAAATATGCCTATCGTGTCTTTCAATTTATGTGGAATAAGGAATCAAAGGAAGATAAAACCTCTCAAAGCACCAGCTGTAACACAGTCCAACTGCTATTGAGTCTGAGCAACCTGGTTATCTGAATGCTGTTAAATAATTAAATTCTTTCTCATGTCTGTTTTCCCTCTCAATGTTTCTAATTAAATTCTACAGAACGCAGATACCTCATGTATAATTTGTTCTATCAGGGGCAAGCAGGRATGAATGCAAAAAACCTGGGAACTGGTTGGATTGGTGAGTAATCCCTTACAAGCATGAGCTGCATCATCCCTTCTTTAACAGCTTGAACAAGTTCAGAAGATAAAACCACTGTCATTCTGCCTTTGAATGCACCAAGCTCCTTGCTGCCTCATGTCCTGGATCTGTGATGAGCCTCAGAGGATGAAAGGAAAGGTGAGAACCTGTTGTGTGAAAATTTTCCAAGCCAAATTACTGTAGAATGGACCAYGAGTGAGACCTGAGGATGCACCATCTCTCCTTCCAGTGTGGCCACTGCTACCAGTTGTGGAAGAATCTGAGAAGTTTTATTTGTTTTAGTTTTAATCACACWTCTGTAAGGACAGGTGCTACTTCTGGGCCATACGTGATGGGGTGGCAATGTGTCCTATTGATGCTTTATAGGAGGAAATTGGTCTTGAGTCTCCTTATTAATATGGCCTTTCCTTCTGGGAAAACCAAAAACCAAAAACCAAAAAACCAAACCAAACCAAACCAAAAACAAAAACAAAAAAACCAAACCAACCCAACCAACCAACCAACCAACCAACCAACCAACCAACCAAAACCACAACAAAAAAAACCCTCCAAAAATCCAAAAACCTGACACTCAATTCCTCTAAAAAGTATCCTTTTTTAAAAGCTGAATAATGAACCACATCCACAATAATGAGGGTGTATTTTAGTAATGCGGATCGTGTCTGGACTGTTTATGACTTTTCACTCAGAATACATACTGGGAAGGCCAAATCTTGTTTCTCCTGGCTCAATTTCTTTTTGACAGAGCCTCTGTTCTTATGATCTCATGTAGCTGGTCCTACTAAAAATAGTAATAAAAAATCGATACCTGTGGCTGTAGGAAAACAATTTGTGAAAAYGTGCACTCTCCAGAATGTGCTTAGGGAGATGTAGCAAACAGAAATAAAGGAAAGGTTCCATCAGATGRAATAACTGAAATTCATTTGTCAGGTCAGCACTTCAAGGTGCCCAGGTTCTGTTTTGCTGRCTCTTGCCTTCATATTTGTCCTATTCTGAGGTATTGAAGGTGAAAGGAAGGAAGTTGTACATGAAGGCTACCATGCAGTGGTGGCATGCTGTCTGTATTTTTCTATTCCTAGATAATGTTAGTTCACTGTRGCCAGTATTTCTGCATTCATTAAATTAGTATCAATTGTGTTTCCATAAAGACCAAATCAGGAAGTCTTGGCAAGTTCTTGCATTGCTGACAGTCACAGTTTGAAACTGCTCAACAGCATCAGTTTTATTGCTTTTATTGAAGTTAATTCAATCTTGATACTTTAACCAGTTTCTGAGTTAATATATATACACTTTTGATATCATGCATGTGAAATTGAACTTTTTTCTCAAAAAAAAAAATAGTAGRTGCCAAACCATAGCAATTTATAAATAGCAGGTGTTTCTCAGTGCATTCAGCAGAAGCTCTGAAAGTCTGTAAAGATCTGACAATGTCTTTTTCYGTTTCTTCCCAGCTCTGATRCAGCTCCTTGGTTATTCAAAGGGAAGGAAGTGGCTGGTGCTGCTTTATGAATCCCCCCAGTCTTGGTGTAAGTGTTAAATTTAGTCTCAGAACACTTACTGGAATTAACTTGGGCTCGGAACAGCCARCTCCTCAGGGGTTTTATAGAGCAGGTGATGTTATTTCTGAATCCCAGGAAGAATCAGAGGCCTGCAGAGCTCAGCACTGTCAAGATGAAAGCACTGGGAATTGGCAGAAACACAACTGCTGGGAATACTCAGGTCTAAGGTCAATTTTGATGCTTTCCCTGAGTTAATGTTTAACCATTGTGCTTAAGCAGTGGCTCAGGAGAGACTTCCAAGGTTTCACTTGAGGTGAGCCAGCTCTGGGTGGCACCTGGGGTCCCTCTTTTTCTTTCCATCCTTTCCCAGTCTYGGAGCAGAAATGCTGCTTGCTTCCTTATGGGCCTCTCCTGGGGCTAACACTACTTTCACAGTAGGCGTTGGGACTATTTCCAGTGAATGAACAGCTTTTTCAGTTTCTTTTTCTGCATTTGAGAACACCCCTACAGAGGTGGAGAGATCAGTTCTGATGTTCTTGACAATAATTTATTCTGCTCAGTTGCAGAAGTTAAAGTACTTGGAAAGGGCTTGTAACTACATTRCAGTTCTAGTTCTAGCAATGTTCCTGGCAGTGAGAAACAGAGACTTTCTGGTGGAAAGAAGATAATTATTCCCTCTTATTTTTGCACAGAATCCTGTTGGACTCATCAAAGAGAGGACACAGTGGGTCACAGCAAGTCTGASTCCTCAGTTCATGCCTTGTTTAGGGACAGTGAGAGCTGAGCTTCTGCTCTGCTTCCAAAGCTCATCCTAACTCTGAGGGAATATTTCTGGCAGTGCAAGTGAGAGGTTGACAGGCAGCAAAGCCACTGCCTTTCCCTGTGCYTGTGTACCAGGAGAATTGAGAAATACTAATAATAGAAATGTTATTTCTGCCAGAGGCAGGGTTGTTTCTAACTGTGGTGCTGCCATCAGTTTTAGGACTCAGTTTTTGTACAAAGGGGAGAATGTAACATTTAGCCCAACATTGAGCTGCTCTTTGGTTTTTTTGTTTTTTTTTTAGTTGAAAAATTCAGGGCAGCACTTGCTTGGCAGTATTTTTAAAGACTGAATATGTCTGGCATTTTTTCAGAGCAGGTTTAGCAGCCTGGACAGACTGTGAGTGACAAAGTTAAAAAGGGAGTTTGAAGTTTAAATAGTCAAAAGTGGAGTACTGTAAGTACAAAAACTGCAAAGAACACCCAGAGGCACTTCATCTTTTGAAGATTCTGAATTTCCAGGTCTAGGGTCACTATACAGATTCAGTTACAGTCATTTAAAGCTTAAGATTCCTGACTAATTCTTCAAACTTAGCTTCTGCCATCTACACTTCATGGAATACATTTGTCAGATATAATTTTTTAAAAACACACTAATTTAAAAACTATTAAAGTTTTTCAGTGGTGGGATTATTATTCACATGTATGTGTTTGGCTCAGTGACACCCCATATGGTAAAACTGGCATTGCCAACAAACCAATCCCCCAAAACTGCAGCTGAGGTAGTGTTGGCATCACTTGGAAAATCTGGTCCAGAAGCAAAAGGCTGGAAACAGGACACTTCTGTTRTTRCTGAAGAAATTACAAGTTCTTGTTTGATTTACTGTTTTCAAAATCATATTTACATTCCCATACAGGCCTCTGCATCTTATGCTATGGTTACCATTACAGCTTTTTAAGTTACACATGATTTAAAATCATATGAATCACTGGAAATGAATATTCATCACCACGTGAGAGGAAATACAAAGTCTGAGTCTGTGAATTTAGAGGTTTCGTGCATTGTTTCCTTTTTTTTTTTAATTTTCAGTTCTAGTTGCAAGACTAAGATCTAATACATTCTGTTTGCCTTGTATTATTATCTAGTAAAAGTTTTGAAGCAATTTCTCTATTTCTAACTCCTCTGGTCAGTGTTTTCCGAATCAACTTAAAGCAATAAATTATTATACTGCATGCAAGAAGGCTTTCTTCCTTCTTTGGATTCTGGTGGTGATTTTTTATTTTTTTAATGTTTGGGGTKTTTTGTTGYTTTTGCTGGGTTTTTTTGTTAGGTTTTTATTTTGTTTCATTTTTGTTATTGTAGTTTCTCAGCTTGCCTTTAATCTACGACAGGCAGTCTGCACATGGCTTTTAATTTTTTAACTCTTTTGATACAGCCTGCTGTTTGGTGGGCATTTCTACATTTTCTTTAGCTGTAAAACTTTTCTGAAATTGCTGAAATTGCTTTGGGAACATCTTAATTTGCAGACAGCTGTGCAGAGAGGCACTTTTTACTTGTGGATTAAAAAAAAATTGTCCAAGAACTCTCTAATCATTATGTTGTACTTTTTTCCCCACTRGAATTCTCAAGATCCTTTCAAGGAAGACTTAGAATATTTGAGCTGACCTGAAGTGCTCTGAAGGCAATGGAAAGATTTCTGTTGATTTTCAAGGGCTTTAAAGTATTCCTTTAAGGAAAAAAACCAAACCCCAACCTAAAAAATATCAACACTGTTTTGGTGTTACCAAGAGTGAAATATAAATGAAACTGAAAAATTATTTAAGTAATACAGTTCACTTTGTAGGAGACAAAAGGGGATTATTGCACATCACCTCAAGAGGACAATTTAAAAAATAATTAAATGCTGGTTCCCRGGCAATTTCATTTTCTTATTGTAATGRACAAATTTAACGCTTGAGTGTGCCCCAGAAATAGTCCTCCCAAGGCAATTTTATATTCTTGTTGTTGTGAATTTTTGATGCATGAATCTGTCCTAGAAATAGTGCTCGTAACAGAATACACAACCACTAAATTAAAAAAAGTTCTTGCTCTCATTCCAGCCACCTCTTGGAACAGAAATTGGAATCTGGAGGAGGCAAAAGTGGATAATTCAGGATGGAAAGAGTCAACTCAAATTGCTTTTTTTTTTTTTCTATGGTTGTATTTGGGTGCTGAAAGATTTAGAGTTACAGGGAAAAAGGGAAGAAGAAACACAAAATATTAAGCAAAAGAAATAGTACATGCCTGTCTTGGTAAAACTGAGAAGACTTCCAAAGTTTTAAATGATAGCAAACTAAATATACTTAAAGAAAGTGGATTATTTAAATATATCTTGTCCTCTTTAAACACAYAAAGTTATATTTGATTAGCAAACCTTCATCAGGCAAATGACCTGTGTTGGGTGATTTATAAAAGCAGAAAACCTCTATTACTATATGTTTACTTTTTGGCTTTATAATATTGCTGCATTTCRCAATAAAATTTTATCATACTGAAGGTGAATGTAAGGAGAGGAGAAAGCAAGAAAAGACATAGAAAGTTGCTTTTATTTCTTACACAGAATAAACACAAAAATGCACCTGTTGTGCTTTTCTTCAAAAAAAATCTAAAGGAAGAAGTACTCTCAAGATTTTTGAGACATAAATTGCAAAGGCACAGCATTAATGCTGTTGCATGATTTAGATGGGCAAGTTCTAGTCACATATTTAACTATTATAGAAATTTTGGGTTTTTTAGGTGAACTGTTCCGAATTAATTCTTTGTTTTGTCTTTTTTTTTTCCCTGTCCACCAATTTTATTAACTTCTGTTCCGGCCTATGGGAAGACAGTTCACTAGATATTGCAGCTTTAATTACAAAATATATTCCAAACCTATGGTCTTTCTAGGAAGTTTGGAGAAGGACACAGGATTTTTCCATGAAAGTTATTTGAATGGGTGACATTTGGCTATGGCTGATATAAATATACATATCTGGCTTGTAGTTAGAATTTTTCTATTGGASTAGTACAGAATGTCCAGGAAAATGAAAAAAAAAGACAACAACAACAACCTCCAAAAAACCCCAAAAATCAAAAAAACAAACCCCAAAAAACAATTAAAAACCCACCCCAAAAAAACAACAACACCCCCCCCAAAAAACACCAAACAGAAAAATACCAAAACCCCCCCAAAAAACCAAAAAAACCCCAAACTAAACCAACCAGCCAATTAACAAAAAACCCCCCTTAATGGGCTGTGCATCTCCTTGAGCATTAGGAGGCTGCAGTGAATATCTGTGTCAGGTTAGACATCAGAGGATGTCTCTGAAAAAGGCATCTGACCTATTCCTAAATTGTTTTTGACCTATTCCTAAATTCCTAATTGCTTAAAATGAAATACATCACACCCTAGAAATGCTGTCCTTTTGAATGGAGGAGAGCAGAGTAATTAGCTTGGATGCAAGTACCAACATATTTCTTATTACTGTAACACTTCAGGTGTTGTACAAGGAACTTGCACTGCASCACTTTAAAACCTCAGACTGAGTTTTTTATTATGAATAATTTCTCTCAGGCATTTTGCTTTTCTTCTTGCAAGTAATTAGTGAACAATTAAGGTATTTAACTAGCTTTGGAAAAATTCCAAAGTGCATAGTAAGTACTTAGTGTAAATGGGGATTTGTTTCTTTATTGTGCCTAGAATTGTTCTCAAGAAATCTTTTTCACTATTTGAGTGGTTCACATTGGGTTCCCTGAGACTGGAATAATCACAAATTGGATTTGAACAGTCCTGGAGCTTGTGTGTTTAGAAAAGTGAAGAGGCATCTTTTATGTGCTTGTTTTGCAAATGTCCACCAACACATGTATGTGTGATGGCAATGGAAAACAGTCAGGTCCACACTCCCACTCTGCAGTGATACAATCCTAAAGCAGCTCCACAGGTGCTTTGTTGTTTTGTAATTGTGCACTGTCCAAGGCCAAGGGCTGTTGAGCAATCTGCAAGACTCTTCGTCCTCTTCAGGGTAAGTCACGCAGACAGGAGAGTCCACAAAGACTTTTAAGCTATTAGTAGAGGGTTTGCTTCCTGCCCCAGTCTATTTGTGAGTGTGACTTAAGAGCTAAATACACTTGATGCTCTTACTAATCACAGGAGTAAATCCTATCATTTGTGCCTTAGTGGGTAAGAAAAGTCTCCCGATGATGTCTTGTCTTTTAAAATGTGCATCGATTAAAGTGCCACGAGCACTTTTGTTAAATAGAGCAAAAGTATGTGCACAGATAATTAATCTGTCATGCTTCCCTGTACATTTATTATCTGTGTTTCTGCATCTGAGCTAGTTGACCAGAATTTCTTTAGTGAAGAAAAATAGCACCCTTTAAGTGCAGGGTCCCTCCGTTGTCCTTAATGTTGTTTCCTTCATGCCTCCGACTGCCTYCCATTTTATGGATTCTGGCTATCCCACACAGCTACCTCCGGGCCACATTGTGAGTTTCCCAATTCATACACTCCCTTTTTATYTAGAAGAATAATTCTGGGTGATGTCTGTTRCAGCACTGTTAGCATTCAGGAACRTATAATTATGGAATGATCATATGCAGGTGCTTTTATTGAAGAGCTCTGGGTGTCAAGGGTACAGACCCAAATCTGACTRCAACGTGGTTTTGAGCKGAATATGTTTTATATTCTATCATTATATAACTTGCATATTAATTATTAAACTTACATTGTTCTATTGTATACATTGATTTCATGCAGGCATGGATTTCTCATGATCCCCCTCAAACCGTTAACGTCGTTTCTCATGACTCTTTAAACAATAATTATATCTGATCACATCTAACAATTATATAATTTATCATCATTTATCATGTACTGATTACACAGGTGCAGTTTCACATGATCTASCAAACACAAGGCCTAACATTTCTCAGGGCCTACCCTTAACAGTTTCCCAGGGCCTACTGAGCCTAACTTTCTTTCTAGCTTTTTTTAATGATTTTAAAATCTTACTATCAGCATGGCAGGGTGGTAGAAATGCTTCTTGGAGTCTTCTTTGAGGCATCTCCTTCAGAAGCTGCTCAGAGGAAGGCCACTTCCAGGCCACAGCCATTTCCAGTCCGCGCATGTAGCCCCCACATTTCCCCTCACGGAGAAAAGCAAGGCCCAATTCTTCCCAACAATATTTCTGGGTTTCGCATTCTCTGAACCTCAGAGGAAGAAAACACAATTCTTATCTTATTTGCTGTGCCTGTGTTTGTGCCAAAGTGGAATGCAATACGGAGGTTGTTTACCCAAAGGGATGGTGTTTTGTTTCCTTGGCCGATCAAGGCCAAGTGTGTGTGTGTCAGCGCTKTCGGCTGACAGTCACGAGATTCTGTGCAGTTGAGTGCATGGCAGATTCAGTTTAGATGTAATGTAATAAAATGTAATATAGTACAGAATAATACAGTATAACAAAGTAATGAATTAGCCTTTTGATAAGATGGAGTCAGATGCATCATTTTCTCCCCTCATCGGGGTTGCCTGCAAATTTGATAGAGGCACACCCCACAGACAGCTCAGTGGAAGAAAAACAGGAAGGGTCTTTGCATGATAAATTCCAGCGAGGGTTTTATTGCATCCACCACACCAGAAGGACCAAGAGACAAAAGAGCAAACCATGTGCCCTACACAACTGAAGTGTGGGGTCAGTGACCAAAGACCTGAGGGCACAGGGGCAGGCAAAGGGCAGCAACCTGTAGGGGGTTGAGGGATGGATAATTGGGGTAATATCAACTGGCCAATGGGGGAGGCAATCTGATGTAGATTGGCAATAGTGCTGCAGAGCATCATGGGTTAAATCTTCTCTATCAATCTAGGTGGGGAAAACTCTATGATACACAGTTTAAAGGAAGGGAGTCAGAGGATTCCACAACTCCCCTGTTTTTCCTTACTATGAAGACTTCTCCAGTGAACCTCTGCAGACGCTCARCTAAACAGGGAAACATGAGTGARAACAATGATTACAACMCRAAAAATTCCTTTAACAAATGATAAAACCTATCCTGTCAACCCTCATTGTCCAAAAAGTTCATTGATGTCATCTGAGTTCTTCTCAAATTTAAGTCCTTTACTTGCTCCTTCAGCTCTGGATGTTTACGTGSATAGACGTTGAGTGTGAAGAAAAGTTGAAGCAGAACATCCTTTCAAAGCTGTGGCAGCTGTGTCCATGGGTGAGTAGTGAAAAGTCTGTTGCTGCTGTTTTTATAGTGTTACATGCTTGGTGCTATTAGCATTTGTTAGCAGCTCACTCGCATTGGATTGCTTACTTAGCACTGTCAATTCTCAGAGATTATCAGTGACAGCTCTGTGACTTTCCTTCTTTTTCCTTGTCTCTCCAGCCACCCAACCTCCACCCCCAGCCTCCTCTCCTTCACCAGCTGGGCAGGGTCAGGCTGCCTCGGGATGTCACTTGTTTAAAACAGAATTACCTGGCTGTCCAAGATGCTCCTGCTCCTCAAATTGGACAAAAGAGAGCTAAAGAGGTATTTAATGGACAAGGCATTTCCTGCTGATGAGCTAGATGTTAACAAGWGCAGCTGTACAGCAAGCAATTTCTTTCTCCACCACACACTGCATTAACGTGTAATCCAAGAGCAGTTCTCTGCTTTGGCAGGCAAGGGCAGCAGTGTCATGCTAAGGTTATGTGCAGAACTTTAAAGCTCTTGAGGGGTTTAATTTTTTTTTTTTAACCTAACACATTTTTTTTCCTTGCACTTGTACAATTTTTTTTTTCTGTGATATGAAACTTACTTAAAAAAAGTCATCAAGAAACTGGAATATGAAGACTGAGGGACAAGAAAGAAGAGAATTGATGGTACTACTGATTCCTCTTGGTACAGTGGGATGATAAGTAGAATATAAAAAAGTGGCTGCAGAAAAGAAAATAACTGATGGGCATTGCCCAATTCTGTCAAATTTCTGGAGTATGGAGARTGTGTGAGATTTTGACCCTCTAAATGATTTTCCCAGATTTGCTAATTACACTTGGTATATATTTATGACTGTATTTGRAATCGACAGAATCAACAACAACAAAACAATTAATACAGGAAAAAAAATTTCTCTGTATGAATTTTTGCACATGTCACTTCTTGGTAATTCTAATGTGAAAATAGCATTAGGTCTATTTTCCCCTCTTTTCTACACATTTATGGTTGAATTATAGGATGGTCATTTTTTCCTCCTAGACCCCTAGTGTTTCCCACTGCAATCAAGTTATTCGACCAAATTCTGTTAGTGTAAATTGTAASTTWAAAAAAAAAAAATCTCATCTATTGTCAACATTGATTTATCTGTTAAAATCTAATGGCAAAACTTTGATGTTTAAGAAAAATATATACAGTTTCTCAGAAAGTTGCCCAGTTTCACTTCAGGGGAAATAATTGTTTGAGCTAGGACTGCTATGTAGGAAAACCTGGGAAAATCAGCTAAAGACCATGGAATTTGTGCAGTTTAGCATCAAAAATGGGAAACCCTGTGACTGCTCTTTGGCCTTCCGGCTCTGCCTGTGAAGACACCAGAGCTGTTGGTGTCTTCATCTGCAGTATAAATCACTTCTTCTGGAATACATCTGAAATTTACTAAAAGAATAACATCCATGCTTTAATTTTGTATTGTACATAAAACATAACCTAGCACAAGAAACAGTAGTGGGTAAACAATGGCACAGTCCCCCTGTTGTATTTATTTTTCCAACACAACCTTTACAATTYGCATCTCCATGGTGTTGGTTTTTTCCTATCCATGAAAAGCTGAACCTGAAAAACAGTGAATGTTTTGCCTGTGTTTCACATTAATGTCCCTACACTGCATAAAAATAAAATAATTTCATTTGAAAGTTTCATTGCATGGCTCATGTAAATAAAAGACATGAGCAGTGCAAGATCTTCATCTTTCTCTGGGTCAGAAAATGTGATGGTGACCAAAACWATTTGGGTCTTCACCTGAGCATGTCCTACCCTCACTCCCTTTCTTCTGATGTGCTTTGTYCCAAGTTAAATCCACCARGTGGGAATTGCAAGAGGAACTCTCTGGATGGTCACACAACAAATGTATTTCAGAGATGGGGGAGCTGAGATGTTTGCATGGACATCAGCCTCCAACATTCTCCAAGGCCAAACACTCCAAACCTGTAAGTTTCCAGCTGAATCTGCTCATATTAGAACCCTGTMGATTCTATAATTCATTGCATTGGATGGTAAAATTGTTTTATTTAATTTAAAAACTGCCTCAGCAAAACTTCCATTTGTTTCTGTTTCTGGTTTTTTTTTGTTTTGTTTTGTTTTGTTTTGTTTTCAGGCCCTATCATGAATCTAAGTTCATGTTACCTTGCTGTAAACAAATGAATTATATTATGTATTTTGACAAACAATTTTCCTGGAACATTAGCCAAAAGTAGTATTTTCACAGATAGCATACATGAGAGAGATATTTTTCTTATTAATATATTACCTTAACTAAATAGGTTGTGTTTTATCTGCTGAAATCTCTGCATGGAAATTGAAAGATTGTCCTTGCAACTTGTAATCAAGGTAACATCGTGCCAAAATATGAAACCTCTTTTTTTTTTTTTAATATGGTGAAGAAATATTTTCCAAGATGCTCACACAGCGAGTAATGGATTTACCTTATACGTAATTATATTTTCCTTCCTGACAATATCTAAGCTGTTTATTCTCTTATTAGCCTATTTTCTGAACAGTGTGCTAAATGCTATTCTGAGATTAGATAGTTGGCCATCATCATTGACCTCCTGACAATAAGCCYATGGGTGAGAAGTTACATTGAGAAATGACAATTTGAGGAGCTGTTAAACTTTTTTGGAATGTTTTTCTTATTTTCAATAAAGAGAAAATAAGCCTATTATAAGCCTAATAGAAGAAGTGGCTGAGCAATACTCTCAGGCATTGGGTGGGAYTTTTTGGGATGTCCTGTGCAGGCCCAGAAGTTGGACTCAGGGATCCTCGTGGATCCCTTCCAACTTGAAATGTTCTGTGATCCTAGGCTTCTATGAAAAGTATTAAAATRAAATTAAAGAAAAGTTCACCCTTTCAGAGTGGTACATTCAGCAAGAAGCACATGCAGGCAGCAAGGCCATGCATCCATGCATCCGTCCATGCATCCATGCATCCATCCATCCATCCATCCATCCATCCATCCATCCATCCATCATCCATCCATCCATCCATTCATCATCCATCCCTCCATGCATCCATCCATCCATCCATCCAT